>JAOTOM010004520.1:0-325177 GCA_034440615.1 Ashinkailepas kermadecensis | reverse complement strand
CCACAGCGTCATTTTCCAAGCCCCCTGTGCGACTTTGTGGGGCCCCCTGCGTGATTTTTAGAGGCTCCAGTGCGATTGTTGGGCCCCCAATGTAATTTTGAAGGGCCTTGATGTGATTTTGGGGCTCCCAGCATCAATTTCAGAGCTCCTATCGACGTTTTGGGCCTCCATGTGATTTCCAGAGCCCCAGCTAGATTTTTTACGGCACATGGCGCAATTTTTCTAACCCCGGCGCGATTCTTGGGGTCTCACAACCTCTCAGGGGTGGGGCATGGCCCCTTAGCCCCCCCCCCCCCTTCGGTACGCCACTGTCCTTAAATTAGATATCTCAGAAGAAAGTGAAAAGGTGCACATATGAGTTCGCTGTTGGATACAAATTATTGTGTGGGGAGAACTTATAAGTTATATTAGCTGACATCGTTTCCATGGCGAATTTCAACACACTACTGTACTGATGTCGGCATTTCACACCTAGCGAGGAAAAAACCTTTCGCACCGTCACCCATTGCCACGGGTGCCACAGGTAGTAGCAGTATGATGAGACAGGCCAACTGAAGTTCACGGCTGGGAAGGAGGGGTAGGAGCAAGTAAGAGATAACTGTTGCAGCACAATTCGTCCGCACTCGGTGCAGGGGCGTAAACAAGGGTTCTGGCACTGGGGGCATGTGCCTCCCATGGATATATATATGTGTATGTATGCCAGGGTAGGCAGGCTCTGCAATGAGTTAGGTTGACCTTTGTTGACAAGTGGTGCAGGTTTTATGGCTCATGGGACCTCTATCAGAGGGATGGCCTGCACTTATCCGAGAAGCGGGTGCATGTGTTAAGCAGACTATATGAGCATGTCCTTCAGGGAAACTAGACAATTGAGTGTGGAGGGAAGAAATGGCATTGCCATCTCAGGGATATGCCAATAGTGACAGCCTAGGCAATAGAAACTCACAGTCAGCAAATAGGGATAGCGGTAGTTCAAGGGGGCAGAGTGGTAGCTCATCCAGAGATGAAAGAGCTACTCAACATGAAAAAGCCAAAGCTGGTTATGGAACATATGTTAAGTGTATGATGCTTAACGCTCAGAGTATTCCATCCAAATTTGATGAGTTCAAGTGTTATGTTGCGGAGTAGGAACCATATTTTGTTTGCATTACTGAGGCATCGGTCAGTGAGGGGTATTTTGGGAATAACTTGCAGGACTATGAGATCCAGGGATACAATATGTGTTCGTGCAATAGGGGTCCAGCAGTGAAAGCGTTTGGTGTAATGCTCTATGTGAATAGCTTATTCAGTTCTCAAAAAGTAGCAGATCGAATAAAAAATGTGTATGTGGAGTCCATTTGGCTTGATGTTGCCGTGGGAAAAGGCAGCAACAATAAACTGATGATAGGAGCTTTGTACCGATCAGGAACCTTGCCACATTCTCAGCAACTGGAGCTTGATAAGGTGATTTGCGAGGAAATCAGTAGAAACTTTCGGAGGAAATTCCTTATTCTTGGTGACTTTAATCTCAAAAGATATGAAAATGTTGGTGTTGGCTCCCCATCACGTAAACTGTTTAGGAAATGCCTGGAAGAGGACCTGTTCTTACACCAGTTTGTAACAGAACCAACTAGGCAGGGCTCATTCTTGGACCTTGTCTTCTCAGATTTAAGT
Organism: Ashinkailepas kermadecensis; assembly: GCA_034440615.1. Taxonomy (NCBI): domain Eukaryota; kingdom Metazoa; phylum Arthropoda; class Thecostraca; family Neolepadidae; genus Ashinkailepas; species Ashinkailepas kermadecensis. The sequence continues at coordinate 323,527 of JAOTOM010004520.1, read as the reverse complement.
GATTTAGTTCAAGACTTGGCTGTAGGAGAAACTCTGGGAAGAAGGGACCATAACATAGTTAGATTCAAGGTACAAGTTGAGGGCACAATCAAGGATAATTTGGCAAAGGTTCGAAATTTTAACAGCGCAGACTTTGACTGCATGAGAGCGGCTTTAAGTGCCATAGAATGGAAAGAAGAATTCTTCAATTTAAATGCCTGTGAAATGTAGGAAAATTATTATCTTACTTGAGGGAAATTCAGATTAGACATGTCCCCAAAAGCAAACGCGCAAAAGCAGGGTAGGAAAGCCAGCATGCTTATGCCAGATTTGATAAAAGCAATTATGGCTATGAAAGATGCATTTAGAGTGTTTAAGGAAGCTTCAAATATCGTAAAAGAGGCTCTGTGAAGCAGAAAACCAGAGCAGCAAAGCGAGCAAAAGAATTGGATTTAGCTAGGAACTGTAATGGACAGGCCAAAGTTCTTTAGTTTCTACAAGCTAAGTAAAGTTTCAAGCACAATTGGTCCACTGGAAGCAAATGGGACTATATTGAGTGAGGATGGTGAGATGGTTGAGGAGCTGAGCAAGCAGTTTAAATCAGTGTTTACATTGGAAGATGTGACTAATCTGCCAACTGTACACCACAGTTCGGTGACAGGTGATCATATAAACGATGCTGATTTCATTGATAGTGATGTTGTTTTCAATTATATCAGGAAAATAAAGCCAAACAAGGCAGCAGGACCTGATGGGATTTATGCTAGGGTATTGCGGGATGCGGAAAATGAACTACTGGCAATTCCACTTGGTATAATATTTTGTAGATCAATTTCACAAAATGAAATTCCAACTGATTGGAAAAGGGCAAATGTAGTTCTGTAGCAAAGTTAGTTTTTGGGGTGTCTTAATTCCATAAATTCAGCCCCCTCCCCACAGTTTGGCCGGCGCGACAAGTTTCCGGCACCTACCCTGCGTCTATCCGACATACCTGTCGCCCGCCTGTCGGCTGACAAGGCAAGTCACCGCTCCAGTCGAGACCGATCATTGTACCTGGCACCAAACCAAACCCCTCCCCTATCCGACCGGCGCGCCACGCCGCCGTCGTTAGATGTTAGATGCCAGCTGTCATGCGGTGATGTGACCGAGTGTCGCTATTGTGTCAGGCGCTGTGTCGCCAGACCAGAGGCTGCAGTACCGCGCCTCTGCCAGTCAGCCGATTGTTGTGGATCACCAGTGTGCGGTGATTTGCTGAGACAGCCCACGTGTCGACGCCAGGCCCACGCGAGGTCCTAACTGGATGCTACCAGAGACGGTTCTGAGCTGACATGGGATGTCTCTGATATCTGATATAGACAGCGGGCCGCTTGCAGTAGGATTCACAGAGTTCGCCTTTGTTCTCTGGCCGGGGGATGAGTAACCCCACTGGTCTGCGCACGCAGGCAGTCATGTGACGTATTGCGGGCTGATCACGTGATAGTGACGTAGAGTGAGTTACCTCGGAAAGTGCCGCGAGGACCCTCAGTACTCTCTGACTACCGAGCGCTCGTCGCGAGCAGACGTCACCGCTGGGCGGCTGGCCGCCCTGGCCCCACACCGAGGTATGTCGGACAACTGTGTCTAAGAGTCGGAGATGGTATGTGAAGTAGTTGCACCTGTCTGTCACAATGAAGCTATATTGTTAACGCATATATCACGCTGCGCCATTAACGTCTCAAGCATCATGGCCACTGACTGTTTGACTAATAGCACAATATAGAAATACTGGCTTTGGAGGTGCGTGTCAAGAAGTGAGATCAGAGCTCTGAGATGAAGGCTTGGAACCATTGGATGAATACTCCCGGGATCTTAATATCGTCCAACGCTGAGGTCAAACCCTGGACTAATCCACGAGCCTAAAAGAAGTTTGCCCCATCAGAGAGGGGGAGAAAAAGACTTTTCTACAGTTCCTATTTTCAAGAAAGGAGAAAGAGGGAAAGTTGAAAACCATAGGCCAGTAAGCCTCACATCCCTAGTCTGCAAGGTACTCGAATCAATTATCAAGGATAGAATAGTTAGTTTTCTGGAAGGTAACAAATTGATCCAAGATACTCAACATGGGTTTAGAAAAGGGCGATCGTGTCTCACAAATCTCTTGGACTTTTTGAATTTTGCTACAGAACAATTTGATCAGGGAAATCAAGTTGATGTAGCATATCTTGACTTTAGTAAGGCCTTTGACAATGTACCCCATAAACGGTTAATGATGCAGCTTCAGGGCCATGGTAGGTTGCAGGTAGCATCCTAAAATTGATTAGAGTTGTGGCTTTCAGATAGACAGCAGAGAGTGCTGCTAAATGGTACAAGTCATCATGGCAAAATGTTCTTAGTGGAGTCCCCCAGGGGTCAGTACTGGGGCCACTATTGTTCATTATATTTCTAAATAACATTGAAAGTGGCCTAAGCAGTAAGGTTTTGAAATTTGCGGATGATTTGAAGGTCTTTCTCGCAATCACGACTTTCCGGTTCTGTGACGGTGAGCGGTCCGGACGTATAAGTATACGGGGCATAAGCGGCGCACCGGTAGATCAGGGAATAGACACGGACTGTCTTGTTCTGGTGTTGTTGTATTTTTGTTGTTGTTGTTATTCTGTGCTTGGGCTGCTGCCGGTGAATTAGTAAATAAAACTAGACTAGGACTATGCACAACTGAAAACTTACTAGCTGATATAGAATAGATTGGAGACCTGGAATGGGTGTGTCATGGAGGATGTAAACAAATTGACTCAAGAGGGAATACATAAAATTGAAATGGAGCTTAGAAGGGAGATGCAGGACATAAAGGAAGAGTGCAAAAAAATCAAAGATGAGATGAATCAATTAAAGGAGGAAGACAAACAACTAAAAAAGGAACTAGTGGACACGAACAATCAGATGGACGAAATTGAACAATATACACGGAAGGATTCTCTAATTTTGGGTGGGGGTGGTTCCCATTTGCCCCACCGGATACATATGGGGAACCAGAAAAAACGAGGGAAATCACAAAAAGGTCATAGAAGAGAAACATGGAGTGAAACTGAAAGGCTCAATCTCAGCATGCCACCGTCTGAGACAAAATAAGAGAGTGTTGGTAAAATTGCAGGACCATGATGACAGGAGTGCTGTTCATGACTCAAAATTCAATCAGAAGGGTGACTACAAAACAAAAATCATTGTACATGAAAATTTGACCGCAAAACTGGCAAAACAAATGCAGGTGCTAGGCGATCTATGGGACGAAGGACTCATAATCAACTACCACCCTAAAAATGGAAAGATCGTGGCACGTAAGAGCAAGGAACAGAGGTATGTCCACATACATCACAATATGGCACAACAAGAAATTATACCGGCTACTGAAAAGGCACCACCCAAGTCCACATCATACCATCAGTCCCAAAGAACCTTCAACAAAGAGGAAACACCTGCAGGAAGCAGAACATCTCAGAGGGTGGATCTAGAAGAGTATATGATAAGCACAACCAGGAGTGGGGTCAGAGGTGGAAGGAATAGGGCATGGGGATCAATTGCAGAGCACTAAATGGGAAAGATAACATATGCATACCACATAATGCAGATATGCTGTTGTTTGGACCATCTAAAAATTGTATTTTGATGTATATTTACATGGATATACTTTGCATGGGTTCATCTTCTGTGGGACTGAACATACATAGATTAAATCTTTCAGAGACATATTAAAGGGTTTTAATAATGATAATAGAATTTCTGGGATGACCTTTTTTTTAAACAATTCATTGAGGTTTCGGAGCTCTTAGCGGCTCCGTCGTCAGATGGTATATTAAAAGAGAAGACAATTAAGGTTTTCAACAAAATTTCAAACAGGACACGAGCAGTGAGGAATGCGGCACTTCAATGCAGCATAACACGGCAGGGACTGTAAAACAACACACTTGAAAACTTCCACGTAATAAAAAACGGTAGACTATAAAATACATCACAATTGACATCCATAATTCTCCCCCACCCCTCCCCCAAGACTACTGCTCGTCAATATTAGCCACTCTCCAGATGGTCGACCATTCTAAACCCCTATCCCGATTCAGCTCTGGTCGCGACTTTCTAATATGGTGAAATTATAACAGTTTCCTTCTCCTAAACTGTGTTTCACGTCCCAGAATCTCCACGTCGTTCCAATTGATATCGTGCCGAGTATCTACAGCGTGTTCGGATTGATTCCTGTGCCCATGGGTATGGATGTGTGTGTGTATGTGTATGCATGTATGTATATGTATGTGCTTCTGTGTGTATGTGCATACCTATGTACATCCATGTATGCCGTGGCATCCATGTTCACCTGGATGCAGATCCACCATCTGACTCTTGTTCTGTTGACTGTGGGCTGGATTTCTTATCATGCAACTACATAGGTGGGTACCTACCTACCTACCTACTCATACTTATCCTTATCCCATTCCAGCATATATTCTGTCATCACATTACAATTACATACATCCTACCATACTTCCATTATGAAGTTGCCTGAGCAAGTACCTACCTCCTACCTACCTAGGTACCTAGGTGACCAGAAATACTACATATCATGTCATCATCAATAGCAAGTTCACTTATACATCTTAGCCTTATCAGGTGGCCACTTGCCCATCTACCTAGGCGGGAAATCATTCATGAAATCATTTTTAGATACCATACAATTAAACAGGACATTTAGTATCAATACCTAGGGACTGCCTAATTTACTATTCAGCCAATCAATCGCGGCTATGAATGAGTATAAACAGCGCTCCTGTATATGACCTTGGAACACTCCATCAATGAAACTCCTTTTCGCCACAAATATTGCGCATGTGTAACAACCATGTGTAAAACTGCAAGATATATTATATTATTCAGCTTTGCAATCAGATAACCCAAAACAATTACTCAGCATTGCAATCAGATAACTCCAAAAAACTTTATGAAACAACGGCACTTCATTTTGCTTTTCAAATCACTTCCTAATAGCTATATTAAAACGCATAGCCATGACCCATTTTATTTAGATGCTTTTTATTTACAAGCCACCCTCTATGCTGAACCAGATGGAGACAAAAGCGAAATATGTTTGTTGAATGTTTAAATGTTTGAAAAAAAATACATTGTGAAAATATATGTGACTCGGTACGTAACTGAAATGAAATGAATACCTAAATACAAACGTATAGACTGCAAAAATACATTGATTTACATATATTTTTCTTTCTTTCTTTTCTTTTTCTCTCGTGACTCCCCAATCTGGGTCCCAATCAGAAAAAGGTGACAAAAAATATACTGGTATCGGAACTAGTTCATTTAGGTTAAACAGAAAACTAGTCAAGGTAAGGTAGGCATTTAAGAAATATTACAGCAACCAGAGACATATATCAAGGGCAGGCCAGTTTTCTCAACTATTTAAAACAGGGACTGGGAGATGAATTTTCTGAATGTGAAAACACCCTAAGACAATGTGATTATGTATTTCCAAGCAAACTTAGAGCAGATGTGCACAGGGGGTTTTCCATAATACACTTAAATGTTAGGTCTGTCCAGAACAAATTTGACGATTTAGAAAACTTCTTAGCTACAACAGGAATGAACTGGTCAGCTGTATGTTTATCAGAAACATGGCTTAGCAAAGATACATAGAAGTTCTTCAAAATGAGCAATTACCAAGTGCATGCAGCAAGTCGAAGGCAGGGAGAAGGAGGGGAGTCTGTAATTTATATTCACCATAGTTTGGAATCAAGAGAAAAAAAAGTTATTGTAGATCAGCTTGATGAAGCTACTGCTGTTGAAATCAAACTTGAGTCTCAAAATAGTACTAGATCAATAATTATTTGCCAGATTTATCGTCCCCCCACTTTCCTCCAACATAATTTTCTTGAAAGCACTGAACAAAATACTACAAATGATAGAGAATTAGAGGAAGCTTACAATTATAACAGAGGATTTCAACTACAATCTTCTAAATATATAAAATGACAGAAATGTGGAGAGATTCTCAAACCAACTATTGTCATATAGTTGTCTGCCCTCAATCACAAATGCTACTCGGGTACAAACTACTACTAGTTCTTTATTGGACAATATCTTCATAAATGATTTTTCATGCATTTCCTCATCAGGTATACTTATAGAAGACCTTTCGGATCATTTCCAGTGTTTGTAACATTAACTGCCCAGGCAAAAAAAAAAGTCAAATTATCCAAAAGAAATACTTGATTACAATCAAATCCATCTCTTAAATGACTATTTAGCCTTAAGATTGAATAATTTCCATCAACACAATGATCCAAACATAGCATGCAGTGATTTCCTCTCAGCATATAATGAAGGCATGCAGATTATTACAACGAAAATTATACCAAGCAGGAGGAAAAACCCCATGAAAGCCTGGATTAGCTCTGGCATATTATGTTCCATAAATCGAAAAAACAGACTATATAAGAAGTTTATTAAAAATCCAATTCCACACAATGAAGTTCAATACAAACAATTCAGGAACATCCTCATCAAGATAATCAGAGAAGCAAAGAAGCTACACTATTAAAATGCCCTCACTGTAGTAAATCAAATGGAAAGAAAACTTGGCAAATATTACATGAGCTGATAAATAAACCCAAAACAAAACAAAAAATCCCAGAATCCATGTTAGATGAAGAAGATAATGAATATCAAACAGAACACATTCCTAATGCCTTCAACAATTTTTTTCAACCATTGGCTGCAAATTAGAAAAGAAGACTACTGCTTCCAACAAAGATCCAATTGAATTCATTGCAAGGCATGACAATGCTATTTGGGAACAAGACATGTACACTAATGAAATCCAACTTGAAACAATTATAAAGTCACTGAACTCTGTTGGAGGAGGGGCTGATGGCATTAGTGCAAAAACTCTCTTACTAACTCACAAAATTATCCTGAAGCAAATCACCAACTTCTTTAACCTCTGCCTGAGAAGTGGAGTTTTTCCTAAACAACTAAAACAAGCCATAATCATCCCCATATTTAAGGCAGGAGAACTGAACAAATTCACAAATTATAGGCCAATTTCTATGCTACCAGTATTTTAAAAAATCCTTGAAAAGATGGTATATTCTTATCTCATGTCTTATCTGGAACTGAATAATATACTCAGTACACTCCAATTTGGATTTAGAAAAAAGCATAGCACCTACATGCCAATTGCTCACATTTATGATGAAATTACAAAATATTTGATAAAAGAAAGGACTTACTTGTGGTCTTTATATTGACTTGGAAAAAAAATATTTGATAATGTGAGCATGGACATTCGACTGAAAAAAATCCAACATATTGGAATCTCTGGAACTCTACTCATGATATTACATTCATATTTAAAAGATCGTTATCAGCAGACAAAAATAAATGATATAATCTCTCATGCAGAGTGCATTACAATGGGAGTTCCACAGGGCTCTATACTTGGTCCACTACGCTTCCTTATATACATTAATGATTTGGGTAATTCTTTAGATGGAACATTCTACTTATTTGCTGATGATGCTGCTGTCATGTAAAAGCTAAAAATATAAAGGAACTACAAATTAAAGTCAATGCCATTGCTACAGGAATAACTGAATGGTTTCAACCCAAATTGACTTTAATTCCTCTAACTAGATTATCACTGAATGTCAAAAATCAAATTACCAAATTATTGATTCCAGTATGCCTAGTGCTGACTTAAACATAGGCATAAATTATCAAAAGGTTCACAGGAAACAGCAAATCAAATATCTTGGTGTAATAGTTGATGATAAATTAACATGGAAGTATCACATAGCATATGTTGCTGCAACAACTAGCAGAAATCTAGGAATAATGGGAAGAGCAAAATACTTTATCACAAGTCGTGAATTGAAATATTTATATAATACTCTGATTCTTCCCTATTTAAATTACTGTGCGTTAATATGGGGAAACAATTTTCCAACACGATTAGACAGAATTGTTTTTCTACAGAATGCATACCCTACAAATCAATTGTTTGTCAAATATAACATTCTGAAGTTCCCTCACATTGTGCAGGAACAGAGCATATTACTACTTCACAGATTTTTTAATCATACATTACCAGTCACTATAATGAATATGTTCCAATACTCATCATCAAGTAATTTAAGGCATGTTGATCACTTCCATGTACCTTTTTCATCGAAATCCTATAGACTTCATTCCATACCATTTATAGCACCAATAACTTGGAATAGTATCATTGGAACAAAATTTCCTTCCTGTAATTAATCATGTGCCTATTGAGAAAGAAGATATAAAAAGTTAACAGAGCTTACTTCATTAGCTCATATATCACAAATTAACTGATGAGCAAGAATTAACCTTGATCATTTGCACACTACAAAATGTGTGCATGTGTATGTACATAAATGTGTATGGATGCATATGTGTGGATGTTTATGTATGTGCATGTTAGCAATGTGTATGTATGTATATTTGTATAGATATGTGTGTGCATATGTGTCTATGTATGTGAAGTATGTGTAGGTGTACATGTTTCATATGTGTGCATATGCAGGTTTGTGTGCTTGTGCATGTGTATGTACATGATCCAACTTCTCCCTTTCCCCCCTCATAACACATTTCACTTTGTGGCCCCAGGAGTTCCTTGGTGTTACTAGCTTGCTACCTAGCTGAGGTGCTCCTGGGGCTACTTCTACTAATAACTGGTGGTGGCCTATCTGCAAACAAAAAGACACAAAAAGGATGCAACCAGTTGTAGTGAACAGCAGACAAATGATATATGTATTCGCATCCTGAGGCATTCCTAAGCTGGCTGTCCTAACTTTTGAATAGCTGGCGACGGCAAAGCCCAATATCAATCGAGCCTGTAATAGTGCATGTAGCCAAATAGGATAGGCTGCTGCATACGAAACAGGGGTCGACATTATAAAAATATATATAAAAATATAAAAAATAACATGACACAATGAGCAGGTCTCGCTGCAGAACGACTTACACGAGCTTGTGAAGTGGTCCGAAAAATGGCAAATCAAATTTAATTTTGATAAGTGAGAAATCATGCATGTAGGTAGGCAGCATATGAAGGGTCCATACTTCATGGGTGGTCAAGAACTATATGTGACTCAGCAGTAGAAGGACTTAGGCGTTATTTTGAACACAAAATTGGGGGCATCAGAACAGACCAAAGAAGCCAGGAAGATGGCACTAAGAAGGCTTGGGGCAATAAATAGGAACGTATCATACAAAAGTGAGGAAGTCATCAGGAAGCTTTACTGTGCATATATCAGGACACATTTGGAATACCGTGTCCAAGCTTGGTCCGCTAGTTATGAAAATATTGTTGGCTTTTAGAGAGAGTGCAAAAGAGGTCAACCAAAATGGTTAATGGTATAAGCAACCTGGCATATGAGGAAAGATTGAAGAAATTGAATATGTTTTCACTTAGATATAGAAGGCTGACAGGAGATCTCATCGAGGTCTTTAAATTTGTGCATGGTCAGGAACAGGGATATCTCAAGGAAATGTTTGAATTTAACCGACATGATGCAATTAGAGGTAATCAATTCAAAATTAAAGTTACCACAGCAGGACAACGTTAAGACAGTCTTTCTTCACGAACAGGGTAGTAGAACATTGGAACCAGCTGCCAGAAACCATTGTCAGTAGCAGCACACTGAACATCTTTAAAAACAGCATAGACACTCATTATAAGAAAAAAGGGTTGCTTTTCAGTATTACAGGGAGGGCTGATCAACAGATTTTTTTGGGCAACTGGTTCAGTGTCCAGAGTGCATCCAAGAAGGGCCCTTGTGGCTCATTGTTGCACTGATCTTGTATGTCTTTATGCCTTTATATATATATATATATATATATATATATATATATATATATATATATAATATATATATATATATATATATATATATATATATATATATATATATATATATATATATATATATATATATATATATATATACGTATATATATATATATACATATATATAGGTATATATATATATATATATATATATATATATATATATATATATATATATATATATATATATATATATATATATATATACTATTGATTATTACACTATAGATTATTGGGGTACAAAATACATGAAGTTAATGGGAAGGCCCACATCGATGGGACGCATGTTCCATGGTATCCCATGTTAAAAGTATAAATTATCGGGGGACAGAGCGAACACTGAGGGGGCATTTGGCCCTAAAAAATATATCAAAGAACACCCCTGGTCTAGACGCATATGAATGAAAAATGGAAAATTATCCTGAAAACCATCTGCAGGTTCCGTACCTGCACATTGGTGATAAGGGCGTGACATTCCAACCAGTATCGGTACCTCCGCCTGTAGCCTAAATATAATGTTGGCGCCTTTTCATGGCCGGAGGGGTACCACATTCCCATGGGAGGCACATGCCCCCAGTGCCCCCATCCTTGTTTACGCCCCTGCACCGAGTGGGGATGAACTATGTTGCAACAGCTATCTCTTACTTGCTCCTACCCCTCCTTCCCAGCCGTGATCTTCAGTTGGCCTGTCTCATCATACTGCTACTACCCGTGGCACCGCGCGATTCCTGCGGCGCTCGACAAGAATGCAGTCAGCTCGGGTCCAAGCAAAAAGTTATAGTGCTAGGGAAAAATAAGGCTCACATTAGTGGACAAGATTCTTCAAGCTTTCAAATGAATCCGACTTTGTCCCATTTTGATGGTATTTAAGATCGGAAATGTCGTGTGAAAAACACGGAAGTTTGACTGGAACGCCTACGGGACTGAGAAATTGTCCAGCCCATGTGACGTCACCGGTTGTCAAACGATATTGGAGGACCCCGCCTCCTACCTCGCTCTGAAGCTGAATCAAAGATGGCGGGCTGGAAAGTTCATCACGCTATTTTCGAAACGAGTCGAAACCGAATGTGTGGCTTGTAGCTTGTCAATGAATCACGCGGTGGTTACTTGACATGCGTCCAGCATGTGAGATATTAAAAGCTGAACTGATCACTCAAGTAAGAAGCTTGTTTCACACTGGTGCATTCTAAATCCTTGCAAGGAGCACCCTAGTCATTTAGCATGTAGTCTTACCAGTACAATGAAGGTGCTAGTTAAACCACTTGGCAGGAATTTGTTCTTTATATGAATGTATGCCTTGCTCATTTACGTGGCATAGCTTCGGATATAATTAATTAACTATGCCGACATAGGCGTAGGAACAGGGGCGGGGGTGGCAGGGGGCCATGGCCCACCCACTTTTCAGACATTTAAACTTCCAAAAAAGCAATATGCACACATTTGAATACGTGAAAACCTCCCTGCCATCTATAGCTAAGAAAATCTGCAGATATCACATCGTATCACTGCATGTTTTAAAGTCATACACACTTGGACATGACCTTACAACAATGCAATTAATTCAGGAATTGATGTAATGCGACAGATGTATGAATATTGGCACCTTATGTTATGTTATGAAAAGACTATAAAGCAGAAAATGTGCCAGCCAGTACCAAAGTGCATTCATACTAGAGTTTCACTGTGGTTATTTGACTGTTAACATATTTAACATCGATTTCATTAATATTGCCAACAGTATAAAATTATAAAGGCTGAAGGCAGTAACGTAGCACAGTCAATGTAAGACATACAATTCGCAAGTGCAAGTTCCTTGCCTTGATATTACATGGCGATGTATTATACATGGACCTGGTCCTAGCTGCCATACACTTCAACGTTTATATGTATTTTGATTATTGAAGCATACAAGTTACCGCCAGATAGCATACCATTGTGTGTCTAGTATGGGGTAGAACGTAACAGTGTCCACATTTCAATGGATTTTCACAGTTGGGCACAGCACACAGATATCCAACCGTTTCAGTGAGATGTCTGGGTATTATCGGTGCTGCCATCCAACATAGCAAAATACTTATTTCCAACATTTATTATGGTAGCATAGACACAATAATGAAGTTCACACCTTATTATATCAACTTCAAGTGCGAGAACGTCTCTCAGAATCTCGGAATCCCCCAGAGGATTAGGCGCACGTGATGCGACCTGACAAGGTCACATGAGGAGTGATATGAAGAGTGATTTGGCCAGTGACGAGTGATGTTTGTCATGTGACCTGAGAAGGCACATGTCGAGCATGGCAACTGACCCGAGTGGATCTTCAGCTGGGTAACTGCGTAGTGACCTTGACCGTACGTTAAGCATTTAATTCAAATTATGTCGTTCAACAGAAATGGTTCGGGAAGATGGTGAATTCGTGATATATGTAGCTATCTCTGCTTAGCAAAGACCCTGATTCCAGAATATATTCAATGAAGACATTTGGAGTAAACGTGTTGAAATACCGAATAACAACGGAGACTACTATCGAGGCTTTTCATCGTCCAGTGATGTGTACGTCCCGGCTGAGATTTAAGAACCTCGAAGATAATGGGATGAATTTAGGCCAATTGTATGGGGTATATTTATGTACACTACTTGTGGTGCAAGCAGTTAAATGGGCATAGGAAAGTCGATTTTGTTCGATGTACTCAATAAACATCAACGTTAAGCTATAAAATCATTGGGGCATGTGCAGTGACGTACCGAAGGGGGCACTGAAGCAGTCTCCCCGAGAGGTTGTCGGCCTCCAATAATTGCGCCGGGGTTCGGAAAAATTGCGCCAGGCTCCCTAAAAAAATATGCTGGTGTCCCCCAACTATCGTTCCGGGCCGATAAAAATAATATCGGGGCCCAAAAAGCCCCGAAAAAGCAAGGGACCCGAAAATCGCGCTAGGGGCCCACAAAATCCCACCACAATGCCCCCGAAAATCACATTGAATCATTGGGTTTCAAACATCACATTGGGCTTCAAAAATCCTTCCGGGACCCTGAAATGACGCCGATGGCTTCAAAATGTGGGACAGGGCCCCTAAAAATACCGATGCGACCCCAAAACGTCGTCCCGGGACCCCGGTAAGTCGCACCAGGGCCCCAGAAAACCACGTAAACGCCGGGCCGGGCCCCTGGAAATCACGCTAGGAGCCAAAAAGTACTGCCGGGCCTCTGAAAATGACGCTGGGCCCCAAAAAGACTGGCCGGGCCCTCAAAATCACGCTGGGTCCCAAAACGTTGGGCCGAGGCCCCTGATAATCGCGCTGGGTTCCCAGAAAATCTGACTGGGCCCGCTCAAAATCACACTGGGAGCACACAAAGTCGTGCCGTGGTTCTTGAAAATCACGTTGGGGCCACAAAAAGACGGGCTAGGCCCCTGCAAATCACGTTGGGGTCCTCGAAGGTTCGCGTCTAGGCCCAGAAAATCACGCTGTGGGCCGAAATAAAGTCCTGCCGGAGTTCTTGAAAACCCCAACTGGGACCCAAAAAGGTTCGGTAGGGCCCTGAAAATCACGCTGAGCCTGAAGGTACCGAAGAGTCGCGACCGGGCCCTTCAAGATCACGCTAGGGGCTCGACAGGTCGCACCGGTGCCCACAAAATCACATCGGGAACACCCAATAAATGAAGCCGGCGCAACAAAAAAAAACAATCCGGACATGGAAAATCACTCTGGGGTCCCAGCAATCGCTTCAAAAGAAACCAAGACGTGTTGGGTCCCCAAAGACGTGTTGAGGCCACTAAAACTCGCGATAGGGATCCCAACAAATGACGACAGGGTAAAAAAAGTCGTACTTAAACCTAAAAACGTCGCGCCGCTGACCTTGGAAATCACACTAGGGGCCAAAAAGTCACACCGGAGCCCCACAGATCGCAGCTGGCTTCCCAGAAACTCAATTTCTACCCGGAATGTTACTCTGCGGCCACAAAAATTGCGTCAAAGACCCCAAAAGGCGTCGGGCCCCGGAAAGAAGCGCGTTGGAGCACCGATAAAAATGCACCGGGAGCCCGAAGAATCGTACCGGGGCCCACAAATATCGCGCAGGAGGCTTACAAGAATAGAAGTCGACCCCAAGAAATCACAAAGGGGGTTTATCGAGTCGACCCGAGCACCGAAAAATTCAGAACAGGTCCCGAAAGAAAGTTCTCCTGAGGGCCTTTCTACTCTGAAGGGTGCCATCGGCTGAAAAAAAAACTCGTTGAGCAGCCGCAGTGGCATACTAAAGAGGCAAATCCCCCCCCCCCCCCTTCATCCTGAAGAGTTGGGCTCCGAAGAACCCAAGAATCGCTCCGGGGTCCCCAAAAATGGTTCTGGGGCCGCATAAATTCGCGCGTCTGGGCACCCAGAATTAGCGGTTATAAATAAATACAGTGGGCACCAAAAAACTTGCACCGGGCCCGAAAATTTGCGCCGGGAACGCCAAAATCGCGCTGGGGCCCAGATAAGTACAACGCGCCCCGCAAACTAGCGCCAAAGCCCTCAAATATCGCGCTTGGGACCAAAAATTCCTGTCTGTAGGCCCATAAATTGTTGTCGGGTCATAAAAAAAATCCCCTCGGGGCTCCCAAAAATTGTCGTCGATGGCCCCAAATAAGCACAGCGTGGCCACAAAATCGCATCGGGACTCCGACAAGAATTAAGCCGGAGCCTTCCAAAATAAAGAGAGATTCCGAAAAATAAATGTCCGAGCCAGGAAAATCGCTCCTTAGCCCAAACATACCACCAGATACCTTACCAAATCGCATACGGCACCGACAAACATACCGGAGCTTTAAAAAAATCGCGGCGGGACAGTATAAAATATGTCCCCGTGGCCCGAAAAATCAGGGCGTGGCTCAAACTTTACATAATTCAGAAGAAGTCACCAAAAATTGCGTCGAGCCCAGAAAACTGCGTCGGATCCCCCGGAACCACGCGCCTGGGCCCGAAAAGTCGCGACGGGACCTCGAGAAATTATACCGGAGCCCCCAATATCGTGCTGCGGTCCCACAAATATGAGCGAGGAACCCCAAATAAACGCAGCGGGACCCTAAGAGCGCAACTGGAGGACGAAAATGTACCGGGCCCACCAAAGTGTACCGAGCCTGGCGAGATACGGCAGGGCCTCAAAACATGCGTTGCACCTCTAAATAAACACACCGGGAGTTTAAAAAGCAAAACACAACACGGCCTTCAAAGCACACCGGGGCCTTCAGACCACGTGGGGACCTAAAAAACAGGCTGATGACTGCTGCTGGAGACACGGTCCAAGGTAAGGAACACAAAGACCAGTATTAAATAAACATTTCGGGGTTTGCGAATTTGAGCCCCAAAGTCCGAATAACTAACTAACTAACTAACTAGCGGGGTCTGCGAAAACGCGCCGATACATAAACAATATCGTCGATGCACAAAAAAACAACAAAACTCTATTAAAAAGAGCCGGGTCGCAAAAATGTGCTGGGCCCCGTACAAAAATTGGCTGCAGCCCTAAAACACATCCGTAGACAAAGAAAAACGGAGAGGGCCAAAAAAGAACACCTAACTCCTGAGCCTCAGTTCGGTAGCCAATTTGGGAGGCGTATTTAACCAAAGGGATGAGGTGATTCAAAGCTCAGCGGTTATCCGGATTTCTTAGCCACCAGAAAACGTGAGAAGAAGAGAACTAATCATCGAATTGAATTCAGGATAGGGCCTTGTGTCTCTTAAGTCTGAACACGTTATGACTTTATGAGGTGCCGTGTGTTGTCACCTGTCAGCTATTTTGCACCGAATTGTTGGTCCCCGAAAATAAGCGGTTACATTCCGTTTCAGCCGGGTGCCACATGATGTAGTTGTAGCATTTCGTTGCAAGTGGCGGATATTCTAAGATGCATGATGTGTACTACAGAGATGATAGAGTTGACTGATCACCTATGTGTTGGAGTTAAGCCCTGAGGATGAACACCATACCATGTATTTTTATTTATTGCGTTTTTCTTTGCCACAGTCTGTTAGCCTGCCAATCTTGGTCTGTCACACACCGGATCAAATAATTTTCAACCAGCGATCACCCGCCTTTCTCGTTTCTCATCCTCTCCAGCATCAATCATGAAACTTCTTTTGGCATTGGGCAGCAAGTAAGTTACGTTCTTGCTTGTTCTTTTTCCTCACCAACATCAGTGAACATTTACAAGGGGGACATCTTAGTGACGTAAAGTGCTAATTCATGGAAACTAGGGCACACCACATATCCATTAGTGAGGCTGTAATGAGCTTGCACTCCCCCCACACACGCACTTAGCGGAAGTTGAAGAAATTGTATTTCAACAGTAATAGGTACTAATGGATTCCCTTGCACCAGGAAGATAAGCCTATTATTGAATTCACCAGTCTTGAAGGGTTACATGTTCAGCGAGAAGTGTGAATTTGAAAGTACTTATACTGTGATGATAGTTTTTGTTTACCACATGTACCGTAGTACCACATGTTGCTGGTAGCAATAGGCGCGCTCAGGGGCCTGCCCCCACCCCTTATCGGTGAAAGTTGTGTGCTCACTATTCAAATTATCGGGTTCTCTATCCAAAAGTGCTCAACCATGGTACTTTCCTAAATTCCTGGGTGCGCCTCTGCTGTTGACCCTGGCCCACCCACTTTTTGAGACGTTCCTACGCCTATGTATGCCGGTGTACTTGTGCAGGCCGTGTAATGCTCCTTCACAACACGTCTGTCATCATTAAACAAACCCTTGCATTGTAAAGTAACTTGATGCATGCCATGCCACTAGCGTGTGCATGGTTTATTAAGCCATGGGTGGTAGATTTGGTTTACAGTGTAGTAAAGCTCTGACGGCAAGAACAATTCTCACCGTTCACACGGATGAGGTGATGGATATTATTGACCTAGTATTAAGCAACAACAATTTAAATCTTTCAGAAATATATTAAAGGGTTTATAAGAATGATAGTTATATATCTGGGATGACCTTTTCTTGAAACAATTCATGAGCTTTCGGAGCTCCTAGTGGCTCCGACGTCAGATGGTATATTCAAAGAGAAGACAATTAAGGCTTTTTACAAAATTCCAATCACAGGACACCCGCAGTGAGGAAAACGCCACCTCAACGCAGTGCAAACGGTAGAGACTATAAAACATCACGATTGAAACTTCCACGTAGTAAAATAACGGTAAAGAGACTATAAAAGCATCACAATTGACACTTCCCTAATTCTCCCTCATCCCTCCCCCAAAACTACGCCCGTCAATATCAGCCACTCTCCAGATGGTCGACCATTCTAAACCCCTATCCCGATTCAGCTCTGGTCGCGACTTTCTAATATGATAAGATTCTAGCAGCTCGTTTCTCCTAAACTGTGTTTCACGTCCCAGAATCTCCATGTCGTTCCAGTGGATATCGTGCCGAGTATCTACAGCGTGTTCAGTGATTGCGGACTTTTCTGGTTGGGCCTTGGAAAGAACGTTCCGGTGTTCCTTCAGGATCTTGTCCAGCGGCCGACCACTCTCGCCAATGTACGCTGCGTTGCACTCGCATGTCAGACGGAAGATGGTCTCCAAGCTTTTTCCCCGATCTCTTCGGTCTTTGAGTCGTTGGCACAGTTTGCCTTTCAAGGGGATCGTCCGGACGTATGAGCGATGATAACTCTCAGGGGCCCCAGGCGGCGTTCCAGGCGCTATCCAAAGCACAACAGAAAATACCGCAGTCGCTGAACACACTGTAGATACTCGGCACATTATCCACATTGTCATTGTCTTCTCTTTGAATATACCATCGGGCAGAGCCGCTAGGAGCTCGGAGCTCATGAATTGTTTTAAAAAATGGCCATCCAAGATATATCATTAACAACAATTTAGTTTAGGACGGTCCCATCATTATGTCCAGGTGAGTGGTACAGCTATTGAGTCAAAATATGGAAGATACTTTGCGTATCCCCCATGTAGGCACATGGGAGAGTGGGAAACTGAGAAATTGGATAAGTCGATTCGGAAGCTTTTGACATACGTCAGGTATATAGACGATATATTTGTTATCTGGCTACATGGGGCAGATAGTTTGAAGGAATTTCATAACATGCCGAATAGCATACATGGCAAAATGTCAGTAGACCTATGATATTTCACATCACATATGGAATTCCTGGATGCATTAATTACACCGACTGACTCAAAGTTCGACAAGGATATATATAGAAAACCAGTGGGTACCAAGGCTTATTTACATTTCTCGTCGGACCACTCCCTTCTTACCAAACGGGCCAATGAGGACTGGCCTCAGGATATCCATCAGGATACCTCAGGACTGGACAATAGAGCGAGACGTATATGCAGTAGGACGGCTGACTTTCACCGGTAATTAGATACTTTGAAGGAAATACTTTTGATAAGGGATGCCTAGGAATCGAAGTGGCTGAGGGGATACAAGAAGCAAGCATAGTGAGTCGTAAACATATGTCGTCACCTTGGCGCACTGCTAGAGCAAACCAGGGCATCCCGATGTTCGTCATTTACATCAGCTACCTTCCAGGAATTGACAAAATTAAAAGAGGGAAACAACCGATTTTGGACTGTTCACAGCACTTGAAGGAAGTATCTGATGTCAATATGTTTGCTTCATATACAAGTGGCACTAAACTGGGGGACATCTTGGTACACCAAAAAAAAGGAAGCAGCTTATGGATGGGGGACAGCCGCGGGTAGGCCACTGTGGGAGAAGCTGTGCAATTTGTACAGCGATTTACCATGGAGAGGACAAGGTAACCGGATCGGGGGAGTATGTACCTACGATAGAACTATAGGTTGCAGGTCATTGAATGTACTATATGATAATTGTAAAACCGCAAAACCGTAGAACAGTAAAAACCTATTACGGAGAATAAAGGGACATTGACATATATCTAATGAAGGCATGGATATTATTAACTTAGGTTCAAATACGATTGCTCGTCTCCTTGGACACCAGCTGCGGTTAGGCTACTAGGACGATTGTGGCCGCTTGGGCGGTCGTCACTACTGGGGCGGCAACCGTCGCTGAAACGGCTGTAGACCCTGAAACGACCACCGTCGCTGAAGTACCTTTGCGGCTGTGGCCACTGTGACAGCCATCGCCGCTGGGGCGGCCGCCATCGGCTTTCATGAAGTCGTCTGGTAAGGGTGTTCCTTGGTTCTCAAGAAACAGCAGGTGACGTAGCTGTTTATTGTCGCAGCAGGTCACGGAACTTTTCACGATGAATGTGCATCATAGCGTGAGCGCTTGAACGAACCTCATCTATTTTGTTCCTCCTTTGTAAGGGTTCTCGCACCTGCAGGCAGACCTCTCTGGCACTCTAGCTATCTTCACCCACACCGCCCCTAAAAGGGGAAGTGTGGGTGAAGGGGACCTTCCCAGCCCTCGGCAGCATGTATGGCTCTCAAGGGCATATGAGCTCTGGGGCTGCCCCTCAGTGTTCCTAGCGGCCATCGCCAGTTCTCAGCTCTTGAAGCTCTCGGGGGCCCCGATCCCTCAGGTGCCCATCCCAAAGCTCAGGAGAATCCCAGTCCAATCCTATCTTCTCTCAGGGGTCCTATTCATCCGTCAGAAGCCCTCTCCAACTTCCATGGTTCATTCCTAGTCCTCGATAAACCTATCTAGTTTTCAGAAGCATCCTGCAGCTCCGAGACAGGCCTCATAATTTCTAACAAAAATATCCAGCTCTCTGAGCCAACCCTAGCTCCTAGGTGGCTCTGTCAACTCTCATGGTGTCTCTCAAGTCTCAGGAGCATCACAGTGCAGTCCTCTCCAGCTCTCAGGCGCCAACCCTAGCTCCGAGGTGGCTCTGTCAACTCTCATGGTGTCTCTCAAGTCTCAGGAGCATCACAGTGCAGTCCTCTCCAGCTCTCAGGCGCCAACCCTAGCTCCTAGGTGGCTCTGTCAACTCTCATGGTGTCTCTCAAGTCTCAGGAGCATCACAGTGCAGTCCTCTCGGAGCCAACCCTAGCTCCTAGGTGGCTCTGTCAACTCTCATGGTGTCTCTCAAGTCTCAGGAGCATCACAGTGCAGTCCTCTCTGAGCCAACCCTAGCTCCTAGGTGGCTCTGTCAACTCTCATGGTGTCTCTCAAGTCTCAGGAGCATCACAGTGCAGTCCTCTCGGAGCCAACCCTAGCTCCTAGGTGGCTCTGTCAACTCTCATGGTTTCTCTCAAGTCTCAGGAGCATCACAGTGCAGTCCTCTCTAGCTCTCAGGCGCCCTTCCCAGTCCTCGACAGCCTTTTTTGGTATCAAGGACATTCTCGCTCTGAAACTGGTCCTCTGTATTCCTTACAAGCATAGCTAGCCATAGGGACTCTTTACATCTCAGGGGCCCTGTTTTCATCAGTAACCCTTCCAAGCCTCTTGGGCATCCCAGGCCAGTCAGATCCTCTCTAGTACTTAGGGACCATTTTAAATCGTCAGGGCCCTTTCCCAGTCTTTGACAGTCTTTCTAGCTTCAAGGGCCTTCTAGCTCTGAGGCCGGCCCGCGATATCACGATATTCCTCATAGCTATCGTTAGATTCAGGGACTCTCCTGATATCTTAGGGAACTCTGCTAACCTATATAACTATATAGTGTGTGTGTGTGTATGAATTTGGCCAGCCTGCCACCGTGTGGTGATGTCGGCTGTTTCCGGTTGTTGTTGTTGTGTTTGTGTTAAGCGGTATAAAGGGGTGAGGGGTATGGTAGGAGGATTAGTCGAGGGGTGGAAGAGGGTGTTGATTGGTTGAGCAGTGTCGAAGTAGATTCTTGTAGTGTAGAGTAGAGCTGAGTAGAGTAGAGTTGAGTAGAGTTGGGTTGAGCGGAAGTATAGTAGAGTTGGGCGCAGTCCGAAGATGATGCGGTTGAGAAGAGTCGCCAGTCCGGACGGTGCCAAATTGGGGTACGGGGTGTAGTGGGGGGTTTGGGATTGGGTCTTCGCCTTGGTTGAGACATTGCAAGAACGTTGAGTTTTGGGGTATATTTTTGTTTTTCTTTTGTTGTTCTTTAATCAGTGTCATGTTGTTCGTTTTTTGGCTATTTTGTTCATTTTTTTGTAACATCTTTTTGTTTTCGTTCCATCTTTTGTTTTGTGTTTTGTTCTTTTTGTTTTATTTTGTTTTCTTTTTTCCCCCTTTTTTTCACAGTTGTTCTAGTATGCGTGTGATAGAGAGAAAGTGGACGACATATTCGTGTAGTGCTGGATGTTCGTCGTTGAGGAGAGTAGTGAGGTTCTAACTATATATATATATATATATATATATATATATATATATATATATATATATATATATATATATATATATATATATATATATGTAGGAACCGATATTGTAAATTTGACTGCATTCCTAAATGGGGGATATTTCATAACTACTCAGTTCAGGCATGCCAATTTCAAGCCATAGAGCAAAACCAAGACATGACAGGGAGGGCAATAATATAGTGACCTTAGAGCTATGGCCCACCTCTTTGTAATTCCTTTGCATTAGGGGAAAACCAACATATCACATAGCTAAGTCTTGTTATAATACAATGTTCTGGCTATGCCCCGGGCGTTATGGGAAGTAGGCAAAGCTAACATCGTTCGCAATTCACCTGAAAGGAATGGCACACACTTGGCTAAGTCTAACGAGCAGGGAATTACACACAACTGGGAATGAAGCTACAAGCGAACGCATGTTCCATGTTTTCGATTTGTTTTGATCTACTGGACGACAACATAGCATCGAATTGGAGTTTAGGCGCGTATCGACTGCGTCGACCATGCAGTATAGCATCGAATGATGATGTAACAAAGTTGGTTTTGGGGTATCTAAATCCCAGCCATTCAGCCCCCTACCCCCACCGTTCCTGGCGCGACAAGGTTCCAGGCACATACCTGTCGCCCGCCTATCTAGACGCTGACGAGTGAAGTCACCGCTCCAACGGGGCCGGTCAGTGGACATTGCCCTCACCCCTCCCTCCTTCCGGCTGACACCCCGCCACCCCGGCCGCAGATGTGACCTCGATACCGTGCCGCCGATGCCAAACCCCTCCCCATACCTGAGCGGCGTGCCCGCCCGCCACCGCTGCACCCCAGTACCCCGGCGCCCCGCCGCCGTCGTCAGATGTGACGACAGTGGGTGATGTAGGACAAGTGATTATATTATGGGAACCCTATGGACAGGCGTGTCTATGATGTCTATGCCAGCTGTCAATGGGCTGCGGTGAATTGAACGTCGTGTGTCGTTAGAGTGTCGGGCGCCGTGTCGCTAGATCAGAGGCTGCAGTACCGCGCCTCTGCCAGTCAGACGCTGTTATGGTTCACCAGCGTCCGGTGAAATGCTGACAGCTCACGTGTGCGACGTCAGGCCGACGCGGGCCTGGACGAAAGTGTTGAGACAGCACCGTTTCCCACGGAGGGACCGTCGTGCTGAGATCAGAGGTGTCTCTGATATCTCAGAGAGATGTCGCGCCCGCCTGCAGTAGTCTGCTATTGTTCTCGACTCGGGGCCGACGTCCTGGCCATGCGGCGCAATTGTGACGTAGACGAAGTCGCGTGACCAGTGACGTGTCGTACTGTGAGCTACCTTGTGACGGGGCCGCGAGGGGACAGAAGGGAACTGGACGTCGAGACGCGCGGCTGTGAGTTGGAGCTCGACGGGGCAGGGCGGCCGAGGGAGGGCCAGCCCTGTCCCGACTTCGGTACAGAGGTACGTCGAACTCTGCCTGAGAGTCGCTGCGTCTGTCGAGATGTAGTTCTTTGATAAGCTGTTCACCTGTCTGTCAAGGTGGAGCTACATTGTTAACGTATATCACGCTGCGCTACTAACGTCTGAAGCATCATGGCCGCTGTTTGATTAATAGCCCAATATAGATGTGCTGGCTTTCGAAGTGCGTGTCAAGAGGTGTGAGATCAGAGCACGGAGATGAAGGATTCGAACCATTGAATTTATAACCGGGGTTTTAAATATCGCAAACGCTGAGGTACCCTAGTTCTATCAACGTGCCAGAAGAAGAGTTTTGCCTCATCAGAGAGGGGAGGAAAAACTTTTTAACAATGAGTGGGAAAACTGCGTGGGAAAATATATTGCGCGCCTTCCCATTTCTTACTGCAAAACAAAATCGGTTGCGTTGGACTTCAGACGTTACGGTCTTTTGACAACCACATGCGTTTGTATATTAGCCAACCCAACCCAGAGACAGAGAGAGAGAGGGAGAGAGAGAGAGAGAGAGAGAGAGAGAGAGGAAAAAAAAAAAAAAAAAAGAAGAGAAAGAATATATATATATATATATATATATATATATATATATATATATATATATATATATATATATATATATATATATATATATATATATATATATATATATATATATATATATATATATATATATATATATATAAGAGAGAGAGAGAGAGAGGCTAGAGTGGTTAGAGTGCCACTCAACTAAGCTTAGCATGCACGCGTATGCTCCGTACAGGCACTTACTGTTTGAGCAGCGTGCTATTCAGCGCTGTTCAAGCCAGCGTGCTAATGGACAAGTTTCATGACGGAACAGGCCGTATTTATTTTCAAGTTTCACCAGTGATTTTAATTTTGAAGACGATTGTGGCATTGTCGCGGCATTCATTTATTTCTTAAAAATCAATAAGTTACTTACATAATTCAAAGAAGCACCTCAGAATGCCACGACTCATGATTGGTCAAAATATTTGTGACATCATATCTGTAGAGCTCAGCGATGCTTGACTGCCGTCCATTATATCTTCCATTTGAGAAGCTGCCAGGTCGAAATAATCGCGACATGGGAGGTTAGGTTAGGCTTAGATCACATCCGATGGCCAGGGGCAAATGGATTGTAGAAAACGACGCTATTATTATTGTTTGTGCCGAGGTATGCAAATGCAACTGCAAGTAAGCCAGAAGCAATGTTTATCGGCCTCCCGACGGCCGACAAGATGAGGACGATGTCGAGCGATTTTGCACGCCGAGACAGTCCGCTGATCTCTGCTAGTGGCCCCGCTTGCTGCGACGAACATTTATATGTTTATGCACCACTGGTAGACAGGGGTACGAGTATTTTGATAGGCGTGGGCATGCCTAAAGATGAGGGGGGACTGGAACCAGAGTACGTTCCTCAGAAGTGTGAACATTGACGTTTTTCACATCAAGGTTTAGCCTGGAAACGGTGATTTTATCTTCCATTTTTGTGAAAATTCCCACAAAATAAAAGTATCCTTTTTACAAAGATGGGAACTGTGACTGTATTTTTGGAACTTTGGAATATTTTTCCAGCGCAATATTCATGAATGTGGTCAACATGATGTGGCTATTTGTTTTCTCTGCAAATGCATACTTTTCAGTTGGTTGGCCAAATCACACCAAAAGTGTGCTTGGAAATGGGTAATATAGCACAAAAATAATGGAAACAAGAAAAGTATAGCATTGCCTAACCTAACCTGACATGGAAAAAAAATAATCGAAAAATGCACCAAATTTAAGCACTTTTTGGTCTAAAAATATACTCGAAAAACCAAACCTAATGTAACATGGCATAAACTTTCTTTATAATTTTTTTAAAATTCAAGATATAAAACCTAACCAAACCTGACATAGCCAAACCTAGCCACTTCATGCACAAACCTAACCACATTCAACCTACCTGCTTCATGCACGTAAAATGTATGCAAAATTTGTCTCGTTAATACACCTGCAGGTAGCTGATCATGTCTGCCTACACTGACTGATAATTAATTGCATGAACTGCTACACATGCACAATGTATATACCCCTGCAAGTAAGCTAATTAAAATTCCACAACATTCCTGGCATTCCATGTAACGATCAACCTGAAAACATGTGTACCTTGTCTAAAATCCATAGCCATGTATAGCAAAATCATCCCTGCAATTTGACATTTGATAGCAGTCTCTTTTTGCAATATCTCCATGGACATCATCAATATATTGCAGTAATTGGAGCAGGAATATTACCCACTATGTTCCATCACGCTACTGCTTGAAGATATGCTATGACATCTGCATTTCAGCTGCATCTTTATGTATTTCGCCATATATTTTACCAATCATGTGATGTACGATGTGCAATATTCACAAATTGAAATAATCTTGGAATGCTATTCATTGATCATTTATCAAGTACTTACATTGCGATGCAGCTTCCAGTTTGCCCCACTATGGAATTCCAATTATGGAACTAGGTATAAACAGCTTCTGTTTTGCTGAGGGAATCCATTGTGTTTGTTCAGCTTAGCCACACATAATTTATGTCATTGTCTTTTCCATTATTTTACTCATTTTACCCATAAACATAGTACAAGCTTTCGCTGTTTGTACGCACCGCATTGCGCGGGATTTCAAACAAAAATGTTAGTTGCTGTATTACCACCATAATAGATAACGTACCTTTTCAAGCTCCATATTTTCGTTAAAATTGATAACATTTCAGTATCACAAGCCCTCGCCTTAGTATCCATGACGCCAGTCGGTTAACTTCGCATGGAACAATGCAACGTATTCCCTGTGGTTCCCTGTGTGTTTCAGGCTTGGCCGATTCGAGACCACGACACATGTTACGTACGCATTTGCTACGAGAAGGTTTTGAAATCGATGGCAACCCCTAAGTGAAATTATTAAATTATGCTGTAAATGCTTCTCCTGTGACAAAAACATTTCAATTTTGTCTACGAAGTATTATTACCGTTTTTTCGCAACCAAAAGTCCATTACGTGAAACTTGTCCATTGACAGAGCGTGACGGAACATACAAACCCGGTGTCCTGTGTGACACAGCATAATATGGTGGAATGGATCCTATAGTAGAATGCACATTGAATGCATCTGGTGGTAGAAATCGTTCCCAATGCTCCTGACTCTTGCATCCCTTCGCTGAACCCTCGCTATACCCGAAATTTATCCACCTCATACATCTGCTGTAGACAGCTGTTCGTCTGATCCGCGGTTCGACTCGTGCCTGAGCTGACCACAGAGCTGGACGGGTCGGTGCAGGGCCCTCTAAAATCATTCGGCAACCGGTGACGTTGCGTGGGCTGGACAATTGGGCCGTTCGGGAGTCCGGCCGAAATCCCGAGTGTCCCACACGGCATTTCTGTATTTAAATATTACCAAAATTTGAGGACATGGGGTTCATCTCAAAGATTGAAATGTCTTCTCCGCGAATATGAGCCTTGTTTTCCCTACAGACAGCATATTTTAATTGGACCTCGCTGGCATTTTCCTGTCGAGTGCCACACGCATCGCGCGGTGCTATGGATAGGAGCACCATGGCGAGACTGGGTCACGCAAAATTCACGGTTAGCAAGGAGGGATAGGACCAGATGGCAGACAACTGCTGCAACATATTTCTTCCATGTGGTGGTGCCTACCCAACGCCAGTGGCGTACCGAAGTGAGAGGCAAAGGGAAATTATCCCCCGCCCCTTCCGAGAGTGGGCGGGCGCCCAAAGCGTTACCCCGTGGCTCCGAAAAAATCACCCTGAGGTCACCTAAGCATTGCACGCAGCCCTGAAAATTGTACCGGCACCAGACAAAGATGAAGCCTACCCCAACCCTCCAAGAACAATCCAGGCTCGGAACATCATTATTGAGCCAGAAATATCGCGACAAACACTCCGAGAAATGCGTCGGGCCCCAAAAAAATAAGTTCGGAGTCCTAATGATCATATTGTGCCATCAAAAATCTGCGCAAGTGCCATACAAATTGCACGGATATTTTTATGGTGTGGGGCAAATGTTTTGGCACGGAGCCAAAAATCGCTCGCAGGACACAAAAACATAGTGCGCCGGGGCTCGAAAAATCGAACCGGGTCAACATGTTGGCCTGAAGGTCAACTGCTATCGAAACAGAAATAATTGTCAACCTGGAACAAGAGTAGATCTGCATGTTGTAATTGGTTTTGGCAGAACATAACGGTAACTTTGGGCGTTCTACCGTTGCCCTTCTTTTGACCTTGATTTTGATCTTGAAGTTCAATTGGAATCGGACACCGGATGTTGGATTCGAAAATAACTCGGCGAGATGGACCTGGAACCAGCTTTTAGTAAGCTTTCGAGCTTGTAGTTCAATCCGAATATGAATACGTCGCGATTTAGCAGTCCTCATCGTCTGACCTTGAATGCAACCCTGAAGGTCACTGCTATCAGGACAGAACTCACTGTCATCCGGGAGCAAAAATATATAAACATGTTGGAACTGTTTTGTAAATACGATACCGGTAACTTTGGGCGTTCCAGCGTTCTCCGTAATTTGACCTTGAATTTGACCTTTAAGGTCAACTGTTATCGAGACGGAAATAACTGTGACACTGGAACGAGAGATGGTACACATGTTGAAACTAGTTTTGGCCGAATATACCGGTAACTTGGGATGTTTTAACGTGCCCTAATGTTTGACCTTGAGGATCAACTTGTGTCGTACAACGAATATCCGATTATTAAGTAACTCAGCGAGGTGGACTTGAGACCAACTTGTAGTAAGAATTTGAGTTCGTATTTGAATCTGAATAAGAATACGGCGTGATTTAGGGTTCCTCGTCGTTTGACCTTGCGTGTAACCTTGAAGTTCAGCTGCTATCGGGACAGAAATCACTGCCACCCTGGAACAAGAGTAGATATAGATGTTCGAACTGGTTTTGACAGAATATACCGGTAACTTTGGCCGCTCTGGCGGTCCCCGTTGTCTGATCTTGAAGGTTAACTGCTATCGAGATGAAAATCATTATCACCACGGGACAGAAGACGATCTACATGTTGAAACAAGTCTTGGCCGAGTTTACTGGTAAAATTTGGCGTTGAAGCATTCCCCATCGTTTGACCTTCAATTTTACCTTGAAGGACAACTGCTATCGAGACAAAAATCACTATCACGCTGGAACAGGTTGAGATCGCGCAGACAAGATGTTCAGCTCAACACCCCCTAGCCCCTCCCCCCCCACATCGGTCATGTGTTGAAGTCTCCCGGACCACAATTGGCTTGGCTTCCATCCACCGGCCGGTCAGTTGGAGACTACCGCGTACCCTCACCCCCTAGAAACAGCGGCCAGTTCCGCCAGTGTCCCAGCGGCTGTGTCAGTTCTTGTTGCGTGATCAGCCGACGCTCGAAATCGCCTCGGGCGATTTGCTCTCGAGCTATTGCTCGGCAGTCAAGCGACAGACGTCGAAGGAGGAAGAACGCGAGGAGGCATAAAACAACGTCGGACTACTTTACAAAAATAAAAAGTATTCTGAGCACGGTGGATAATGAAGATTTTGAACGTGCAAAGACCCAGTGGTCGCTGTCCGAAGGTGCGCTTAGTGGTTCGCGAGGCTCGAAGAACACGCTCCTGATCCATCACTTTTCTTTTTATTTTATTTTTCGGCTTTTCACACCATCGCAATGGCGCAACGCAATGGTTGTTGAGCGATAGATCGCTGGATGGTAGTTACTATTTCTTCGCAAATAGGTAGCAGAGAGCCGCGCAGAGGATATCGCTGCCCTGATGGCTGACATCACCGCCATCTTCGCCAGATTACAGGAGTTCCAACGCAGCGACCTGCTACTGCCCGAGTTTGGCCAAGCCCGCGCCTCAGCCCTGGGCGAGCTGAAGATGACCGAGTCTCAGCCGTGTGTGGCTGGTTGAAAGGATGAGTTGATGTCCCAGTCATGTCAGACACCAGAGACACCAGACGGACCGTTATCTGCCTCTAGACGAGTGCCGAACAGCCAGGTCACTACAACATGGCAGTCTAATGACGACGTTCATGAAAAAATACCGTTGGCGGCCAACCAGGTCCTATCCGATTGACTGGGGACGAGTGGTCTAGGAGTAATATGCTCGTCTCACGATCGAATGGTTGTGGGTTCGAGTCTCACCTGTCGCTACTCTTCGCCCGCGACCAATCGGCGTGAGAGATTGGCGACGCTATATGACAACGGTCGACGTGTCGTAAAAACCAATAACCAACCTAACCTATCCGATTGACTGAAGGTCGAAGAAGATGTCAAATGCAAGGCAATGAAGGATCTGCTAGAGGTTGGCGATGCAGCAGAATTCGTCAAAGAAAGAATTAGACTCGTGGCAGATCTGTTTAATGAGGAAATGATCGATAGCTTCAATAATGACCTGTTTAATTCCCGGCTAAAAATGAACGGGATAGTGTGCGAGAAGGGCAAGGAGCGTCTTATTGAAATGTCCTGTACCAAGATGGTGTGGCGAAGCGACTGTTGGGGGCGTGCGTGGGCCTATCACCCCATAGTGTGCGATTTCGCATTTCAATGTCGTGCGGTCGGAGCTCAAGCTCTCCGTGTCAAATGAAGCTGCAAACGGTCTCCTGCTGGTAGCTGTAAACAGGGTGGGAAGCCTTCACAGGAACCTTTTCCCGGCATTGGCTGATTTTTTTTTTAATGGTACAAGACGGACCCCCACGCCGTACCCAGTTATGCGCAAGCAGCAGGAGTTTGTTCGCAAACCATGTCGAAGCACTGGGACGATGTGATATGTCCAGCAAAACTCTGTAACGAGAATCAGTGTTAACTGGGTTTCGTTTTACTGGTACAAATACCGCTGCCTCTCCGAGTGCCATGCCTGGTGCGCGACATGTACTCATATAGGGTGAAAAGGTAAAAACATGTGCGGTCCATTTGTGCATTTATGTTTCGGAGGAAAATATTATTGGACGTTATGAAATGGTGGTTCACTGAAATGTGACCGATGTGTTAGCGCAGTAGCGATACCTCAGTCACCAGCAAAAGTTGGCAGCCATTTGTCGGATTTGGACCCTCAACCGCGATGTATTAAAATAGGTCCTGGTCTGGACTCTCTGATTCTCTACCCCGCTGATGTTAAGTTGTCATTTCCCCTATTAAATCTCAAACTGCTTCCTGAAAATATAGACCTGGACTTCCTGGTTTGGTGAGAAATCATCAAACCAGTGATCCAAACCAATCACCAAATCACCAAGTGAATCACCAAACCAAACCAGCCTTGCTTTTTAGGATTCATGCGACTAAATTGGGCATGCGCGGCGTACGAGCCGCCTTCTTCAACCGGCATACAGATCTGGCAAAAGTGCGCACAGGTCGTGATTTTCAGCTGGCAATAGTGCACACAGATCGCCGTGTTTTTTCATCTGGCAATAGTGCACATGGTGCCGACTAGATGATCTTTCGGATCTGGCAACCATGCACATGGAGCCGACTAGATGATCTTTCGGGTACCGATCTCCAACCATTAGATTCGTGTTCCAGCTGACATACAGAGTCGGTGAGTGCCGGCGGCTATAGGAGGGTACTCCAGCTGACATAGAGAGTCGGTGAGTGCCGGCGGCTATAGGAGGGTACTCCAGCTGACATAGAGAGTCGGTGAGTGCCGGCGGCTATAGGAGGGTACTCCAGCTGACATAGAGAGTCGGTGAGTGCCCACTGACATAGAGAGTCGGTGAGTGCCGGCGGCTATAGGAGGGTACTCCAGCTGACATACAGAGTCGGTGAGTGCCGGCGGCTATAGGAGGGTACTCCAGCTGACATAGAGAGTGTTAGGGTGCTCGACATAGGAGCGGTATCCGGGGGTTTTTGGAGGGTGCTCCAGCTGACATAGAGAGTCGGTGAGTGCCGGCGGTTATCGGAGGGTGCTCCAGCTGACATAGAGAGTCGGTGAGTGCCGGCGTTATAGGGGGGTGCTCCAGCGGACATAGAGAGTCGGTGAGTGCCGGCGGTTATAGGAGGGTGCTCCAGCTGACATAGAGAGTCGGTGAGTGCCGGCGGCTATAGGAGGGTGCTCCAGCTGACATAGAGAGTCGGTGAGTGCCGGCGGCTATAGGAGGGTACTCCAGCTGACATAGAGAGTCGGTGAGTGCCGGCGGCTATAGGAGCGTGAAAAAGAGAGTCGGTGAGTCGGCGGTTATAGGAGGTGCTCCAGCTGACATAGAGAGTCGGTGAGTGCCGGTGGCTATAGGAGAGTACTCCAGCTGACATAGAGAGTCGGTGAGTGCCGGCAGTTATCGGAGGGTGCTCCAGCTGACATAGAGAGTCGGTGAGTGCCGGCGGTTATCGGAGGGTGCTCCAGCTGACATAGAGAGTCGGTGAGTGCCGGTGGCTATAGGAGGGTACTCCAGCTGACATAGAGAGTCGGTGAGTGCCGGCAGGTTATCGGAGGGTGCTCCAGCTGACATAGAGGTCGGTGAGTGCCGGCGGTTATAGGAGGGTGCTCCAGCTGACATAGAGAGTCGGTGAGTGCCGGCGGCTATAGGAGGGTACTCCAGCTGACATAGAGAGTCGGTGAGTGCCGGCGGTTATCGGAGGGTGCTCCAGCTGACATAGAGAGTCGGTGAGTGCCGGCGGCTATAGGAGGGTACTCCAGCTGACATAGAGAGTCGGTGAGTGCCGGCGGTTATCGGAGGGTGCTCCAGCTGACATAGAGAGTCGGTGAGTGCCGGCGGCTATAGGAGGGTACTCCAGCTGACATAGAGAGTCGGTGAGTGCCGGCGGTTATAGGAGGGTGCTCCAGCTGACATAGAGAGTCGGTGAGTGCCGGTGGCTATAGGAGGGTACTCCAGCTGACATAGAGAGTCGGTGAGTGCCGGCAGTTATCGGAGGGTGCTCCAGCTGACATAGAGAGTCGGTGAGTGCCGGCGGTTATCGGAGGGTGCTCCAGCTGACATAGAGAGTCGGTGAGTGCCGGCGGTTATAGGAGGGTGCTCCAGCTGACATAGAGAGTCGGTGAGTGCCGGCGGCTATAGGAGGGTACTCCAGCTGACATACAGAGTCGGTGAGTGCCGGCGGCTATCGAAGGGGCGCAAGACAATGGTTGGGATCTCCAGTGCCGGATTCGAAGGTCAGAATTGGGAGGGACAAATACAAATATTTGATTTCGAGAATAAACTTGAGTTTCAAGAGCTAACAGTCGTGGGGTCCGTTTAAGGCGACATTCATGTCATAAAATATTCTTAGATTTCGGGAAAATGACATTTTAGTGCAAAATCCCAGCAAAAAAAAAGCCTCTGACCGAGGGGGCGGCGGCATGCCTCCGTCCCCCCCCCCATCCCTTTGCATCCTCCTGTTGTATCCCTGAGTGAGTATTAGCTTTCGTTGATTCAGTTGCCCGTGCTTGTCCTTTAATTGTTTTACTCGACTCATTGACTATATATGCACGTGCAGGCATGTAATATTAACACATGATCTGAAAATCCACAAACTGGAAACTATGCGAAATGCATGTTGATGGTGAAGATGATGGCTGTTATCGGACAAACTCCACGATCATTTGCGAACGTCTATGGGGCATTATGAAGCTTGCAGGCGTGTACGAGCAAATACGAACTTCCACAGACCCGAACGTTTATGGACGTCTACGCGCCTTTACGAACATTCACAGGCCATTGCGAACGTGTATGGGCCACGACAGTCTACGGGCCCTTACAAGCGTTTACTTACCCTTTACTAAATACTGAATCGATGTCGTCTCCAATGAAGTTTTGACATCCTATATCTAGATGCCTGCTTAGGCGGTCCACGCCTCTGGTTTATAACAGTGCCATGTTCCAGTATGATTTGAGGATGCGACGATCTGTTCCTCCAATAACGATAAGAAATATAAAAGTATTATATTTAAATGGAAAACGAACCTTTGTTTAAATAGATTGGCGATGTGGGGGAGGGGGTAGTCGGGGTAGTAATATACGAGTAGGTGTCTCCCTGTTTGGCAGCTGGTCTCACCCGGAAAATTACTACGTTTACTATTACAAAACGATACATTGCAGCAAAGATCTCCGTGTATGTAGGGCGGTGTAGTTCAAATATAAAAACAGGTACACAAGGATGAATGAAACGATAGAGGATGACGTCACAGAAATAAGCCACAGACGCAATAATTTGATGACGTCATCAGGGTTCAAGAATGGAGAAATTGATGGGTCTGGTGTGAAATATGTTAAGTCCGCAGATGAAATGAGGAATCTAGCGGGAGTTGGAAGAGAGGAGGGGTGGAAAGTCTGGAGAGTGACGAGGGAGTCTGGGAGATGTTAATGACGTCGGCAAATTCCCATAATGGAGGAATGGAAAGACTTGGAGTAAAACTTAAGTGTCTGGGAGATGGGTCCGTCTGGAGAGTGTTAAGGAATCTGGGAATGAACGAAGGTGCCTGAGCTGGTATGTCTGTGTCTGTATATATATTATACTATTTGGATGATGTTACCGGGTTCATGAATGGAGGAATATGGTGCGAAGCATGAGAAGTCTACAAAATAACAGGAATCTAGAGGAAAATTTAGGAGTCCGATGGTGGTTGGCATGTCGAGACGGGGACGGGAAGTCTTGGAGATTCTAATGACGTCACCAGGGTTAAAAAATGAAGTGATGGAGAGACTTTGTGCAAACTTAAGTGTCTGGGAGATGGATAAGTCTGGTGAAGAGCGAATTGAAGTCTGGGCAGACACTAGGGAGTCGGGGGCGAGGCGAATGAGGCTCAGCAGGAACAGGGCAGTCTAGGAAGGAACACAACAGTCTGGGATGAAGCTAAGGAGCTGGGATGGAACCAAGGAGTCTGGAGTGGAATGGAAGAATCTGGACAGGAAGAAAAACCTGGAGTGGGACTGAAAAGTATAATAAATAATGGGGATGAGCGCAGAATTACTAGGGTGATCGGGTCTGGTAATTTCGGGTGGGTCTCAGCGAATATGGGGAGGTGCGAGGATCTCGCTAGAATCGGATGTGTCTGAGGAGGAACGGAAGAGTCCAGGTAAGAACTGAAGATTGGGAAGGAAGCGATAGATCTAAGGAAGAATGTAGGAGTACGGGAGGGAAAAGAGGGGAGAGGGTACGGGGAGGAATGGACGATTCTGGATGGAACGGGGAGAGTCTGGACGACAGTCTACTCATATGATCAGCGTGGGGATCTGATCAGGCCTGCGGGAGTGTGTGGTGTAGTTGCAGTTAGATAGCTTCAAAGCTCATTGACGAATGCGGGAAGAAGTCATTTCCGGAAGTCGCACATGTTGCTCGAACAGCTTGGCCAAGAGCTTATGATCGGTCACGAGGAAAAAAGTATAGCGGAGCCGCAGAGGCAATGGTGAAACTTCATAACATCCATTATTATGGCCAATGCCTCTCGTTCAAATTGCAAATATTTGCTCTCTGTAGTAGACAGTCTCCTGGAAGAAAATCCGAGCGGCTCTTCTCGTCCGTCTACGTCAACATGAGCCAGTATGGCTTGGATACCCATACTCGATGCGTCACAGGTCAAAATCAGGTGTTCGGATTGATACAAATGGACCAAGAAAGAGTTCGACGCCAAATTTGTGCTTGCCCGTCTCAAAACTGTGTTTTCCGGCCGCTCCCCATTTACAGTCTTTCTTCAGGAGGTCATACAGCGGTGTAAGACCATAGTGCGCTGGGGGATGGAACGACTGCACTACGACAAAAGTCCCACATACGCTTTCAGTTCAGCGACATTCGTGGGTAGAGCAGCATCTGGCACAGTGTGCACCTTATCAATCGGCGGATGCATCGTGATCCCGTACTGTCAGCCAGTCTGGCCCTCAAGCGCAGGCAACATGGTAACCGCCGAGCATATATACGTACATTTTTTGCAAGTAATTGACAGATGCCCATGGTTGACTGTGTCATTAACACATGCCAACGCCACAACTGGCAAAGCCCTGCAAACTCTTCCCAAGCAACAGTAGGGTCCCAAGAACAGAAGTTTTGTTGCAATTGCTTCTCACGATGAGCATTATTTCCTCTGTGATATGTTGAACAACTATAAAAATCTAACTACGCTAATTTCAAGAACGCCTCTGATGTTGCATCGACCTTATACAGAAACAGGCGAGGCAGGGTTTTGGGATTGGTGGATTGTACAGGATGTGTGTATGTAATTAGCTTTTATTTTATTTGGAAGAACGCTCCATATCCAGGTTCTTGTATTGTGATGAACGCAATTTGCCGTTTGTGTCAAGGTCTGTTTGTGCATGTTATCTAGGGAAACCCCAAGCTATCTACAAATGTACTCAGTTTTCGAAACAAATTTGCCGATCCAGACCAAATTACTTGTTTTCGTGCATATCTCGTCGCAGTCGTCCCACATTTTAATTTATCATCATATGCTCTTGTATGTGCAATCAAACTCGTATCTTGAAGACATTTTAAGTACCATTTAGGGAGCCAAGAGATAGCTTCCCTCGCCCCTTCAGGGAGTTTCGGGGGACCA
This sequence comes from Ashinkailepas kermadecensis, assembly GCA_034440615.1. Classification (NCBI taxonomy): domain Eukaryota; kingdom Metazoa; phylum Arthropoda; class Thecostraca; family Neolepadidae; genus Ashinkailepas; species Ashinkailepas kermadecensis. The sequence continues at coordinate 288,442 of JAOTOM010004520.1, read as the reverse complement.
TTTCCCCGGTGTCCCCCTAGGTCCGCTAGTTTATATATATATATATATATATATATATATATATATATATATATATATATATATATATATATATATATATATATATATATATAATATATATATATATATATATATATATATATATATATATATATATATGAGCCATGTTTTCAAATTCTAGTTCTCCCTTTCCCTTTCATAACCATTTTTCTCTCTTTCCCTCTCTGGTAATCTCTGTTTGAGCAGTCTGACCATAGAGTTTGCTGTTTGTTCGCAGATCCGTCGCAGAACCTGCCAAGCGCGACCTGTGGGGCCGCTCCTGGCGATCACGTGACCACCAGCTGGCGAAACCCGTCGGCAGCTCTTCTGCTGTTGGTCGTGAGGTTGGCAGACAGCGTGGTGGTCGGCTAGTCAATGTGCTCGTCACACGTGCTACTCTTGTGGTTAGAAGGTGGTGCTCTCAGGCGGGCGCCGCTGCTGGTCAGGTCATGTCCAGCTGGATCAACATCGTCCAACCACTTCGTCCGGAAACGCCATCCAAGTACAGACCGTTCTTCCAGCCTTGCAGCTGTCTGCGGAAGTGACGGTCGGCCATACAACCCTCTTCGGGAGTGATGGTCGGCCATACAACCCTCTTCGGGAGTGATGGTCGGCCATACAACCCTCTCGGGAAGTGATGGTCGGCCATACAACCCTCTCGGGAAGTGATGGTCGGCCATACAACCCTCTCGGGAAGTGGCGTTCAGCCGTACAACCCTCTTCGGGAGTGATGGTCGGCCATACAACCCTCTCGGGAAGTGGCGTTCAGCCGTACAACCCTCTTCGGGAGTGATGGTCGGCCATACAACCCTCTCGGGAAGTGGCGTTCAGCCGTACAACCCTCCTCGGGAGTGATGGTCGGCTATACAACCCTCTCGGGAAGTGACGTTCGGCCTTACAACCCTCTCTGGAAGTGATGTTCGGCCGTACAACCCTCTCGGGAAGTGACGTTCGGCCTTACAACCCTCTCCGTAAGTGATGTTCGGCCGTACATCCCTCTCCGTAAGTGATGTTCGGCCGTACAACCCTCACCGTAGGTGACGTTAGGACGATCAGCCTTGGCCAGAGGCAGTACTCAGCCATGGTCTCCTGCAGAGGCCATGTTCACCTATGTCTGTCATTTTTTACTTTTTCATGTGACCTTGTCGTGGCTCGATCGAGTATGGGTGCACGAGGTTGCGTCACGTGCATCCCCTTGTCGCTGTGGGCCATATACCCCAGCGCATCAACGCTGTCGTGTCGTAACTGTGGGCCATATGCCCCACGACATCGACCATGTCGTGCCGTGACCACAACGCTGTCGTGCCGCAATCAGCGGTGGTGCTTCGATACGGTCAATGGGAGATTTTCAGGAGGACATGCCTGCACGGTTCAGCGTGTTCATAGACACAGACCATAGTAATCCGATACATTGACTAACCTTCCTCCTAGATTAACCATACAGCCTGAAGCAATAGAGAATGGTTCGCTTGCGAATGGTATGGTCGGTATTATTTATTATTGGAACCAAAGCGGTAATAAAAGCAATTATTGAGTGGATTCGTCCTAGCCCGCCAAAGACTATAACGCTCCATCACTGGTAGTGATGTCAGGGTAGCCGGCATTCTCCGTTAAGATTGTAACGCTCCACCCCTGGCAGTGATGGCAGGGTATGCGGCATTCTCCGTTAAAACTGTAACGCTCCACCCCTGGTGGTTATGTCATGGTAGGCGGCATTCTCTGTTAAGACTGTAACTCTCCACCCCTGGTGGCGATAGTAGAGAAGGCGGCATTTTCCTTTTTTATATTATCCATGGGAACACTGCCCAAATTATATGCTCTGGCCACAGCACGTGCACATGCTGGTTCGGCAAATTGCTGCTCATCCACAGCGCCGTGCCCATTCGACGCCGCCAACAGTGTGGCAGCGGCGAGCAGCTGTTCAGCTGTACCGCCTCTGCTCAGCAGCTGTTTAGCTGTGCCGCCTCTGCTCAGCAGCTGTTCAGCTGTGCCGCCTCTGCTCAGCAGCTGTTCAGCTGTGCCGCCTCTGCTCAGCGGCTGTTCAGCTGTGCCGCCTCTGCTCAGCAGCTGTTCAGCTGTGCCGCCTCTGCTCAGCGGCTGTTCAGCTGTGCCGCCTCTGCTCAGCAGCTGTTCAGCTGTACCACCTCTGCTCAGGAGCTGTTCAGCTGTGCCGCCTCTGCTCAGCAGCTGTTCAGCTGTGCCGCCTCTGCTCAGCGGCTGTTCAGCTGTGCCACCTCTGCTCAGGAGCTGTTCAGCTGTGTCGCCTCTGCTCAGCAGCTGTTCAGCTGTGTCGCCTCTGATCAGCGGCTGTTCAGCTGTGCCGCCTCTGCTCAGCAGCTGTTCAGCTGTGCCACCTCTACTCAGGAGCTGTTCAGCTGTGTCGCCTCTGCTCAGCAGCTGTTCAGCTGTGCCGCCTCTGCTCAGCAGCTGTTCAGCTGTGCCACCTCTGCTCAGGAGCTGTTCAGCTGTGTCGCCTCTGCTCAGCAGCTGTTCAGCTGTGCCGCCTCTGCTCAGCAGCTGTTCAGCTGTGCCACCTCTGCTCAGCAGCTGTTCAGCTGCGCCACCTCTGCTCGTGGTGTGTGCTGCTGTCACACGAGTCATGGTATGAGCGTTCGAGCTTACGAAATAATATAGTGTTTACTTTCCTAGTGTTATTTTAAGTCACGTGCCGATATGTATAAAGGCGCATTGGGACGGCTGTTCGTGACAATTGATGTTCGTTAAAGACAACCTGAGCAATGGTAATTACCAATTGACAAGTTGGCGAGCATAATATGTGTCACTTGACAATGATGTCCTCAGTAAATTACATTTTTTTGCCATGTAACGTGAAGGTTAGACTTTGCTCTGGTCATATATGGTATGTACCATGTAGCGTGAAAGCCGGACTGGGCTGGTTATTAATGGTTTAATGCACCGTGAAGGCCAGACTTTGCTGGTTGTTAATGATGTCATATAGCGTGAAGGCCAGACCTGGCTGGTTATTAATGGTGCCGGCAGCTATAATACTCATATCTGTATCTTTTCCTCGCTTCCTCATCGAGTTCGCAACTTGCTCAGACATTACCTAGGCTGATGTAACAACAGACCTGACATAATTACTGTTATTACGTGCAGTTTCCTAGGTATAAGTAGTGTATTACTCATAATTTGTCTCTTCACATACAGGCCAATGTCGTAATAGCTGTGGAAGACTTATAGTCCACTTAACTCTGAGATAAATCATGTTCTATGGATGAAATTTACAACAATTCAGTTTCCCTTTCAGTTTCATTACCAGGATATGCTTAATGAAGCAGATGTAAACATCACATGTTGACAAATATCACAGTTCAAAAGTTGTGTTAGCCTTGCCGTTGCACAGGCATAATCACTGTCATTGCAATAAGGAATAGACTACAGTGCGGCCTGTAGATGGCGATTCGGATGCTACATATGCTAGTTCGTTTTGTGATTCATGAATTCCGAGTGGACGAGTCAGGTATGCTGTCCATCGAGTAAGGATCTGCAGTGAAATAGATAAGGTGCCCAGTGTGGTTTCGCTCTCATTAACTGTGTGGCCCCACTGGCGGATCCAGGGGGGGCATTCCGGCCATGGCCCCCCCAAGCGCTTCAAAGGGGGGGCATAGTGTCTTTTGGCCCCCCAAACCAACCCCAGTTAAAAGTAAACTAAATTAAAATGCAGTAACCTTTGCTGAGGTTAAAAAATAGCTTTCCGGGTGAAATAATCTCCAATTTTAAAGGTATTTTGTTATGATTGTTTGGAAGCCCAATATGGTAGCATAGTAGATTCTGACGCATCGAGGGTTCTATGCTGTTGAAGTTCTGCTTACAGCAAGAGATGACGAAATCAGCAGTTTCATTATTCCTTCGTCAGATAGGTTCATGAAGTTTGTTTAGCCAGTAACGGGCAAGCGGACCCAGTGAGCCAGATTTCGAAAGCGGAATTTGAACAGGATGTTTTGTGCGAGTGACCAGTTGAGCCCAGTTGAGCAGCATGTTTCGTATGTTGGTGTTGGGGTTGCTAAGATGAAGAGACAGGCTACATTCACTAGCGGATCCAGGAAGGGGCCATTCCGGCCATGGCTCCCCCGAAGCGCTTAAAAGGGGGGAGCCATAGTGTCTTTTGGCCCCCCGAAACCAACAGAAGTAAACTGAATGAAAATGCAGTAACCTTTGCCGAGGTTAAAAAATATCGTCTGGATTAAAGAATCTCCAATTTTAAAGGTATTTTTTATAATTGTTTGGAAGCCAATATGGTAGCATAGTACATTCTGACACGCATCGAGGGTTCTATGCTGCTCAAGTTCTGCTTACAGCAAGAGTTGACAAAATCGGATCTGCCAGTGTGTACACGTGCACGAACGTTGACGTGGTACAAGACGTTGAACGTGAACATGAACGTTTTGGTAAACAAGAACAAAAATCCCGTAATTTAGAAGCGGTGGAGGTAGGCTGGGGCCCCTACACAGGAAATTATGTTGTCATTAATTATTATTGTAAAAAATGGGTCCATTTGACAAATATTGGTAGAAATCCGATGTTTTTAACCAAAAATAGTGGGAGAATGGGCACCCTTCAAATCCCTTCGACCCCTCCTCTGATGCAATTCCTAAGTACGCCACTGGGGGAGGGCAGGGGGGAGGGCTGACGTCGAAAACCGAAAGTTGGCCCCCCCCCAACCGGTGGGCTAGATCCGCCAGTGTGTGGCCCCTGACACAAATGGGCGGCACGAAAATGGATCGGGTGTCACCGGAAAGCTCTCGACGAGTAGGGCCAGACACCACCCTCCCAAAAAATCCCCAAAAGTGACGTCATTAGGGGGGCCTAGGTTTTCAGAACTTACATCATGTTTTTGGCTTTGGGGAGTTCATTTGGGGGGAGATTTGAAGGAAAAAAAGATATTTGTAATCAGACAAGGAAAGTGAAATCGGCCAGGGCCATACAATTTGTGTCCACCCAAAAATCAAAATTGTATTTTTTGAAATTTAAAAATTTTGAGTTTTCAAGTTCTCTTTAATTTTCCTTTTCTAATGGGTAGAGCGGACCGAAAAACGGTGTTCAAAGTCAACTTGCTCCCATAAAACAATGCTTACTTTAGCCAAAATCATCGATTTTAACTCTAATGGGCAAATATGCAAAACTAATAAGTAATCAAAAACTGAAGATAAAAAATAGTCTAGTGCGTTTTGCTGCATCCCTAAAGATAAGCAAACGCTGAAAGTTTCATTAAAATATCTTTATCCATTAAAGCGCGACGACTGGTTGAACGTTTTTGGAGGTGACCTCACTTGACCTTGACTAACTCGTTGACCTTAGATGACCTGGCTTCAAAATTTTGGTACAACATGCCAAATTGATGTGGGAAAAGGTATACCAAATTTCGGCGCGCTGAATCGCGCCGTTTTTTTCACTATCCGCGGAAAACCTTAGGGGGGGGGGGTCGTTAACGACCCCCCCCCCCCCCCGAGACGGCGCGGGTTAAAGACCCAGGAAGTGAGCCAGCCAAACTACCTCATCCAGCATGGGATCCAGCATCCAGCATAGGAATTGCATATAATCCATCCAGAAGACAACACCATAGCATGGGAGTGGCCACCGGTGGGGTCTGTGGAGTCCGCACCCCACTTGGGATCTTTGGTTGGGTCCGACCACACCGGAAGAAAGCAGTCTTCTTAGCACAGCCTGAATCTAAATATGTCCGGCTTTTCATCTTTTGTACCTTGACGAAGCGCAGAGGTGAAAACGTCTCACGGCGGCTGCGATTCCTTCAAAACATTTATGTTCATACGAGATATGGTGAACCACAAATGACGACGGTCCATTTCCAACACATTTACTTATTTTCTTGATGCACAACATGTTTGTTTTTGGTTCCAAACACGCTCGTAATCTTGCAGCCGAGGTTTATTGCGCTTTTGATGCAATTTTATAACTACTGACAACTATCAGTTGCTAGGACAGGAGACGTTGCAGGCGTCAGTCACAGCGGTTTTAATTGTTTTTTTTTAACTCATGCGCCGAAGGCCTGGATACTTTGTACCTAGGTAGCTGGGTACCAAGCAAATTATTTGCATTTGTATATGCATAGTGGAGGATGCAAAATAAAAATCATCACATAATGAGATTGTGTAGTTATGTACAGGCGCAGGCGTTGGTATGTACTTACCGGCCTATGTTAGATCAGAGTATTGCCTGCACATTGCAGCTAACACCATCTTAGCCAGGGAGACATTTTAACAATATTTAGCAATTGCGCTTCAAGGTGTTCAAGAGACAAGCTTTACACATGCTTACCGCCATGAGCAAACAGAAGCTAGACTTGGCTAGATTAGGTTATTTTGAGTTAGATTAGGTTAGGTTAAGTTAGGTTAGGATAGTGTAGTTTTTAGTTCTAAAATTTTGTGTTTCCGGAAAAATTACAAATATGATTTGGAACTTGTTGTTCTGCAAAACTGGTTCGGTTAGGTTAGGTTGTTATATTTTTCCAGTTGTAAAATTTTGAGATGAAAAAAACTACATTGCTTGAATTTGCAACAATTTTGGGGGTATTTTTTGTTGGAAGGGAGGTCCGGCAAGGCTAGGTTAGGTTTTGTTACATTTGTCAAATTATTTGCATGCTATACCTACCTAACTAAAAGCCCTCTTTAGTGTGATTTTGCTTCCTAACTGAAAAGAATGCATTTGCAGAGGAAATGAGCGGGTCCCATCATCTAAATCACGGTCATAAACGTTTCATTCGGAACAAAATCAAATAACTTATAAAACACCTTAAAGCACGAATTTACCAACTGTTCTTGCAATTCCCCCATGATGGTATTACAGTTGACCCCAGGTGCCAAGTTAATTGCAACAGCGAAGGATGCATTTCCAACGCACATTGATACGGTTTATCAATGGAGGTTAATGTGCATTTCAATGCAGACTGATACAGACACCCACAAATATTTGTGATCATAATGCCTCATTGAACGAATCCGTAACTATCGCCAGTACTTTTTTTTAATGTTCCAATCGATCTTGGTCTTCCCTTGACTAACGATGTTCCACTCCCAATATTTTATGGTTGGAAATTATTAACCTTTCTCAGCATGCTCTACGTTCTTATAACTTAATAACAATCCAGGACTTATGCAACAGATTGTGGTAAAAAGGAATAAGAGGCTGCCAGAAACAAATCGCAACTTTTAATAATTTTATGTATGTGCTCTTGCATGAAGAGCAGCAACTTACCATGTAATGAGGGAGACGAACATTATATTTTTGGCTAAGTAACTGCGTTCGAAATGTAAATTGCACATTGAATGCAATATGACCTAGGTAATGCAATTATGTCTGACGTACGATTCAGGTGGAAAATAATTTATAAAGCAGCTAAAATGGTGCTTAACCCTCTTATTTAACGGGACGTCGGAAGTCGTCTCAAAGTTTATTTTGTGCCTTGCCGCTTCTTATCGAACTATGCTAAGAGCTCCGAAACTTCATGGCTTCACCTAATGTTCGTTTGTGCGTATTACGCCAAAAGTACGGTCCATGTACCTCACTCTTGAGTCCCCTATAACTAAAACCTCCCCCTCTCTATCATCAGCTACCTGGTCATTCCTACCTTCCTCCTTAGCAGCATTACTACTTCTCTCTTGCAGTACCTCAAACCTATTATTAGTTTCAATGCCTTTGTCAATTTTCCTTAAAGCTAGTCTCGTACTCTGGCGTCTAGCTACTTTCCACTCTCTACTATCATGGTCCATACTATCTCCACCCCTATCACTCCCAGGCTCCTGCACCTGGCTTGCCTGGCTGACATTTCCTATGGCGGGACCTGCCACCAAACACTTCGGGCGCTCCACCTCCCTTGCTAACATATCTACTTTCTTACTCAAGTCCCCAATGACTACCATACACTTACACTTCACACAGTCACCTTGCATTTTTTTCTTCTCTTTTTCTCTTTTTAAAAAAAGTTATCCCGACTCCCACCAGCTACAAACTCCAACTAAACCAAACTAAATAAAAATTTTAAAAAAGCCTAGATACCTTTGCAATTACACCAGTATATTGAAAATATACCTAGTGGTAATTTAAGCTCAATATTTTAGTCCTAATCTCCATCTTAAACTTACACACCAAAAAGACACTGACTTATTCCTCTACACTACAGAAACCTAAGCCACGAGACCGTGCCACCCGTCTACAAAGCGTTCACGTGGCCGATCGGTAATTCTAGAAGCTACCTAGTGTAATTTAAGCTCACTATTTTAATCTTAAACTCTATCTTAAACTTAAACACCAAGCGGACGCAGACTTATTCCTCTATGCTAACAGAAACCTAAGCCACGTGGCCGCTCCACCCGTCTACAAAGCGTCGACGTGGCCGATCGATAATTCTAGAAGCTAAAAATATGCTTGTTAAAAAGAAACTTATGAGATAAAACTATGCAAATGTATGCACAGAAGTAATTGCTAAATACCTATCCACAGCTAAGCCTAGTATACTGCCCGGTTCTGCAACGACTTATCTGGAAAGTAGGACCTCCCACCGACGTGTTTCCACCTTGACACCTGGCGGCAAACTGATGCTTGTGATGCGTGAGAGCGAGCCACATTATATGAGAAAACCCTCTGAAGCGTGAGACAAGATTCGTAATTAAGCCAAGTTCCCGATCCAGTCATCGAAATTTCAACATCAATGCAAGTACATGAGAACACAGCAAACATACAGAACTATCGCCATGTACACCAGCCGCCGAACAGCCACCAGTCGGAAACGCGCAAGCACACCACCATCAATCGTTTCGCACCTCTCCACCCCCGTCAACCCCGCCCCCTAGGACAGCCGCCGCAGATGTATGCGTATCCGGAGGTCCGGACCGACCCCGGTTAGCCGAGCCCGGCCGCGGCCGGCGCTAAAGACAACACTAGCCCTTTTCACGACGGCCAATAAGCACCGGGATGCAATGTCGATGACTTCGTCTAGTATGAAGGGCATATCATTGAAATATATGTACTTTATCTGTATATATGGAATGTTCAAGAAGTTTTAACTATGAAGTAATCAATTCAATATTAAACTTAACCAACATATTCAAATTGTGGCACTGTTTGAAAAAAGCGCTCAATTCACAGAAACAACTAGCCAATCTGGCCGCATTTGGCACCATGGCCGGGAGGTAGGAGTTGTCGGATAGAACATAAATTTACCGTTGGATTATCAGCAAATATGCAATATTAGGGAGAAAGTGGTAGTATATATCCTGCGGATGAATATTTTTCCTTTTAGGTTTTATTTGACGGCTGTGAAGTACCTGTATTATGAATAAATATTGAAATACATCATTTCCAGATGCTACGATTCCCTCTTGACGCTCCCGAAAATATTCAATTCTCTCCACTTTACAAGCGGGTTGTTTACAGTTGTAATGGCATCCGCTGTACCGCACCATACGTGGCTCCGTTTTTAAATGTTGCTGTACTCCTACCTGAATAGCCCATACTGTGGGGGAGGGCAATTGATCCTTGTCTTTGAATATCATACACGCAAGAAAGAACAAAGCATGAATTGTTTACAGCACCCAAAAGACCGCAACACGTCCAAAATATGCGCATCTGAGACAAACTGGCTTGTTGGATCGCCTGACATATTTCAGCCGTAAATGATGCAATCAGAGCACAAATAATGACATCATTCTTTTGAAACGTGGATTATGATTCGTCCCAGCTATCATAAAGGGCCAATCACTTACTGCAGTTGAAGGTGGCTGGCGATATTGATCAGAGTGGTCGAGTGCTCGGAAAATTTGGCATTTGAAGACCGCTGAATTCGACAAACAGCTGATGTCATCGAGTTTACTTCCGAAGTCAGGCTCGCTTGGTCTGACTTCCAGATTTCCGACTAGATGACGTCCCAAGCGCGGATGTGGGTGTACATTTTCAGGGTTTGTGCATAAACAAGCTGTTACTAGTCCAAAAACTTGTCGTATTAGGTAACTGAACCCACTGTTTGTTAATTGATATCATAAATTGGTCCAATCTACAGACTAAAAGCTTTCTGATCAACGTAATTATTATGCCTTGACCTCGCCATTGGGATGTCATGACGATTACTTCCCGCTAGTGCACGCGTGAAACCGCCTATTGTCGAGCCTTCCCCTGGCCTGGTCCGCCCCGCCGAATCGGTCCCGGTCGGACGTCGGCGACGGCTGAGGAGGCGAGGATGCCGGGGCGGACAACAGGTGAAGAGAAGAGCCAGGCAACGAGCAATAACATCAGCTCAAAGTAGTGCTGCTTTGCAGACTACTCCCGGCACTGGGGAAGCCCACCATCGTGTAGAGTGCCGCCCAACTCCCTCAGCTGTACAAAGCACAGCGAGTGCAATGCCACCTCCACGGCGAACATTCAGCCGATGTCTCTTGCAGCCTCCGCGATTGACGCTCCGTTAAACGCAGAACGTCGGTAAAGTCCAGCAACAGAGACGTTGTGGTCGACTCAAAATCGGCCACGGGAATGTCAGCTCGCTGACCAAACACCAAGACGACATCAAACAACTGTTATCGACTGAGCAATTTGACATATTCTGTGCCACCGAGACACTGCTCTCCGTAGATATGGACGACAGCACCCTCATCTTACCTGGTTTCAACATCAGGCGGAGGGAAGTGTCGCACGGGCGTGGAGTCGCTATTATCTCCCGTAATCGCCTCACTGTTGAGCCACTGTGGGTGCCTACACCGAACTCATCTCTAGTCACTGTGGATCACTGTGACTGATCTAACAACAGTTGTCATTGGAGCTGTCTACCGTTCCCCAAATAGTGCAGTGACACAGGCCAATGAGGCGCTACATGATCAGCTGGCACACGTCCTAAGCCTGGGCAAGCCCATCTTTCTTCTCGGTGACACCAACTTTGACGTGCTGCAGGCCGACAAACCAGGTGTGCGGGCTTATCTGCGTACGCTTTGCGATCGGTCCCTCAGCCAGCTGATAGCCAACGTCACACACCAACCACGGCGAGAAGGAGACAGCCCGAGTCTCCTCGATCATCTCATTACAAATCGATCTGACCTGTGCTTGAATTTGCAACAATTTTGGGGGTATTTTTTGTTGGAAGGGAGGTCAGGCAAGGCTAGGTTAGGTTTTGTTACATTTGTCAAATTATTTGCATGCTATATCTACCTAACTAAAAGCCCTCTTTAGTGTGATTTTGCTTCCTAACTGAAAGGAAGGCATTTGCAGAGGAAATGAGCGGTCCCATCATCTCAATCACGGTCATAAACGTTGCATTCGGAAAAAACAAATAACTTATAAAACACCTTAAAGCACGAATTTACCAACTGTTCTTGCAATTCCCCCATGATGGTGTTACAGTTGACCCCAGGTGCCAAGTTAATTGCAACAGCGAAGGATGCATTTCCAACGCACATTGATACGGTTTATCAATGGAGGTTAATGTGCATTTCAATGCAGACTGATACAGACACCCACAAATATTTGTGATCATAATGCCTCATTGAACGAATCCGTAACTATCGCCAGTACTTTTTTTTAATGTTCCAATCGATCTTGGTCTTCCCTTGACTAACGATGTTCCACTCCCAATATTTTATGGTTGGAAATTATTCACCTTTCTCAGCATGCTGTACGTTCTTATAACTTAATAACAATCCAGGACTTATGCAACAGATTGTGGTAAAAAGGAATAAGAGGCTGCCAGAAACAAATCGCAACTTGTAATAATTTTATTGCCCTATTTCTGGCAATAAAAATATTTTAAAATTTTTAAATTATTTTTAAATTATAAATTTTAAAAAATAGTATTGCCCTATTTCTGCCCACGTATATATATATATATATATACATACATACGTACATACATACATACTCGTTGATGTGGCTAATTCGAGACCTGCAATTAAGGTTCAACAGTCCAGTAAAGACGAGAAAAAGACAAACCATTTAGCTGCCGACAATAACCAAGAACTGAACATATCACGGATAATATAGGGACATTAACACATAACTAATGAAGGCATGCATCTTAAATAGCTTCAGTAAAAATACGAAGTGTTCATCTCCATTGACACAATAGCTTCTTAAGGGGAGTTCTTAAGAAGGTTGAAGCCCAGTGCCGCAACAAGGATTTTCCTGAGAAGGGCCTAATAAAAAGTGCAATGAAACAGATGAAGCTTTCGTCGTACGAAGCACGCCAATAATACAGGGTTTTGAACAGTACAATTCTTAATATTTCTTGTTTCATCTATATTCTATATATCACACACGAGGTGAGGTCAGCATCGATGTTATGGATTCTATCCAGTTTCTAGTACGACCCCAGAACAGGGCAGTTTACTAGACTAAACTGCATATAGGTATTTAGCAATTACTTCTGTGCATATATTGGCATAGTTTTTATCTAATAAACATTTTTTAACAAGTAAATTATACTTTTTCAACCTAGCGAGGCTGCCCAGCGCCATCTTGTCGTTGGGTTTTGATCTGTCTTTGTCTACTGCGTCAGTGTTTTCAGCTATTTATTAAATTTTTGGCAGCTGTTTAGCAGGTGCTTTCTTCTTTCTTTAAAAACCACCATCAATTTTCAGCACAGCGATTACCTTGTAAGTGCTGCATAGTTAGGAACTAGCATACACCTAAGCTTTGTCAGTTATTTTTATCTGCTCTGTTATTTTGTAGATCATTTTGCAGCAAGTTAATTTCAATCTAAATCTAGAAATAAGCGGCAGCCTGTAGGATGGTTTCAACCAGGATGCAGGCACTAGAGGAGGAGGTTAGGGCCCTTAAGGCAGAGCTTTCCCAGCTCAGGGCTGCCCTTGCTGCACAGGGTAGCCGAGAAAAGGAAACATGTAGGGGACAGTCTGTAGCTGGGGCATCCTATGCCCAGGTGGTCGCTGGCACCAGGTAACTGAGGCTTCCCCTGCTGTGGAGGTGGCAGAGATATCTGTGTGGAGAGAAGTGCTCCTAGTGAACAGAAGATTTCTAGTTGTAGCTCACAGGGGCAGTGGTTTAAAGTCAGGGGGTGGAGGATTTGGAGGCGTGAGCCTAAGAAAGGGGGCAGTGAATGGCAGGTGGCAGGTGGTAGGAGTGGAAGGAAACCTAGCCAAGCAGCTCAATGTGCAGGCATAGCAACATGGAATAGGTTTCAGGCATTGGAGGACTGCCCCCAGGATAATACCCAGGATAATAGCAAGGATAATAGCAAGGAGACAGTGCTGGTGGTAGGAGACTCTCGTGTGCGGCATTTAGATAGGTAGTTCTGTAAAGGTAGGAGAGGCAGGAGGTGCATCACCAGGCCTGGTGCCAAGGTCAAAGATCTGGTGCCAGTGGTGGTACAGGCCACCAGTGAGAACCAGGTTAGTGCAGTTGTAGTCCAGGTAGGAGTGAATAGCATAGGTCCTGCTAGGAGTGAGGAGCTGCTGCAGGACTACAGGGCCCTTCTGGCCACCCTGAAGCAAAGCGAAAGCAGAGTTATTGTGACGGCTATTCTGCCCAGGGCTGGAGTCTCCCCTGAGTGGAGCTGTAGGGCACTGGCAGCCAATGCCAGGGTAGGTAGGCTCTGCAATGAGTTAGGTTTGACCTTTGTTGACAAGTGGTGCAGGTTTTATGGACCTCTATCAAAGGGATGGCCTGCACTTCTCCGAGAAGGGGGGTGCAAGTGTTAAGTAAAGTGTATGAACATGTCCTTCAGGGAAACTAGATAATGGGGTGGGGAGGGAAGAAGTGGCATTACCATCTCATGAATATGCCATTAATGACAGCATAGGCAATAGAACCTCACAGTCAGCAAATAGGGATGGCAGTAGATCAAGGGGGCAGAGTGGTGGCTCATCCAGAGATGATAGAGCTACTCAACATGAAAAAACCAAAGATGGTTATGGAACTTTTCTTAAGCGTATGATGCTTAATGCTCAGAGTATTCGATCCAAATTTGACGAGTTCAAGTGTTATGTTGCTGAGGAGGAACCAGATTTTGTTTGCATTACTGAGGCATGGGTCAGTGAGGGGTATTTTGGGGATAACTTGCAGGACTATGAGATCCAGGGATACAATATGTTTTCATGCAATAGGGGTCCAGCAGTGAAAGGGGGTGGTGTAATGCTCTATGTGAATAGCTTATACAGTTCTCAAAAAGTAACAGATGGGGTAAAAAATGTGTCTGTGGAGTCCATTTGGCTTGATGTTGCTGTGGGAAAAGGCAACAGCAATAAACTGAGAATAGGAGCTTTGTACCGATCAGGAACCTTGCCACATTCTCAGCAACTGGAGCTCGATAAGGTGATTTGTCAGGAAATCAGTAGAAACTTTCAGTGGTAATGCCTTATTCTTGGTGACTTTAATCTAAAAGGATATGAAAATGTTGGTGTTGGCTCCCCAGCGTGTAAAATGTTTAGGAAATGCCTTGAAGAGGACCTGTTCTTACACCAGTTTGTAACACAACCAACTAGGCAGGGCTCATTCTTGGACCTTGTATTCTCGGATTTAAGTGATTTAGTTCAAGACTTGACTGTAGGAGAAACTCTGGAAAGAAGTGACCATAACATAGTGAGATTCAAGGCACACGTAGCAGGGACAATCAAGGATAACTTGGCAAAGGTTCCAAATTTTAACAGGGCAGACTTTGACTGCATGACAGCGGGTTTAAGTGCCATCAAATGGGAAGAAGAATTCTCCGATTTAAATGCCTGTGAAATGTGGGAGAAGTTCAAATCTTACTTGAAGGAAATTCAGATTAGACATGTCCCCCAAAAGCAAAGGCGCAAAAGAAAGGTAGGAAAGCCAGCATGGCTTACACCAGATTTGACAAAAACAATGAAGGCTATGAAAGATGCATTTAGAGTATTTACGGAAGATTCAAATATAGTAAGTCTAAGGTTGTATCAAAAAGCTAGAGACGCCGTGAAGTAGAAAACCAGAGCAGCAAAACGAGCAAAAGAATTGGATTTGGCTAGGAACTGTAATGGGGACAGTAAAAAGGTCTTTAGTTTCTATCAGCTAGGTAAAGTTTCAAGCCCAATTGGTCCACTGGAAGTAAATGGGATTATGTTGAGTGAGGATGGTGAGATGGTTGAGGAACTGAGCAAGCAGTTTAAATCAGTGTTTACGTTGGAAGATGTGACTAATCTGCCAACTGTGAACCACAGCTCAGTGACAGGTGATCAGTTACATGATGTTGATTTCATTGATAGTGATGTTGTTTTGAATTATATCAGGAAAATAAAGCCAAACAAGGCAGCAGGACCTGATGGAATTTATGCTAGGGTATTGCGGGAAGCTGAAAATGAACTGGCAATTCCACTTAGTATAATATTTTGTAGATCAGTTTCACAAAATGAAATTCCAACAGATTGGAAAAGGGCAAATGTAGTTCCTATTTTCAAGAAAGGAGAAAGAGGGAAAGTTGAAAACTATAGGCCAGTAAGCCTCACATCCCTAGTCTGCAAGGTACTTGAATCAATTATCAAGGATATAATAGTTAGTTTTCTGGAAGGAAACAGATTGATTCAAGATACTCGACATGGATTTAGAAAAGGGCGATCGTGTCTCACAAATCTCTCGGACTTCTTTAATTTTGCTACAGAACAATTTGATAAGGGAAATCAGGTTGATGTAGCATATCTTGACTTTAGCAAGGCCTTTGACAAGGTACCTCATAAACGGTTAATGATGCAGCTTCAGGTCCATGGTATTGCAGGTAACATCGTAAAATGGATAGGGTTGTGGCTTTCAGATAGACAGCAGAGAGTGATGCTAAATGATACGAAGTCATCATGGCAAAATGTTCTTAGTGGAGTCCCCCAGGGGTCAGTACTGGGACCACTATTGTTCATTGTGTTTGTAAATAACATTGAAAGTGGCCTAAGCAGTAAGGTTTTGAAATTTGCGGATGATTTGAAGATCTGTATGGCAATAACAGGGCACAATGAGCAGGTCTTGCTGCAGAAAGACTTAGACGAGCTTGTGAAGTGGTCCGAAAAATGGCAAATGAAATTTAATTTTGATAAGTGCAAAATCATGCATGTAGGTAGGCAGCATATCAAGGCTCCGTACTTGATGGATGGCCAAGTACTATCTGTGACTCAGCAGAAGGACTTAGGTGTTATTTTGAACACAAAATTGGGGGCATCAGAACAGACCAAAGAAGCCAGGAAGAAGGCACTAAGAATGCTTGGGGAAATAAATAGGAATGTATCATACAAAACTGAGGAAGTCACCAGGATGCTTTACTGTGCATATATCAGGCCACATTTGGAATACTGTGTCCAAGCTTCGTCCCTAGTTATGAAAAAGATTGTTGGATTTTAGAGAGAGTACAAAAGAGGGCAACACAAATGGTGAATGGTATAGGCAACCTGGCATATGAGGAAAGATGGAAGAAACTGAATATGTTTTCACTTAGATATAGAAGGCTGAGAGGAGATCTCATCGAGGTCTTTAAATTTGTTCATGGTCAGGAACAGGGTTATCTCAGGGAACTGTTTGAATTTAACAGAAATGATGCAATTAGAGGTCATCAATTCAAAATTAAAGTTAATCCACAGCAGGACAAGGTTAAGACAGTCTTTCTTCACCAACAGGGTAGAAGGACACTGGAACCAGCTGCCAGAAACTATTGTCAGTAGCAACACACTGAACATCTTTAAAAACAGCATAGACAATCATTATAAGAATAGGGGGCTTGTTTTTCTGCATTCCAGGGAGAGTTGATCGACGCATTTGGTGGACAACTGGTTCAGTGTACAGAGTGCAACCAAGAAGGGCCCTTGTGGCTCATAGTTCAACTGATCTTTTATGTCTTTATGTCTTTATTCTTGTGTATCTTGGTTAAAAGGCGGCCAGGAACCTGTGCCCCCCCCCCACCCTTGGCTGCGCCAATGGTGGAGCCCATCTTGTTGCGCTTTTTCATCATACCTTCTCAAAATTCGACGAGAATACTAGTGGGCAAAATAAGTGCAATATATAGGGATAGGGGACTAGCAATATGCCTGACCAGGTATGCCCAATACACAGCATCCTACAAATTATGTTTTTCTTTCATTTATTATTCACCGGTGTCACCCGGGTCCAAGGCGAAGCAACTGGCACCGCTGGAACGGCCGTCATCATAGCTATCGGTTGGACTGTTTGCTTCGCCATCGCTGGAGCGACCGTAGCTGCCGGAGCAGCGGTGGTCAGGCCACTGTGAATGCTGTGGACGCTTGGGCGGTTGTCACCGCCAGGATGGCTGTGGCGGTTGGGGAGACCATGGCCAACAGGGCGGCCGCCGCCACTGAGGTGGCGGTGGGTGACCTTTCCAGTCTTCGCAGCATTTACGGCTCTCAAGGATATCCTATCACTGAGGATAGCTGTCAGCATTCCTCGCACACATCGCCAATTATCGAGGACTCTCATAGCTCTCAGGGGCCCCGATCCCTCAGGTGACCATGTCCAAGCTCACGAATATCCCAGTCCAGTCCTCTCTGGCTCTCAGGGTACCTATTCATCCGCCAGGAGCCCTCTCCCCACAGGTGAAAAAAGCCGGCGACACGCCGACGCACGTCGGTGACAGCTAAAGGGACACAGAAGTCTCTAATGAGACATCCAAGGACTGACCGGCCTTCTCTTCCCAAGTTTTTTAAAACATATTTTTGGAGGAATTAATCATGGCGAGGTCCTTTTCTAGGCTAGTTTACATTGGCAAACGGCACATTTTATATAGTGGTGACGTCTCTTTGAGTCAGCCACCGGCTGAAAAAAAAACAGCGGCGCAGGTGGCGGCCAATGTTAAATTCCCATAGACGTCGGCGAATTGTCGATGAGACAGCAGCGAGCTGTCTCATGTGTGACAATTGTGGCGCGGTCAACCTTACTAAATCACCTGTCTGAACCAAGGAGAATCTAGTCTTGGACAATGACGTCATGGAAGTAAAAGACATGTGCTTGCCCGTAATTAACGTAATAATTCGTGAAATAAAACTGGGAATCAACACGAAGACAATTTTGTCAAACACATCACCACGGATACCCACAATATTACCACTTTCATTAATGGATCCGCGACTAGCTGCGCAATTTCCTGTTACGTCATCAAGGTGTCGAGAGCAAACTATAACTGATGGTTTAATGGTTTCCCATGACCTTAGCACATGGGTTGGCCGATTTCAATCATCAATTCGTCGGTAGGTATAAAGGAGGGGATCATTTCGCCCCAGGGAGCAGCTGGAACGATGGGAAATTCGACCACTTTGTACCATGAAGGAAAGTGAATTGTGGCTGTGCTAGCTATAAGTATAATGCAGAATTGCCTGACATAAGGAGGTACGACAAGTTTAAGCACGGATAACAGCCTTTGCGCGTGAAGATGTCCCACGGTGTTGGAGGAAGATGGGAACGATGGTGTAGATAAATGCAAAAAATATGATCAGGTAATTAATGTTCTTGTGATGGCCCACCAAACATGCCAATCCAGGCAAATATTCCTCTCCTATTATCAAATTATAGTTTACAACAAAAGCATAACCCTACTTAACTCAGCCAAGCCTAACACTTTGTTTGCTATCATGGAGGTAAATTGTGTATAAAACTTGTCTTGTGGTTACCTTGTACTTCAATAATATCTTATGGTGGTTTAAGGTGTTCACAAGATCAGTTTTGCTCATATTTTTCCTCCACCACAATCAAGCAAACAAAATGGTTTGGTCATACTAGGTTAGGTGAGGTTAGGGTCTTTAAGTTGAAGCATTTTCGAGATGTCATATTCCAAATAAAAAAACGTTCTCTTCAAAAGCAGGTTAGGCTCAGTTTGGGTAAGCTTTTCATTGAAAATGTTGGTTTTGGGTTAAGAGCATTCTGATTCTTTATATTTGGTGCGCTAAAAGAAGGTTTGGTTGTATATGTGTGCTTCATTTAATGTGTTTTGTGAATTCTTAGGATTTATCTTTCCAATGCAATGTTTCTGAATGTAACCAAGATGATGGGACCACTCATATTTTCTGCAAATGCTTACTTTTCAATTTGTGAGCAAAATAATACCAAAAATTGACTTTGAGCTTGGTAGCATTGCATACAAGTTAATGTTCAAAAAATAAATAAAACACAACCTAGCTTAGTATGGCCTAACCTCCCTTTGGAGATAAAAAATTATTGTAAAAATACCAAACGATTTATTCTCTCAAAATTGTCCAAATCATGAATAAACCTAACCTAACCTAACTTAACTAACATAAAGTGCTTTTGAAGAAATTTTTTTCTCTCCATTTTTTTGCATTCTTAAGTGCAATTAAAAAAGTCAAATGTAATATAACCTAAACTAACTATCTAACCAAACCTAACCCATTTGTTTGCTTTAACATTCGCACGTCCGGCGGTCCGCGCAAACTTCGCTGGCCCGGGGGTGGGGGGCAGATGTCTGCCCCCCCCCCTATGATCTCCAGAACTATGCTAGGTAGCGACAAACGAGAAACGGTGTTGGTTAGCTGGTGACAAGCTCTATCGAAAGTACTTCGGTCATTATTTCGCTCAGGTCAATATTTAGGCCACTGGGTCATCATAGGTCAAATTCGACCAGATCGGATGGGACCCTCAGCTATTGATACATATCTCAGGACCTGTAAGAGATAGAAACAAACGGCGAATGCCATTCGACAACCCTTGAAATGTGCTATCGACAATACTCGGTATGGTTTACGGTCAGGTCAACAGATAGGTCACCAGAGGTCACGGAACTTGGGTAAAATGTATTGTAATTTTCCGGTACAAACTTTTTGACAGCATGGCGATGGGAAGCTGATTTTGCTTTACATTACGAAAGACGCTGCCGATGATATTTAATAGTTAGGTCAATATTTGACCTTGACCTCGGTTTACCCGAGGTCAAGACAGTTTTCTGGCCTAGGTAGGTCATGTCGCATATCATTCAAAACGTCTCAAAGAGAGCATTTCGCTGGTGTTAGAATGTTGCATGACATTTGGCTTTATACCACATTGATGTTCGCTATATAATTTACTGCGGGATAATACACGGCTGCGTTAGTGAAAATGATCGCACAAATGTTTGTGATATATGCGCCGCGTCCAGCACTGATACATTTCCGAATATTCCGAGACGATTCGCAAGAGACATGATAGAAAGGCACGATATTCAAGACCGGGTCTTTATTGTAGTGGATAGGTACGGGAACGACGCATTCCATTACCATAAACGATATATCTGTGTTCAATGCTCATATAGAACAACACTCGAGACATGCGAAACGCTTCTAAATTATTTCTTGGATATGAAAGACATCAGGCAAACAACACTCGCGACAATACAAACATGGGAAGCACTTTTGAATCGACTCTTGAATGTGAAAGACATCAGGCAACATGCAAGCGAAGCAGACAGCCGCATCACGGCTGACAGATGTTGCACACTTTGGCAGATTTGCTGTGTCTAAGACACGCTGGCCGACTACACTTCACACACGGAGTGTACTTCCCCATTTTCGACTTCTTCTTCTTGAACCCCTCGCCGTGGCTCTCCCGCAGGCACAGAGGGCATCTGCCGAGTTTCGGCTCTTGTGGCTGGGAGGATGGTCCTGGCTCCGGCTGGGCAGGTGCCTTCCGGATGAGCTGACGGTCTAGCACTTGCTCCAGGGACCTCACCGCTTGCCGATTGATGACCCCCCGTCCGGAAATGTAGCTGGTGGCTCGGCGCTCAGCCTGTCCGCTCAGGAGCTGGATCCCGAGTGCTCTGGTGAAGCGCATGCGGCCTCCGTGCTTCATGTCGGCGTGTGCACTGAGCGGGAACTTGGTCACGTAGACGTGGTAGGCGTTCACATAGGCCACACTCAGCATGAAGAACAGCATCTTCGTCGGCCACCTGCGCACGGGCGCGTTGCACATATGGTTGGCGATGATGTTATCGCACACGTCGACACCTCCCTTCGTTGAGTTGTAGTATAATACTACCTCCGGTTTCCCGCTGCGGGAGTCCACCAGCGGGAGCTTGTGCTGGGACGAGGCCACCAGCACTACCTTACCCGGCTTTGGGCAGTACGACACCAGCTGGATGCCGTTTCGGAAGCAGATTACTGCTTGAGAAACAGTAATTGGTGCTTCGTTTCGGAAGCAGATTACTACCAATACTGTGAGAAATAATTTGCAGTTATGTGCGATTACCTATGATGACCTTACAGAGGTCTTAGAGTAAGTGATTGACCCGCATATTCATTAACGACCTCAAAGTGCATGAGATTTACAGAGGACAATCGAGGCCAACTACGTACCCAAGCAGGAATACTTTTTACTCCGAAACTATGACCTCAGGTCAAGGTCATGAGGTAGCCTAGGGAGGTCATGTAATGTATTAATCGACACGTCTTGGCGGTGCAAGCACAATGGCGGCAATTTCAGCCTTCTAGCTCAATGCAGTGCGATATAATGCGCAGGAATGTGCTAGTGATCTCAAGTTACCTCAGATAACCTTGGTGAGGTCAATGAGCAAAAATGTCAGCGGTAACATTGAGAATAGCTTCCAACTACACGCCATAACCGTTGTGAGGTCATTACGAGAGCAAATATGTAACCAGGAAACATTTGTATATTTTACCATAGGCCTATAATGGGGAAAGCCATGGCCGTGACCTGACCTCAGGTCAATGCTACGAAAAAAACGAGATATATATTATAGTCCCTGATGAGATCATGACGTGTTATAAGTCTGAAATCAATCGCCCAATTATTGTGGAAGTAATGCCACCTAGACTCCGAGGGATGTTGGGTCACTTCGCCTGACCTGGTGACCTGACTTGAGATGACCCAAGGTCAAGAATTCCTCAGGATATGCCGAAAAGACTAATGAGCAGCCATGCGAGGTTTGGCCTTGCTAACCCGATTACTATGGCGGCAAATTAGGAAAAACCGCAAGGGGGGGGGGGGGGCAGATATCTGCCCCCCCGGACGTGCGCGTGTTAAGGAGGCAAACTGTGTGTAATACTTGTCTCATGACCATCTTACAGCACAATCGTACAAGTTTGGCTATGTTTTGTTAGGTTAGTTCTTGGTTTTTTGTTCTTTTGATATTTTTATAATATACTGCCTCACCCAAAGCCCCTTTGTTAGTGATATTTTGCTCTTCAACTCAAAAGTAAACATTTACACCACAAATGAGTGGTCACGTCAGCTTAATCATGTTGGTAAGGATGGCAGTTCAAAATATAATTTTTACAATGTATAAAACACCTCAAGCACAAATTTACCAATATTTGTACATGAATGCACATAGGTGCAACTGAGTCCTTCCTAAAATAACTTGCTAAGAATATCTGATGGTGAATTTTGTGGTGATTTAAATGAATCTGGATATGATATGAGAGTGACTTCATCAAGTTATGAAGATCAGATTCATTCAAATTACCTACATGAAAGAATAGGTACAAGAAAAAAAACAATGTGTCAAATGTGTCCTGTATGTTGCATGTCGTATAATATTAGTCTTGCGTCTTTGTATTCCGACATATGCTGTCACTGTGTATCCGCGTGAAATGCGTATGCTGTACACCATGCATTATTGCATTTGTTTGTTTGTTTGTTTTTATTCGGACCGCAGGCATCTTTTATGTCTCCTGGATAACGTGTCCTGTTCGTGTTTCACGTGATTCAGTTATAAAAGTATGCGGCAGTTGGGATCCTGTCAAGTGTTTTCTTTGATTCATGAAGGCTCGTAGCCGAAAATTCGCAAATATATTTGACTTGGATATTTTTGGATTTGCATACGAGGAAATGGTCAAAATATTGCTTTTATAATTACGATGTTCCTCGCTAAAGCACCGTCTAGCTTAAAATGTGGATTCTTATGCAAATTCATGAACTTCAAGACAGTGGAATATTATGACCTATTACTCCCACGATGTGGTTTAATCATGTTGTTTGGTGAGGATTGCAAGTCAATGGGTGTTTAACAACATGCAAAAAATGCACAAAAAGCACCAAGGAGATTTTTTTACTTGGCAATCAACATGACAATTATCCTTCAAGATCGATTGCTCATCAATTTCCCACCCCATCCCAAATTGTAAAATTAAAACCTATCTCTGCATCTGAGTAATAGAGTGAGTGTTTCAGATGAAGTTCTGCATACATGTACCTTGCTTCCATAGCAATGAACGTCAACAAATATGGCAACTAATTGAAGCAATTGTGTATATGCAGATGGCCTACAACTGTTTTCTTGCTATAGGGGAGCTCACCCTGTATTTTGATCCCTCAAAGAGCCTATGGTCACAGAGCTGAATTTATCATCCTGCTTGGGACGCATACATACTAAGGTAGTCCTTTCATAATACACAAACAAATTGCACTTCGCATCCACAATTTTCGAATGCCAAAATGTTTTAGTCAATCAGAAAACGAACTTCAGAGGAGGGCATCAAAACACCTCTTAAATCAGAGGACTTGTCATGAGGGAAAAAGCGTCTGAGCTATACGAAAATCGCTTTCGTTTTTGAGCTGTGCATTTTATGAAGCATGTATACAAAACATGTGAGACAGCTCACGGGTTCGTCGGTGACAGCTTCGGCATTGTTTTCACCTCTGCCTCTCCCACTTTCAAGGGCCATTCCCAGACCTCGACAACCTGTCAAGCTTTCAGGAGAATCCTGTATGAGCGCGAATGATCAATTCTGGTCGAAGCGCCCTAAAGCCGAAATAACTAACTAACCAGGATAATCCTGCAACTCCAAGTCTAGCCTCATAAAGTCTAGCAAACATCGCCAGCTCTGGGAACTCCCCTTAGCTCTTAGGTGGCTGTGTTTATCCCTCAGTGTTCCTCCCAAGCCTCGAGAGCAGGGGTGTCGATTTTGTAAAAACATTGCGGAGGGGCCGAAGTGTCAACATACTAGACCCCCCCCCAACCCCCACCCCCCACCCCCCACCAACCAAAAACTTATCGCACTTCGCCCACTATGTTTTCAGACTTAGGTGGTGCTTGGACCCCACCATACCTGCCTTCTTGACCTCATTCACCAATTTGATTGATAATTTCCATTGAAATTGACTTGGGACGGACCAAGGAGGATAATATTCCAAAATCTCCAAAATGCCACCATTCGCAGTAATTGCAGCATAGCAACACCAAATCCAAATCGTACTGTTCTTTATCAAATCAAATAATTATGCTTCCCCTAAATTTTAATCAAGGTCAAGGTTGCTAAACGGAGGTCAGGTCAAGTTCTCTCTTCTTATCGCAGTAAGGGGAACACTTTTCGTGCAGAACATTATATAAGAGTGAAATAGACATTCTGCTTTCAAATATGTGACAAGGTCAATGGTGTTAGGTCAGGTCAAGTATTACGCATATTCTACACTGCCGTCTTGTGTGTGGAGTTGGGATTTTTGTGCGCGTCAGCTGCCTTGGCGACATTGCGCCCGCAACGTCGTCTTATGCCGAATGCTGCTGTTCCTTGTGAATTGAAATTTTAATTCGGTTTTAGAGCAACCGAAGTAGTACACCATGACATTGTGTGAACAAACAATGATCCGAGATGACCCGACTTCGTGTGACCGTTATTATATTACTTCGTTGACGTTATTATATAAAGCAAATATAAAGCATATAAAGAGCAAATATAAAGAGGTGCAAAATGTCGGACACTAGGAACACATGGCAGACGTAAGGAGTCTTCATGTAGATGCGAGGGACACGAATACGACCACAAGGTTGCCGCACCCAAAGGCATTTCTGGCCGCGCTGCTGTCAGTACCTGTAATCATTACCCTAGTGGAAGTAAGGTCAGTCTCGCTGCTGACAAAGTTTGCTTTTCTGATGGCATCAATATCCATCGATCGAAATGCACAACAGGAGCAGCTGTGTCTCAAGCAGATGCAATGGCAGTGACGAATTGGAAATATTAATGCATGGGTGACATTGGTACCTATTAATGGTAAGGTGAACGGTAGAATGCGGAAAAAGTGACCACCAATGCACACAAAACTGCTCGGAAAGATGATGCAAAGTCGTGACTAATCCAACACCGTTCACTGTGACTGACCAGGGCCGTGGAGAACACCGTCTACCAGTGTTGGATTTATACTTTGCAATCCTGGATGAGGAGAGGACAATGTATGGGTGATGGAATACAGAAAGGATATTTTCCTTCAAACTTTGGCATCAGAATCTCACTCTGAAGTTTCAGGTGAATCTTGAGCACTTTACCACAGGGCAATTCATTGCCGAACAACACCATCAGACGTCCAAATTGAAAACACATGGAGGAAACAACATGGAGCATAATTTTATGAAGAGGGTAATGCTATGGATGGCAAAATCCAGGAAAAGCCCGTTTTGTTCGACTCTGACGTCCACTGTGGCGGGCCAGGGTCGCAGAGCACACCGTCCACTGTGGCGGACCGGGGCTGTGGAGCACACCTTCTACTATGGCGGACCAGAGCCGCGAAGCACACCATCCACTCTAGGGGACCGGTACCGCGGAGCACATGGTTCACCGTAACGGTCCGGAGCCGCGGGGCACACCGTCCACTGTGGCGGACCAGGGCCGCGAAGTACATCATCAATTGTGGCAGACCAGGGTCGCGGAGTACACCGTCCACTGTGGTGCACCGAGGCCGTGGGGCACACCTACTATGACGGACTACGGCCGCGAAGCGTAGCGTCCACTGCGGCGGATCAGGACCGCGGAGTTCATCATCCAATGTGGTGGATCAGGTTCGCGGAGCAAACCGTCCACTGTGGCGGATTAGGGCCGTGGAGTACACCGTCAATTGTAACGGACCGGGGCCGCGAAGCACATTGTCCACTGTGGCGGATCAGGGCCGTGGAGTACACCGTCAATTGTAACGGACCGGGGCTGCGGAGCACATCGTCCACTGTGGCGGACCGGGGCCGCGGAGTACACCGTCCATTGCGGCGGATCATAGCCATCAACAGGTCAAATTATGTCATGCTATGGCAGTGGCGTACCTAGGATTTGCGAGAGGGAGCGAACTGATATGGAAGGTGCACACCTACCCCCATTTAAATAAAGTCCCTGGATTTCCACCAATGTTTTTTTCAAAGTTTTTTAAAACATTTTTGTTATATAATAATTAGTGACCAAATTCACTGTCCTGTGCAGGGGGCCAAATATACCACCATTATTTCTGAATCACCGGATTTCAACCATAACTCCCCCCCATCTTGTTTCAAGGTTTTTCTTTTGGTATCCCTTGAAAAGTCACCTCACACCGCTGAAATTACACCTGAACAAATCACTCAAAAATGTAAAATTTGCCAATATCAGGCATTCCAATTAATAACGCCCGGTTGCCAAAACGCCAACGTTCGTGCACGTGTACACCCGCCTTGCACAGTCGGCGCATTCGCCACTCTACGTGCGCTTCTCTGGTTTCTGCTAGGTCTCCCACGTTTTGCTAATTACTGTCACATGATAGTCTTGTGCCACATTTGGACATGTGGAATGCCTGGAAATGCGGCTCGCTGGAAAAAAACGATAAATTCAATTCGATGTATTAGTTCTCTTCTTCCCACATTTTCTCGTGACTAAGAATTCCGGAGACATACTGAACTTTTATGACCTCATCTCTTTGGTTTAATAAGCTCACAGATTGGCTACCGAGCAGTGACCCTAGCTAGGTGTTCGTTTTTTTTCCCCGTTGCGTTTTTCTTCTTCTATGGATGTGTTATAGGGCTGCAGCCAATTTTTGTTAGGGGCTCGACACATGTTTGAGACCGGGGTCTTTTTCACAACTTTGTTGCTTTTTTATACACCGTGATATTCTTGGGGTATCGGCGCGTTTTCGAAGACGCCGATGTGTTTATTTAGTGGCCGATCTTTTTGTTCCTTGTTTACGATCAATTCCCTATTTTAGGGCCCAGCCTGTTTTTGAGGACCGGAGTGGTCTCATGGCCCTGGTGTGCCTTGAGGGCCACCGTTATGCTTTTATTTAGCGCTCCCGTTGTGTTTATTTCGAGCTGCAGCGCATATTTTAATGCCCTGTCGCTTTTTGCGGAACTCGGTACCCTATGGATTACCGACATTAAATTTTGCGATTACCGACGGAATTTTGGGTCCCGAACGCGATATTTGGGGGCCCCGTGGTCACTTGTTGGAATCCCAAGCGCGAGTTTTAATGGCTAGGACACGTTTTGGGGGGGCCCAACACGTTTTGTGCGCTTTTGAAGCGGTTATTGGGACCCAGAGCGGATTTTCCATGTCGGGACTATTTTACGTTGCCCCGGCTTCATTTGTTCGGTGATCACAATGAGACTTTTGGAGCCCCGGTGCGACCTGTCATGCCCCTAGCGTGATTTTCAGGGACCCGGACGGGAATTATTGGTACCCCTAGGCTCAGCGTGACTATCCGGGGCCCCAGGCCCAACCGTTTGTGGCCTCCGTCGTGATTTTCTTGAACCACAGCACGACTCTTCTGAGCCCCCAGCGTGATTTTCAGGGGCCCAGGTGGGAACTTTTGAGGCCCCAGCGTCCTTTTCAGAATCCCCTGCGGGACTTGTTCGCCCCCAATGTGATTTTGCGGGCCCCGGTGCGATTATTTGGGGCCTAAACTGGATTTTTAAGGAGACTGGAGCAATTTTTTTCCGGAGCTCGACGTGATTCTTGGGAGCCCCACAACCTGTGTCAGGGGGGGGGGGGGCAACTGCCCACAATGTCCCCTTCTCATTCGGCATACCACTGTGCCATGCAATTCTGCAATATAAGCATACAGGAATAACTCATCTGTTTCATCACTCACAAGTGATTTCAACTCCCAAGTTCTCCAGACAGTTTGAGGAAAGTCAAACATCTCCTACATGGATAGGCAAGTATGGACTATTAGGCAACAGGGATACCATGGAATTCAGAGCATAGTACTTTTGCTGCAATACATACCTTTTTCCACAGGCTGTTTTGGAGACGGTTGGGCTCCTGAAGTTTGGTCAGGGTTGGAGTTGGATGTGGATGGAGCAGCACTGTGAAGGACATTACATATGGTTCATAGGACTTCTTTCTGTTTACATTAGCAATCCAGGCAATGAAGTAACACTTTCATTAATTGACTTCTATGGTGTCCTGAGTGAGCAGTAAAGTCGAGATGGGTTCTTGTGATATACGTTATATGTAGAAGTAAGGTAATGATGTAGCTTTTAGACTCCAGTGGGAATGGTATGGATTCACTCATTAGTGAATCCATACCATAACCTAATAACCATAACCAACATAACCTAATCGAGCATATCCTAAACTCCTGTTGGAGAAAAAAATGACTGGTTTAGGTTTTCTAAGTTGGGAAATTTGTCAAAATTTTTACCAACAAAAAAAAAGTATTTGCACAGAAAATAAGTGGTCTCATCATCTTAGTCACCCTCATGAACATGGTATTCTGAAGAAAAATTCCCAAAAAATCACCTTAACACGCGCCCTGGAGGGCCTCTGAGAATTACGCGCACTGGAGGGGGGCGGATTCCGCCCCCCCCCTAAGATCTCGGCTCCTAGTAAAGCTGGAGGAACGAAATTCGCAGGGTGGATGGGCACGGTAGGGAACTCTATTGTGTGCGATTTTCGTGACCTTAGGTCAATATCTTCAAGGTCAAATGAGGTCAGATTGGCAAAAAAATTCGGTTTTGCGTGGCTTGGCTTGTCATCGTTATGGATCGCTGTGATTGTGTTTAAATACTCAAAAATGGGCATCAATGATGTTTTGGACATTACTAATGATACAATGCAGATGATATACCCAACATTTGACCTCAGGTCACCTATATAGCACCACTTTATCAGGTCAGTTACCTGTTCCAGTTATCGGAACCGGCCGCCCGCCCGACTGCTCCGTCGGGCAGCTCGGAGCAATCGGCTTCGTGAAGAAGGGAGTGAAGTACATGAATAAAGTATGGAAACGCAATGACAAACAGTACAAATGACAACGAGTAGTGCATTTATTGCAACATTCTAGTTGATCAAGTTTGGTTCCATTAACCTGTCATGAACTTGACCTGACTTGACCTTGGTGACCTAACATGACCTTGAAACTATACAGCATATCAATATGCACCAAACAAGTCCCTAGTGTTGCCTAGAACACTTCCCGTTTGTCAGTATACTGGGAGCGCATCTGCGCCGATTTTTGTGGTCTGGCGCTATAACATTTTTTTACTTTAGCGGCCCCTAACTTGATAATTTGTCGGCCGATTTCCATTTTTCTTGCTTTAAACGACGCACCGTTCATATTTAAGCAGGTACACCGGAAATCGCGCATATCGACCGGTAAAATCTGCAGTTATTTGCGAAAAACCGGAGGGGTGGGCGGATTTCGCCCCCCCCCCTCCAGTGCGCGTGTGAAACTGCCAACTCACCAATATTTTTTCTTCAACAGCAACTTATGATAGGTTAGGTTTCGCCGGGTTAGGTTCTTTAAACTTTGAAAATTTTCAGAAAATAAAATGCTTTAACTGTCTCATGCGCAGTGAAATTGAAACATGCCTGATGATACCAATTTCTGCAACATAAGAGAAAAAACTGTGACGTCACCAAGGCTTGACGGCCAACTTTGGTGTATCTTCTAAGGTAATAGTATCGCATGGGTGGCATTTCATGCCGACTACCATATTTTTAGGAAGTCATGTGGGCCATAGCTTGGTATCTATTGCTTTCTTCATGAATATCAATTATAATGAGGTGTCTATGCGGCTTCTTGCTGACTTTTTTATCGCATGGTTTCATAAACTGGCAGATTGGCCACACGTGGCTGCCGTTGATTCAGTTTGAGACTGGGTTGCCCCATATCAATATTGAATGCATGCACATTGTTATTGGGCATGTAGGTAGGTACCTAGGTAAATATCAAGCTGATGGTGTGATGTGTAGGCTGCTGAAGATAATTATAATTTGTATATCCACAATCTCAATGATAACCATGATTGTTGTTCACTGGACTGGATTGCATGCAAGTTTGACAATGACTGGAAATTGATAATGGAGTGGATCATGCTCAACCTCCATATGCATGTGGTTGTGCCATTGGTGGTGTGTACAAACATCAGTATGACCATGCAATTGTTGTTTAGTAGCTTGGCATATGTTTTTCAGACAATCTGGTTTAAAATGCATCAGCATCAGCTAATCTCAACGTTTTATGATGTAAGCTCTACTTCCACAGTGGAGAGAAATCCAGCTATTTTGTTGGTTTTTTTACACACAACAATTTGATGGAGCTCTAAAACGCATTCGTAGACGAAGAAAAACGCAACGGGTAAAAAAGCGAACACCTAGGTAGGGTCTCGGCTCGGTAGACAATCTGGGAGCATATTTAACCAAAGAGATGAGGTGCATCAAAGCTCAGTGTCTCCGAATTTCTTAACCACCAGAAAATGTGGGAAGAAGAAAACTAATACATCGAATTGAATTCATCGAATTTTCCAAGCGAGCCGCCATACCAGTCATTCCACATGTCAAATATGGCACAAGACTATCATGTGACAGTAATTAGCAAAACGTAGGAGGCCTAACAGAAACTGGAGAAGCGCACGTAGTGTGGCGAATGCGCCGAGTGCGCAAGGCGGGAGTACATCTGCTCGACTGTCGGCGTTTTGGCGACCGGGCGTGATTAACTGGAATGCCTGAAATCGGAAAATTTTACATTTTGAGTGATTTGTACAGGTGTAATTTCAGCAGTGTGAGGTGACTTATCAAGGGATACCAAAAGAATAACCTTTGAACGGGATGGGGGAGTTAGTGTTGGAATCCGGTGATTCAGAAATGATGGTGGCAGATTTGGCCCCCTCCACAGGACAGTTAAGTTGGTCACTAAATTATTTTAAAATAAAATAAAAAGGATCCTTTTGAGACAAAAAAATAGTGGTGGAAATCCGAGGACTTAAAAAAATCGGGGTCGGTGGGGCCCTTCCAAATCAGTTTGCCCTCCTCTAGCGCAAATCCTAGGTACGCCACTGCAATAGCATGATATAATTTGGCCTGCTGATGGCCCTGATCCGCCGCAGTGGTCGGTGTACTGCGTAGCCCCGGTCCGACACAGTGGACGGTGCGCTTCGCGGCCCTGGTCCATCATAGTAGGTGTGCTCCACGGCCACGGTCCACCACAGTGGACGGTGTACTCCGCGATCCCGGTCCGACACAGTGGACGGTGTGCTCTGCGACCCTGGTCCGCCACAGTAGACGGTGTGTACTTCACGGCCCTGGTCCGCCATAGTGGACGGTGTGCTCCTCAGCTCTCGTCCGCCACAGTAGACGGTGTGCTCCGCGGCCCGGGTCCGCCATAGTGGACTTCAGGGTCGGAAAAACGGGCTTTTCCTGGACTTTTCCATCCATAGCATGATCCTCTTCACAAAATTATCCTCCGTGTTTTCCATTTGGACGTTTGATGTTGTTGTTCGCCAATGAATTGGCCTTTGGTAAAGTGCTCCAGATTCACTGGAAACTGCAAAGTGATATTCTGATGTCACAAGTTTTAATGCAAATACCCTCGCGGTATTTCAGCACTCAGAAATTGTCCTCTCCTCATCCAGGAATACAAAGTATAAATTAAACCGTGGTGGACGGTGCGTACTCCACGGCCCTGGCCTGTCACAGTGAACAGTGTGGGATAAGGTACGACTTTGCATCATCTTTCCGAGCAGTTTTCTGTGCATTAGTTGTCTTTCCTTGCATCCTACCGTTCACTTTATCATCAGTAGGTACCCATATCACACATGTATTAATATTTACCCATTCGTCACAACCATTGAATCTGTTTGAGACACCGCTGCTCTTGTTGCACATTTCGATCGATGGATATTGATGCCATCAGAAAAGCATATTCTCCCAGCAGCGAGACTGACCTTACCTCCACGAGGGTAATGATTACAGTACTGACAGCGGCGCGGCGAGAAATGCTTCTAGGTGCGACACCCTGTGGCCTTATTCGTGTCCCTCGCACCTATATGAAAACTCCTCTTACGTCTGCCATTTGTTCCTACTGTCCGACATTTTGAACCTCTTTATATTTTCCCCCGGAACAGAAACAAATATGGTCCGGTCACACAAAGTCGGGTCATCTCAGGTCTTTGGTTGTCCACCCAATATCATGTTGTTCTACTTACGTTGCTCTGAAACCGAATTTATTCACTTCATTGAAAGTTCGTATTCCTGACGTCATCGATTTGGGTTAATTTCCACGGAGGGTCACTGACTGCTGTCCGTACCCGGGCATCGGCATTCGACCTAAATGCTATTTCGTTCATCATGTGATTTAAGTTACGCCGCTGAACACAAACTGAAGGGCATTCCTTCAGTTCACGTACAGTTTGGATTGTAAAAATAGTTTGCATCACGATAGGTAGGTTAGCTATAATTTTAATGTTTTAGTCCTGTTTGTGTAAGGGCCCAGCGCATTGGACGAGGCGAGGAAGACTGAGATTGCTGGACGCACAGTTCTCAGCATGCGATTTCAGCAACATTGCGATTTGAGCGATTGTCATTTGTTCGCCGCCGTTTTCCGACCCGAAGGTCATACATGCCGGATGTTGCACGCACAGGTCTCAACATGCATGCTATCGGATCGTGCGATTGCCATGCGACGGCCGCTTTCCGTCCCGGAGGTCCTACATGACGGATGTTACACGTCCCGGAGGTCCTACATGACGGATGTTACACGTCCCGGAGGTCCTACATGACGGATGTTACACGTCCCGGAGGTCCTACATGACGGATGTTACACGCATAGTTCTCAAAATGTGTGCTACCGGAGCGAGCGATTGCAATTTTTCACGGCTGCTCCGATCCAAAGATCCTACATGATGGATGTTAGGAACCGATGTGTGCTTATTAATCATGAACGTTAACGTTAACCCATATTTGCTCTATCCAGTCTTCTCCGCTGCTCCTCCTGTCCGTCACTGCCAAACAGCTTCCACCTGTCGATGCTAACACTACCACAGAATTTCCATGCTTAATGGAAGTTACATTTATGTACACCGCAACACATTACGACTCAAAACACGCACCACAAACCATCTGACACATTTATATCCTAGCACACGACACACTAACCCCAGAATTTGTCCTATTTGGTCCCCCCCCCATAAGGCGGGTCGCTCCTTTCAGCAGAGTGGGATGAGGTGGAGGAGGCAATAGCTGTCATAGAAATGAGGTCGGCCCGGTAAGATTTGGAAGAAGTAAGGAGGCATGACAGACAAACGGCACTCAAATGGCAGATGTTGGTCGCCTCCAGCCGTCCATCACTTCAACTCCGTCCGAGCGAGTGCTGTCCCAGTCGCTGTTCCCAGTGTCGGTCCTTCTTCCTCTCCGTCCTCTCTGAGTGCAGAGGTGAAGAAAGCCAGCGACACGCCGACGCATGTCGGTGACAGCTAAAACCACGGAAGGATCTAATGAGACCGCCAAGGACTGACCGGCTTTCTCTTCCCAAGTTTTTTAAAACATATTCTTGGAGGAATTTATCATGGCAAGGCCCTTTTCTAGGCTAGTTTACATTAGCAGACGGCACACTTTATATAGTGGTGACGTCCCTATGAGTCCGCTACCGGCTGAAAAAAGAACCAGCGGCGCAGGTGGCGGCCAATGCTAAATTGCCATAGACGTCGGCAAGATGTCGATGAGACAGCAGCGAGCTGTGTCATGTTTGATAATTGTGGCGTGGTCAACCTTACTAAATCACCTGTCTGAACCAAGGAGAACCTGATCCTGGACAATGACGTCGTGGAAGTAAAAGACATCTGCTTGTACGTAATTAGTGTAATAATCGTGACATAAAACAGGAAATCAACACGAAGACAATTTTGTCAAACATATCACTTCGGATACCCACAATAGTACCACTTACATTAATGGATCCGCTGCTAGCTGTGTAATTTTCAGTGACGTCATCAAGGTGTTGAGAACTGATGGCTTAAATGGTTGCCCATGATCTTAGCCACGGGTTGACTGATTCCAATCATCAATTGTTCGGTAGGTATAAAGGAGAAGATTTTTACGCCCTTGGGAGCAGCTGGAACGATGGGAAAGTCCATGGGCTTGTACCATGAAGGAAGGTGAATTGTGGCTATGCTAGCTGTAAGTATATAGCAGAACTGCGTGACATAAAGAGGCACAACAAGTTGAAGCACGGAGAACAGCTTTTGCGCGTGAAGATGCCACTCGGTGTTGGAGGAAGATAGGAACGATAGTACAGATAAATGCAAAAACATGATCAGGTAATTAACACGCGCACTGGAGGGGGGGGGGGCGAAATCCGCCTACCCCTCCGGTTTTTCGCAAATAACTGCAGATTTTACCGTTGGATATACGCGATTTTTGGTGTACCTGCTTAGAAATGAACGGCGCGTCGTTTAAAGCAAGAAAAATGGAAATCTGCCGAACATTTTTAAAGGTAGGGGCCGCTAAAATCAAAAAATGTTATAGCGCCAGACCACTAAAATCGGCGCTGATGCGCTTCCAGTATACTTACAAAAGGGAAGTGTTCTAGGCAACACTAGCGACCTGTTTGATGCATATTGATATGCTGTATAGTTTCAAGGTCATGTTAGGTCACCAAGGTCAAGTCAGGTCAAGTTCATGACAGGTTAATGGAACCAAACTTGATAAACTGGAATGTTGCCATAAATGAACTACTGGTTGGCATTTGTACTGTTTGTCATTGCGTTTCCATACTTTATTCATGTACTTCACTCCCTTCTTCACGAAGCCGATTGCTCCGAGCTGCCCGACGGAGCAGCCGGGCGGGCGGCCGGTTCCAGTAACTGGAACAGGTAACTGACCTGATAAAGCGGTGCTATATAGGTGACCTGAGGTCAAATGTTGGGTCTAGCATCTGCATTGCATCATTAGTAATCTCCAAAACATCATTGATGCCAATTTTTGATCATTTAAACACAATCACAGCGATCCATAACGATGACAAGCCAAGCCACGCAAAACCGGAATATTTTGCCAATCTGACCTCATTTGACCTTGCAGATATTGACCTAAGGTCACGAAAATTGCACACAATAGATTTCGCTACCGTACCCATCCACCCTGCGAATTTCGTTCCTCCAGCTTTACTAGTAGCCGAGATCTTAGGGGGGGGGGCGGAATCCGCCCCCCCCCCCCCCTCCAGTGCGCGTAATTCTCAGAGGCCCTCCAGGGCGCGTGTTAAAGCACAATAATACCGGTTTGGCTAGGTTAGGCTAGTTTAGTTGTTTAACTTGGAAAAAAAATCAAAAATTTTCAAAAAGTAAAACAAAATCGGAAATTTTCCTTCAAAAGCAGCTGACATTAGGTTCGGTTAGGTTGGGTTCGGTTGTTCAACTTATAAAATTTTCAGAATATATATTGCTAAATTTTTGTTTCTAATATTTCATTCAATGCAGGGGCGTCGATTTGTATCCTTTTTTGGGGTCCATGGCCCCACCAATGTTGATCTTGGCCCCCTCAATGTTGATTTCCCCCCCAAAAAAAATAGCCTATGCTATTTTTATGCTGAGAAGAAAGTTAAAGGAAAAAAAGAAAGAAAAAAACACCATGCTACTTACAAAACTTAGTTGATGCCACCCAGCACATTTTGTACTGAAATGAAACAAATTTGAATTGGATAGTGGATTGACTCTCCACCTCTTGCTGCAAAATTGAACATTTTGTGAAAAAACCAAAGGAGTTGGATTTCCTTCCACTTTGCAAGCACGACTTACATCATAAAACGTCGAGATTAGCTGCTGCTGATTCATTTGAAACCAAATTGTTTGAAAAAAAATCGTCAAAGCCACTAGATAACAGTTGTATTGTCATAATGATGCTTGCACACATGACCAATAGCAGAAGCACATGCATATGGAGCTTGAACTGGATTCATCCCATTCAATTTCCAGTAATCTCAAACTTGCACACAATCCAGTCCAATCAACAACAATCAGTTTTCATTGAAATTGTTGATATGCAAACTATATTTGTCTTCAGCAGTCACTCCATCGTACTATAAGCTTGATATTTACCTAGGTACCACCTATATCGCAATGACAATGTGCATATATTCATTATTGACACGCATCATCCCAGTCTCGGCCTGCACCAAGAGCCACATCAACATGTAATATCTGCTAGCTTATGATACCATGAAAGAAAAAAGTCAGGAAGAAGCTGCATGCACACTGTATTATAATTTCCATTCTTGAAGAAAGCAATAGGTAGGTACTAGGCCGTAGCTTACAAGACTTTCTAAACGAAGCTTGTAAGCAAGGCCATTTAATCCGCCATTTAGCCATTCCGCCATTTAGCCGCCCCGGTAGCTCAGTTGGCTAGAGCGCTGGCCTGCTCTGGTCTCCCCTGTCCTGGCAACGCAGGGTTCGAGTCGCTTCGCGCGCTCGCATTTAGCCCCCGGCTGGGAGGGTCAGTTGGTAGCTAACCCGATAAGGCCGGGACGAGCTACCGGGCGGCCGTGTCGGTGCATTGACGGCACGTTAAACTTTCGGTCAAAATTCTGCCGTTGAACTTTAATTAATGGATCGGGTGGTGGGGCCAGGGGTTCACGCAACAAGCTCTGCTTAACAATAGGACCCTGGTTCATAAAACCACCCCAACAAGAACTCTGATTAAAATGTATTATACAAATATTTTAAAAAATCAGATACAGGGACTAGATGATTTGAACGCTTCGGACTGATTGATCGTGACGTAACCAGTTCGATACAGCCCGATTCCTATGCTGTACAGGGAGCTGCTGCGATTCCCGAAAAACCATATATCGGATTATATTGCGCCATTTCACATGATTCTGGCACCGCAAAAGGATCGTTTCCCTTTCTTTCACCAATCTATCTACCACTTTTGCTCTAGCAATCGAAACTACCGCGGTATATAGCGTCAAATAATTTTGTCTTGCACTCTGCCCAACCCGCATCCCAAACTTCGGGGCAGTTACGCCCAGTCGTGTGGTGCAGAGGTATGAACTCAAACTCGGGATCCAGAGTTGGCGGGCTCGAAGCTCTCCAAGAACCCTGCTTTTTCAACCGCATTATTTTGCATTTTTAAATTAGTAGGAACATTACTGCGTGCCATCACACATATTGAACACGCTAACTGCAACCTTAATCCTTGGCAACGCGGTACATAGTTTATCGTCGCTTTACCGAGGCTTATTTACCGACGCACCCGAGCAGAAATCGGGCATATTCCAAATTCGGTGGAGAAATTCGGCGCAGCCTGGCAATCGCACTCGTGACGTCACAGCTCAGAAATATGGCCCTATGGCGGTTGCAGAAGTCACAAACACCTGCTTGTAAGGTATATAAGGTCAAAACCCATCACCAAATGTGTCTGGAGATACTTGATAGACACTAGCGCGCATTAAATGCCACAAATCGTGATGGGCGTTCCTCAGAACATCCAAAATCGTAACATCCAAAGAAAGAATTCCAGTTACAGAAATTCCAACGCCTAAAGTCTAAATTTGAGGTACGGTCGACAAATGTGACGGAGGTGAGACATTTGTGGTGCAATTGCGCGCAGTGTTTAATCCGGAGGCCAATCTCATATGACGTCGTGCTGATTCGTTTTTTGTACTTGGCACATTCTGATGTATCTGCAGATTGGTGTGATTTTAAATAGTGAATAAATAGCTTGCTGATATTTAATTCCCAAAGGAACAGTAGTTGAAGAAATTTGCAGGTAAGCTTGAACAAGTCCAGTCCATGCCTTTTTCTGATTTGTGCTCAGGGTTTCCATGTTAATATCACATAACTACCACGTTTGTCTTCTTTTTTTCATGCAATGTTTAGGAATGTGATGAACATGATGTTACTGCTCATCTTGATAAATTTGTGTTTTAAGGTGTTTTATGAACTCGTGGAATGTATCATTTCAATGCAATGCTTATAAATGTGACTCAGATGATGGCACCACTCATTTTCTATACAAATGCCTACATTTCAGGTTGTGAGCAAAATAACACCAAAAAGGCTTTGAATTAGGTGACATAGGATAAGATATTTTTGATACAAAAGAAATGCAACAAAACCTAACCTAACCTAGCCTAACCTCCCTTTGGAGAAAAACAAAACCAAAACATCAAGTTGTAAAAATTTCAAGCAATGTATTTTTTAAAAAAATACAAAATGTAACCCAACTTAACATGTTGAAATGTAAAAGAACAATAACATGTTGAAAGTACTATATTTTCAGGAATGGAATCCTGTGCTGATAACATTTTCTGTGTTATAAATTTGCAAATCAGATCTACATCATTAGTGTGAATAAATATGAGAAATTCATAGAAATGCATAGACAGGTTTGTGTACAAGAAGTTATTCTGATGATTTCTGATATATTGGAACATGACAAATGTTTCATGATAGAAGCAGGCAAAGTTAAAGTACTTATATATCAATAAGTGGTCAGTTCACTAACAAGACAGCAAATTCACTCAAATAGCACTCAAAACACCAGGCGGCCCACTCTTTTTGCGAGTTTAAAATCGATGACAGTGCTTTCTTGAATCATGTTTAAAGCACATCAAGGAAATGTATTGCTGACACTTTTAAGGAACTGATGTGTGTAACGTTTAATTAACATTTCTAATGTACTGATGTTTGTACACAAAATATAACTCACTATTCTAAATAGCATGGGAAGTATGATGCCATATATCATGGCTAATTTATGGGCAAACCGTTATGCAGCAGATTCCCTGCATTGTTACTTAGTTATTTGGGCTTTAGGGTACATCGACCATGTTGATCACATAGCTCCCTGCATTGTTGTTAACTGATATATCAGTATGTTTGCAAATTCACTTATGAGTGAATCCATACCATTCTCACTGGAGTATAAAAGCTACATCATAACATTGCTTCTACAATGCATATAACAGAAAGCCATCTCGATTGTCCTACTTACTCAGGACACCATAGAAGTCAATGAAGCCAATGAAAACCATAGAAGTAATGAAAATGTTACTTCATCCCCTGTATTGTTAATGGAAACAGAAGTCTCTTGAACCATATATTATGTCCTTCACAGTGTTGCTCCATCCATCTCCAACTCCAACCCTGACCAAACTTCAGGAGCTCATCCATCTCCAAAGCAGTCTGTTGAAGAAGGTATGTATTGCAGCATAACTACTGTGACTTGAATTCCATGGTATCCATGTTGCCTTACAATCCATCCTTGCTGATCCATGTAGCAGATGTTTGACTTTCCTCAAGCTGTCTGGATAACTGGGGAGTTGAAATCACATGTGAGTGATGAAACAGATTAACTATTCCTGGATTCTTATGTTGCATCATTGCATGGCACAGTGACATACCGAATGGGGAGGGGGAATTGTGGGCAGTTTCCCCCTCCCCCTCCTGATAGGTTGTTGGGCCCGTAGAATCCGCCGAGCTCAGGAAAAAAATGCGCCATGCTCCCTAAAAATTGCGCTCGGTCCACCAAAAATCGCACCGGGGCTCAGAAAAATGACATTGGGGGCCCACAAAAGTAGCGCAGGGGCCCCCGATAATGACACTGGGGCCTCAAAAGTTTGCACCTGGGCTCCTGAAGATCACGTTGGGGCCGCAAAAAAAGTCGTGCCGGGGTTCAAGAAAGTCACGACGGGGGCCACAAACGTTCGGGCCGGGGCCTCCTGAAAATCACGCTGAGACTGGGTACTAAGAATTATCACCCGGGCCCCTGAAAATCACGCTAGAGGCCTGACAGGTCCCGCCGGGCTCTAAAAGTCTCGTTGAGATCACCCAACAAATGAAGCCGGGTAAATGAAAAACAGTCCGGATACGGAAAATCAATCTGGGATCTCAACAATGGCTCCAAAAGCCCACAAAATTTGTTGGGCCCCCAAAAAAGTGTCGTAGCCACCGCAAGGGATCCAAACAAGTGACCACAGGGCCCCAAAATCGCACTTAGACCAAACAAATTTTACCCCGCTTCTCTTGAAAATCTCACTGGGGCCAAAACGTCGTGCCGGAGCCCCACAAGTTGCAACTGGCTTCCCAAGGACCAATATATACCCGGAATGTCACCTTGCGGACGCAAAAATTGCGTCAAGCACCCACAAAATAAGAAGTCGTCGGACGCCGGAAAATAAACCTGCTGAGACACCGAAAAAAACGCACCGAGAGCCCGAAGAAGCGTACCGGGCTCCAAAAATAGCCTGCAGGAGGCTTATAAAATAGACTTCACCACAAAAACCACCAGGAGACTCCATCGAATCGACCAGAGCACCGGAAAATTCAGAATGGATCCAGAAAGAAAATTATCCGAAGGGCCTTTCTACTCTCGATCATGCAATCTGCGTAAAAAAACGTTGAGCAGCCGCTGTGGCGTACTAAAGGGAAAAATTCCCCTCCCTAATGTCAGGCACCAAGGAAATACTTTCACCCACGGTCATCACTGTTCAGGTCTGCTGTGCTCTGATGCTCCATCAATGCCGGTGTGTTTTAGCCTGCATCTGATCGCTGGAGTATTTTTATTTAAGCCGGTGTGTGTTTGTTGGTGTGTGGAGTGAGGAGGAGGGTAACGGTGACGATGACGGTGACGATAGATCCGAGCCCACTATATGGCACTGCAGTCGCATGCTATTACTCAGAGTTACTCTGTCGATATGTACTGAGCACTGCTCTTTTAATTATGTGACTTCACCAGTTATTGGACGATTTTCCCCGTTGATGAGGATGCTGAATAAACATAAACATACACATCGAGGAATAAAAAATCAGAATTTCGGAGATCCGAAAATATAGTGCGCTAAATCCGATGAGTTTTTTTTTGTGTGGGGGGGGAGTCTAGTGCGTTGCACTTCGGCCCCCGAATATTTTTCACAAATCGACACCCCTGGTACATGTCCTATGAATAACTAAGCATTCGGTTTCCGGGGACAAGTATTTGTCCCCACAACCGGCATGTCCCCAGAAACAGGGTAGGAAACGCACACTTTGTCCCCACAAACCAGATGCAGAAGTACACACACACACACACACATATATATATATATATGTCGGTATATTTTGGCAGGATATATTCTTTTATACATTGGCTGTTGAAGAGAATAGCTCGTGTAAAACCTGTGCTCAATTCATGTTTTTAAAGCATACTTGTGTGTGTTTATTTGCATTGTGCAGAGCGGTGATTTTGAAAATGGATCAATGTTTGAATCCGAAGCGTCCATAAACGAACATAACTGTACATGTCACTGGGTGAAATAATTTGCCAGCTATCTAACGAAACGAAGAAAACAATACGATCAATCGAAAACCTAGACAGAAAACTTGCTAAAGCTAAATGCGCTCTTCTCTTCAACAGCCAATATATATATATATATATATATATATATATATATATATATATATATATATATATATATATTATATATATATATGTGTACTCAGACATGAATTCGGCTTGCGTCGATATACACAGAAAGCGATTCTACGAACTGCAAAGTACCCGAACGGCGATATACACAGGGGAATGTCCATGTGTAGTTATACGCATTCGTCATGGGCGTTGATTTCTGAAAGTGATTGAGGGCTTATAATATGGAGGCAATGGGCGGGCCCAAGGCCGTATATAGAGGTAAAATCACAAGCTTCTGCGCACCTTTCTGCGCAGGTTGCCTTATGACGTGCACGATGCGTCACCCTTCCGCGCCGTAACTACGAATGGATACGGCCAGATACGGCCAGTACGAATGGAGCAAAGTAGTGAATTGCTTCGAATAAACGTTGTTTTTTTTTCCAGTAACGTTCCAAAATTTGTAGGCACGTCTTTTTCCTTCAGAACAATGTCGTTTTTATCAGCGTGAGACCACAAGTTCAGGCTATGGAATGCAGTATGTGACGGACTTTCCTCTCGCGGCACTTACTTTATAGCGATGGGGTCACGGGCGTATGCGAATGCGATGTGCTGGACTCGGAGTGGCACTGAAGGAGCAACCACCCTCGCAGCCTAGTAAAGGTATTAGCATCAGTATTTTAAGTGCATTCACAGACCTTGCTAGCTTTAAATTAACTAACTCGCTCCATCCGATCACCTGAAGGCCCGTGCATGGACGCATCCATGTGTCATTGTGAAATTGTTGTATGATGCTTGAGACCTGCATGGAAACAATGCACGGGACTTTTTCGGTATTTAGCTTGCAGTCAGTGTAGATCGAACCAGGATTGTCCGTCAAAATAGATTTCCCACTGGTCTTCAGCGGGAAGAGACCTCAAACCATGCAACGAATCGGGCATAAGCCAGCACATGACAACGGCGCATCCATACTTTTTGTGGGGGAGGCCTTCATCTGAGAGGGGCTTTCTTGACACGAACCTTACCTTCTGGGGTGAGGCTGAAAGGATGGGACGCACTTCGATGGGAGGGGTCTGTCCGGGTGTCCCGGGAGGAGGGTCTACTACCTGATCGGGCCTTGTCTATCGGGGGTAGGGTGGAAGGTTGCAGTCGGAGTCCTCAAGGGCTTCATGCGGCTCCTCTAGGGGAACCTCCTGCCGCTAAGGGGGCGGTAACTTAACCAGGGCCGTATCTTTGTATATTTTTGTGGGGTTGTTGTAGCCCCCAGCAAATGCTAGCTTTGCCCCACCCCCTCCCCAATAATTTCAAACTTTGAAATGGGACCCTGCGGGTTGTACTCCCGATCTATTTGAACTCGCCAATTGGCTGCATGCATTGTGAACTCCCAATTATTTTCTAGCACCTACACCTATGACTATACCCCCCCTCTGGTGCGCCGTTGCATGACGATGCATCCGGACTTCACCCGAGTCCGTTGCACAAACGATGACAAAAGGCAAGAGAATGCAGTCAGCAAATATACTGTATTTTGGTGCCATTCTTAACCCTCGCGTCTTTCCGGTCATATCCTCACACCCCGTCTCGGGGGGGGGGGGAGGCTGATACAACACCTCCCCCTCTAATCTCCAAACTAAGCGTCGCACGAAAACGAAAGAGGTGTCATCGGAAAGTGCTCGACGAGTAGGGCCTGACACCACCCGAAACTTCCCCCGCCCAAAAAATGACGTCACTAGGGGTTTTAAGTTTTAGCCTAAGTTTTAACGACTTACATCATGTTTTTGGCTCTGGAGAGTTTATTTCGAGGGAGATTTGAATTAAAAAAAATTGGAATCAGAAAAGGAAGGCGAAATGGACCATGGCCATAAAATGTGTACCCACCCAAAACAAAAATATTTTTATTTCATTTTCTTTTCTTCCATTTTGTCTAATTTTTATTTTTCTAATGGGTAGAGTGGACCAAAACACGTTGTTCGAAGTCAACTTGCGCTCATAAAAAATGCTTACTTTAGCCAGAATCTTCGATTTTAGCTCTAATTGGCAAATATACAAAACTAATACCTAATCAACAACGGTGGAACAAATCATCTGGTGCGTTTTGTTTCGTCCCTAAAGATAAGCAAACGCTGAAAGTTTCATTAAAATATATCTATCCATTAAAGCGTGACGACTGGTTGAACATTTCTGGAGGTGACCTCACTTGGCCTTGACTAACTCGTTGACCCTAGATGACCTGATCTATAAATTTTGACGCAGCATGCCAAAATGATGTGGGGAAAAGGTATGCCAAATTTCGGCGCGCTGCCGCGCGCCGTTCTTTCAATATCCGCGGAAAAGCTTAGGGGGGTATCAACACCCCCCAAGACGGCGCGGGTTAAGCAAACTTGAAAAAAAAATTTCGAGTAGGATGAAGAACACCGGAAGTCGTTCAACGCGGGGCTGCTACCCACAGGTCAGACATATTAACGGAGGGCCCAAACCACACCGTGCACTTAGTCTATTCCGGTGCACATGGGTGTAATGTTAACCGGTTCTGGGGGAACATGTTCACGCCCCCCCTCCCCCACTAGTTCATATTCATCCTCGCTGTTCATCAATGTAAAGACATCGGTCACAAGAAGGGAAACACAGTTCCAAATGTCCCGTGTGAAACACGCTACATTCCAAGTATGCATGATCGAGTCCATGCAAGCAAGGTAAGCATTGACCCGCTTGCCAGATGTTTTCATTGTATTGTATCTATGTGCACAGTCAAGCAAAACAAATAATGATGCGCAGTAGTCGGCAGGAGCGCAAGCAATCGGGAAGGGTGAGGGAGGTGAACTCATTGTCCAATACAGCGCTGAGAAGCTGGCAATGGAAGGAGGAACGGAACGAGAATGAAGCCCAGATGCGAATCCACGGGGTGAGGGCAAGGGGGATTTTCGGGGTCATCGGGATTTTTTTCCGGGGGAGGGACACGGCCAGGCACGCCACATGGGCGAAATGCTAAAAGTTTGGGAAAGCTTTCCCATTGGCAGGGGACGGGAGTTACCGTGGGGGTTCCAGGGGAACAGATCCTCGGGCTCCCCAGTAGTGACGCCCCTGCAATCGGGACATTCTCCCTCCCAATGACGCCACATTTTTAGCTAATCCAACCTTCATTCAC
Organism: Ashinkailepas kermadecensis; assembly: GCA_034440615.1. Classification (NCBI taxonomy): domain Eukaryota; kingdom Metazoa; phylum Arthropoda; class Thecostraca; family Neolepadidae; genus Ashinkailepas; species Ashinkailepas kermadecensis. The sequence goes on along the minus strand of JAOTOM010004520.1, from coordinate 244,009 downwards.
GATTTGCGGAAAAGCTAGGGGAATTTTATGATGAAAATGTTGTATCAGTTAATTCAGGCCGCAAGCTGCCCAACGCTGGTGAGTTTTTCAAACTTCGTGAACATTAATATTTGCAAAGCCCGAACCAAATCATCATCATCTTCTCTCAAATTTTAGACAAATCAATTCAGTCAGGGCACTGCAGCACCCAGAAGAACTTCATTATGATGATTCTTCCACAAAATAGCTAAATAATTTCACGAAGCCCTGGGTAACAACTAGAACACAGCACACATTTTGGCTCGCGAATTATCAGACAAAGTGGCCTTGCTTACAACCACCCTTCTGCCCCCCACAAAAGGAAGAATTCGATGACCCACTACAGAAAAAAAAATGCATAGACATGATACAGAAACAAAAACCAAGTATAGTCAAACAATATTATAACTAAATACTGTAATGCACCCCAACACAAGCCATATATGCCATCATATAACTTCCACATTAATTCACACTCTATACACTCAACCAACATGAGGCAGCAAGCAGTCTCAACAGCAGACTGATACACTTGGTCACCATTGACAAATTTGACTGGGGTGCCATGTTACAGCAGTTGGAATGAACAGTATCTTCCAGCCCCTGTGTTATTGTTTTGCATATGCTATTTGGTTTGTAATTATTGTGTATGTTAGGTTAGGTTCTTTCTCATTTCTTATATCTCAATTTGTATATTTCTTCTGAACTTCTTGAGGCTATTTACATGAAGATGAAACCTTTCAGACAAAAAATTGTGTTGCAAGTGGAAATGTATTCACTGTGTCACAGTTATGACCTACTACCTCACTGAAATATAATTGCTCTTTATTTTTGGAAGAATGCTCAAAATGTAGGTTTTTAGGCAACACTGTGCTATTCCCACTGAGGTAATTTGTTTGAAGTGTAGCATACCTTATGGGTACCAACCATCCTAGTCATGTAACACAGTCAGGGTCATGCAAACCACAGAGGGCCATGTTTGTCTTAAATTTGTCATCCCAATTGAGGATTCCAGTGATGATGATACAATGGCCCACAACCAGGAACATCTCATTGAGGTATGTGAAATTTGTCCAGCTCCAACTATGCAAAACCCCTTAAGAACAGCTTCCCTGGCTTTGACAGGCAATGAGAAGATATAATGCTGCCAACTGCAGAGCTTACCAATTTGTATGGGGTTGGGGTAAATTTGCAGTTTAATGTAACTTCTGATTTCCTGGAATTTCTTTTTATAATGCAATGTTTATGAATGTGGTTAACATGATACGATGACCTATTTCCTCTGCAAATGTGCACTTTCAGTTGGAAAGCAAAATAACACCAAAAAGGGGCTTCAAGTTGGGTACAAAGTAAAGTTCAAAACCAAGAAAAAATTATGTAACATAACCTAACATAACCTAGCCTAACCTTCCATGCAAAAAAACAAATTGTGCTGCTAAAAATTGAAAATTTCCAAACAATTATTCTTTCCCCCAAAAAAATTAAATAAAAAACCTGACCTAACATAACCTAACCTAAGCTAACATGAACTGTTTTTTAAGAAAAAACTCAATTTATTTTTGCGAACATTTCAAATTTAGTTTTTATTCTTCAACTTACAACAAACCCCGAATATAACCTAACTGAACCGAACCTAACCCGTTTGTATGCTTCATAGAGGTAAAATGTGCACAGAATTTGTCTCATTACCTTAAACTGCAATAATACCGACGATATCTTATGGTAATCTTTACCATGTAATATAACCCTAACCCAACCCATTGGGAAGTACAAGGGAAGTCAAACACTACGTCGTATAATGCACTGAAATCCCATAGGATTTTCGCTACTACGCGGGATATATCAATTGTATCATGTAATTGTAGGGCGGCGAGGTTGGGGGCGGGGTCGGCGTGGGGGGAAGATAGGTGGGGGAGGGGTTGGTACGGGTATTGGTCTGGAAGTGGGGGGGGGGGCATGGTCCACCAGTAGTTATTGGTGTGGAGCGGCACATGGTCGGTTACAGCGGTCCTAGAGGCCAGCCATAGTTAAAGGTCCCCTAGAACATTTCACTGTAGGCGAGTGTACCATGGTACCAATGCTATGCTCATTTCATCGAATCGAACCACGCCTTGCCTTACGCCGTGAATTACTCGGGATGCGTTATTCATATAAACTGCGCCAAGTCCCTGACCATCCTACTTACCGGTCAGTGTTTTCAAGTGATACCGGCTAAAAGTAAATACTGCCATGAACAATTGCAGCATCTTCCTCCGGAATGGTTGTCCGCTTGCGGCCAGACCTTTCCCTTTGTCCTCGTACGCAACTTGCCTTTGGCCTGATAGCGGTTCCATCACTTTGGCACCGTCTGTGTGCTCCTTCAAATTTTTATGTCGCATTCACTGTTACTGAATCATAATTCCATGAAGTTGACTAGTTTTCCGTTTTCAAGATAATTTAAGTGGTAGCCCATGTCTGAGGTGTGTTCTGACTGTTTACAGGACGACACGAAAGTGCCTTACCTTTCTGTGTCAGAATCCGAGCGCTATTCGAGGAACAAAACATGAAGGGGTGTCGTCGTCATTGAAGGGGTGTCGGTTTGGAAGGGGGGAAGTGGAGTGATAGGGGTGTTGGTTGGTTTGGCAGGGGGTGTCTAGTTAAATCTGGAAGGGGGTCATATGGGTTGTCTGGTCATGTCTTGGTAGGGGAAAAAGGGGGAGGGATAATAGAGGCGTTGGTAGGTAGGGGAGGGGTTGGTAGGGGTGTTGGTTTGGAAGGGGAAGTGGTGGTGTGGGGGGGGGGGTAGGTGGGGGAAGGGGTTGGTAGGGTTGTTAGGTCTTGAGTGGTTGGTCTGGAGTGGTTGGTCTGGTCTGAGTAGTCTGAATTTGTTGGGGTCAGTGTCGTCTTGGAGGCGTTTGTGTTTGTCTCGTCTTGCTCCATTGCGGTGGTGGTGACGTTGAAGCGTACTGCGCCGCGCCCTTGAGCCAGTTGCTTTCGCACGGCCGCCGGCCGGCGGCCATGTTTGCTACGCTCACGGGCGCTGGGCGGGTTCTCCCCGACCCGTGCCGATCTCGTTTCCGGTAGGCCGGCTCCCAGCCGGTGCGGCCCACAGCGAGCGGTGACCCGCGAGTCCACGCTGTAGTATGAGCTGTCATCATATGATATATCATGATTTGTCGTCATACAGTCATCTTGTCGGTGCCCCGTAACTCGTCCATCCTGACAAAAATTTATATAGCGAGACCAGGTTTCTCACTGCACCACTTCCATTCGTGAGTGAACCTAGGTTGGTCGTGGCGCCAGGGAAGGATAGAGGAACCGCGTGGTTGAAGAGACTTAGGGGGGGGGAGTCATAAGAGTAATGGGCGTACATTGGAGTTGGAAATGCGTCCGTCACCGACCCTCGTCCAGCTTCGGGGCCCTCTTAAGTGCTAGGGTCCCTCTTGTTTCCCTCCATGTCATCCACCAGCATGCCCCCACGGGTCATCAGACTGGCAAATTGAGGGTCTAGGTAATTATCCTTGGTCAAATTTTGGCAACGATGGTTTCTGTCAGCTAGATGCGTACGCAGAGTTCCAACAGCTGGCTACTTCATGCATACTCCCACGTAATCCATTAATTTCAATCTTCCATTCCGAACATTCGCTCTCTACTAAAAGTATTGGCCCGATATTTTTCCATTCAAGTGGTACGTGCGCATTCAGCGAGTCTTACTCTCTCAGACCGTTGCTTAGGGCTTTCTAGCCCAAAGTTAAAGGTTAATTACCCGTGCTTAGGTCCACAACTGTGACCGGCTGACGCGACACTGTTGGTTGGGTATGATATACTATTTCCGTTACTGCCTTCAAGGCTCGATGACACTGGGCTGCGACATTCCGTTAGTTTCTGATGGGTCTTATGTCTGGGCTTGGGTAATAATGGCCGACATACCTACACTTTAAATGAGTCAAAGCCTTGCCAGGACTTGCATGCTCGAACTTGCGATCGGCGGGCATCCCCACAGGTGGTCCTGGGCCACAAATCTGTCGGGATGGCCCCCTGTCGTCTTTCTAACCTATCCTGCCCGGGGTCATATAGGGAGACCCACAAATCTCCTGCCTGTCCTATCCTTGGGGGCTTACGGAACGCCAAACTTCATCTTCCCTGCCTGTGCCAAAATCGAGAGGCTCAGACCCACTGGAATAGCCGAGACGGGGAAGGAATACCAACCTGGCCGTTTTTGGTTGTTACCTAGACTGTGCGCACAGATTCATCCCCAACCAAAATTGGGTGCCGCTGCCTGTGAGCTTACCCATCGACCCCGTCGGGTCTCACCACGCTCGGGATGCCCTTCCGCGCTCTGTGATCACCAGGCCGGAGGGATTTGCGGCCTATAATTACTCAAGTTATCCAGCTGCACTGTGAAATGTCCAGTCTTTCCGGCACGCTTTCACAGGGGTTCAACCAACAGTGTTTCGTCATTTCCCGTCTTCTATCAACCATCCTCCGTCTCCTCCGAAGAGAAGAGGGCGGAGGCTATTCGTAGCTCACGTTTGGGCCCATGGAATTTCTCGCCCGTGGAAGAGCGGCTTGCAAACAGTCTCCTCGCTAAAATGCGGAAGTCGTCTCACGTTTTCCGTCACAGACGGTAGTCGGGTTCGTCCTGTCCTGTCTTGCCGGCTAGCTTTTACATTAAGTAACGGACGAACCCGGAATTAATTCCCTGTCAAATCCCTCTTCGCACCTAGTACGTTTGGCCACTTAATGGTCAGTGCACTGTTCGTTCCTCAACGGCACCAACTTAAGGCTTTTTGACCTCCGAATGTTTGCCCGGCCCGCAGCATTCAAGGGTAATACATGTACTGACAGGTGCAAAGCCTGAGGGCGAGTTTCCAGCGATTGCACGGTAAACGTTGTTTTTTTCCATCGTGACTGCTTTGCGATATTCCATGGACATTTTTGCCGTGGAAAGGAGTTAACATAACCATACATATGGTGCAAAATGTATGCCGCTAATGTACAACTTATTCATCTGGTAGCAGCACTTAAAGGGAGGTGCCGCGTCTCGGACCAAGCTAGGTCGACCTGGGTCGGCAACACTACAAGGTCAACTTTCAACTTTGTGAACCCTTTAGCAACCGGTAATGTGCTGAGTGGCTCTGTATCACCGTGACGCAATGCAGTTGACCAAAGGGCGATACAAGGAACGTGGGTGACCTCGTGTCGTGTCACGGTTTTTTTCCCCGCATAGTTTGCTTTTTGCTCGCTTAAAAGTATCCGGCCAATCTCGGAGTCACTTAAAACGAACACAACGGACCACAGTGTCCTCTATGATTATATTGAGTCTGAAGTCCATTTCCTTTCAGGGTGGAACGTTATCCCGGGTTACATGTATTAATCAACTTCCTGAGTATCAATTGAGCGGTACTATTTCCCCGTGCCATTTAAAGCAGGAGGAAGTCTCGTAGACACGTGCACCTGTTCACGAGTTCTCCCAAGCTAGCGGTTACTGCCGCATCACTACCCAAGGTCAAGAACCCTCGACTCGGAGCCTTCGACCGGGTGACATGTTTGATTTGGGAACAGGTGTTTGGCGTTTGATTGGAGAGCGAGGGAGGCGAGGGAGGCGAGGGAGCGAGGGAGCGAGGGAGCGAGAGAGAGAGAGAGAGAGAGAGAGAGAGAGAGAGAGAGAGAGAGAGAGAGAGAGAGAGAGAGAGAGAGAGAGAGAGAGAGAGAGAGAGAGAGAGAGAGAGAGAGAGAGAGAGAGAGAGAGAGAGAGAGAGAGAGAGAGAGAGAGAGAGAGAGAGAGAGAGAGAGAGAGAGAGAGAGAGAGAGAGAGAGAGAGAAAGAGAGAGAGAGAGACTGAGAGACTGAGAGGCTGAGAGGCTGAGAGACAGAGAGACAGAGAGACTGAGAGACTGTTAGACAGAGAGACAGAGCAACAGCGGGGGAAGAGACTGGGGGTATTCCCACCTTCACCGTAACCGCTGAGTGACGTGGGGCCCCAGCAGATCTCCTAAGATTCTTTAATTCCCCATGGAAAGAAGGTGGTTATTTAGCATGTGGTGAGCCAGAAGACCTACCCTCTTCATTAACGTCTTTCAGGAACCAGGTGGTTCTCCCGTCGTCTAAACTCGCATCAGTAATGTGCGTGCGTGATTATGTATTCATTTATACCATTCATTTCTAAACTATAAACATTCATGTATCCTCCACAGCAACCTTGAAATCATGCTCCATAATACCCTTGATCGCCATACTTCGCTCCTCCCCTTTACCCTTCCCGGGGCTACCAATACCACCGCTGGCTGGGGCCATTACATACACACAAAAAACGGTGGCGGACGGGTCACATTTTGGGCATGATGGGTGAAGGATACTTCGCCACTCCCTGGTCTGGTTCACTCACATTTCGCGATGTTCACTCGGTTTTCGCTGTTTTTCAGAAGTGGCCGCGTCGATCCGAACGCTAGCGCAGTTCACAGTTTAACCACAATCACTCCACTCAGCTCGCGAGTGACTCCCGAACGATTCCGTTGGATGTGAGAGCTTCTCGGCGATTCTGTCGAATGTGTCGGGTGGTCTGTTTCCGACGACTCTCCTGGGTGGTGTGCGTCCGACGACTCTCTTGGGTGGTGTGCCTCTCGACTCCACCCGGGGTGGCGCTTATAAGGCACCGCGCCTGGGAACGGCCGGCCCCCAGGCGTCAGGCAACGCACGCCATCTTTATTTGTGCCCCGTGGCCTGGCTGGTGGCTGATGGTGCCGGCTGGTGACGCTGGTGACTGCTGGCCGCTGATTGGCGGTTGGCGGTTCCGGCTGTCCAGAGCGGTGGCTGCTTCTAGGCTACTGGGTCAGGCTGATACCCAGGCGGAAGTATTTGCTTGCTTTGCCAGCGGCACCAAGTGGCTGCTGTTGGCAATAGGGTGTGCGCGTTTCCGGTCGCGGCGGCTGGATGTCTCGCGGGTCGGGCCGCATCGCGACCGCATGAAGCGCCGTATTTAAAAATGAAAGCCGTCTTACATAATCTTGCCAGTCTCGTATCAATGTCAATGTTCATGTGCTATCTTGGAACGATCAAGTGTTGGCCAAATCATTTCTTGAAAATATTCACATTTGCAGCAGAGATAAGGTATCTGAAAAGGTATTCACATTGACAAAGGTACCATAAGCTAAACATCACGAATTGAATTGATCTATTAACCAAGGCTACAACTGTAGAACCACTTAACGTACACCAGAAAACCTTGCACCAAAACGCAGTGCGCAATGCATGTCGCACACAAGCCATAATTGCACAACTGCAAATATGGCAGGAATCCCGGTCTAAAACGCTGCATGGCTGGTTTTTGCCCCTTAAATCGGTGCCATTTTCTACAAATGATTTGAATGCAACTTGGGCTTAATATATTAATATATAGTAATGGAGTGTGTTCTTTATATGTTGCGAAAAACATGCACATATGGGTACCTGTATGCAATCATATTCAAATAGTAGCTGTTATTGGGTGACGCATCATACAAGTCATATATTATATATGGAAGCTCCAATGACCCTCTATGGCCGATATTCGGATGACACCCCCCAGGGCGGGCCTAAATGGACTACGGCACACTCCACGCAAGGGCCCACATTAAAAGTTAAAATTATTGGATGGTGTGGGGGGAGTAAAGCCAACTTTGATGGGATATCTGTATATATATATATATACCAGTACCGGCTCCTGAATATATCAGCGCCTTCCTGAGCCGATCTATGCAGGAATCGCCCGCCGTGTATTTCGACGCGTGCATATTTCACACGTACGCACATTTACACAGGCATGGCCTTCTTCGTAGATTATTGACGTAAGCGTAGTTCACGTCCGCGTAAACAGACAACAGCACCGCTGCCTGCGTATATCAACGCCTTCTTAGACTTATGCAGGTGAGCGACTCTGTGTAAATGACGAGAGATCTGCGTCGATATGCACTGAAGTCACCTGTGTAAATCTACGTCCGCGTAGGTTTACGCAGCGCAATAGCTGAGCGTATATCTACGCGCGCGTCGATTCACACGCGTTCAGACATAAACTGATCGGCTGAGTTTCTACCTGTTTGGGTGTCTGATCCGCCATTATTGTCGGTACTCCAATTGCATTCCATGCTGATCTGGTGTCATGTGGAATAACGTGCTATCATATTTATCACCAAGTTCAAGATGGACATACGCCTATCCCATGATAATACATGGCTATCTGTGTCGTTTAAGAACAAACTGATCATCATTACAATCATATACCTTTTCAGTTGAAATAAGTCGAATTGCGCGCAGAAAAAGAAAACTATCTGGCCATAGTTGGCTGACAACCCTGATTCCCCCTGACGATGCCTCCCCCATCACCACCGACCGATGGCGTGGGTCAGAGAAAGAAGATAGATACATGTCTATTGTATTTCTAACGAACACAACAAGCCCGAGGTGAAGCTGCCCACCTCGCCCGGTCACAGGTCACAGGAAGAACGGTGACGAGTCCCAGTCATGGCCAACATGCACCAAGTCAAGGCCGCTGTGGGCCACCTCAGCCGGCATCAGTCCACACCCGACATCCACTGGCCCACCAAATACGCGCTGGCACCTGTCCACACTCGACATCCACCGGCTCACCAAATACGCACCGGTACCAGTCCACACTCGACATCCACCGGCTCACCAAATACGCGCTGGCACCTGTCCACACTCGACACCCACCGGCTCACCAAATACGCACCAGTACCAGTCCACTGACATCCACGGCTCACCAAATACGCGCCGGCAGAGAGGGAGGGAGAGCAGGGGGAGAGAGAGAGGGAGAGAGAGAGAGAGAGAGAGAGAGAGAGAGAGAGAAGAGAGAGAGAGAGAGAGAGAGAGAGAGAGAGAGAGAGAGAGAGAGAGAGAGAGAGAGAGAGAGAGAGAGAGAGAGAGAGAGAGAGAGAGAGAGAGAGAGAGAGAGAGAGAGAGAGAGAGAGAGAGAGAGAGAAGGAGAGAGAGAGAATGGGAGACAGAGAGGTGGTTAACATGATACGGTCTGCACATCGCTCCGACTACGAAGCGCTGGCGGTCAACGAGCCTCCGATGGCTTCACATTCAATGGTTATTGACTTTACGAAGTATCAACTATTTGTGTCATGTAGCGTCTCTAATTTCTCACGCCGATTGATCGCGGGCGAAGAGTAGCAATAGGTGGGACTCAAACCCACGACATTTCGGTTTGGAGACGTATGCCTTACTCCTAGAACATTCGCCCTCGGCTCCATATTCAGCGAGCCAACATTCACACACGCAGTTGCACCGTACAGCAGAAAGAAGCGAGCTAGGACACATCGCAATATTTCAGAGGATGAAAACGGTCCGTTTCGTATCAAGATGTATGCATATGTAGACGGGAACAGATGTCCTGAAGTATTAAAGTGACATTGCCTGTGGAGCAAGGCATGCAAGGTAAGACATTTCTCATGCGTTTGTGTTTTATTGACACTCGGCACACAACATGCTGCCCCGATCAAAAGCTATATTGAGCATTACACCATATACACACATTGTATAGCTTAGCGCGTTATTTAAGCAAAGCATGCACAAAATAAAAGGTGCCGTAAAGTTCGCAATCGCAACATCGAAGATATATTCTGCATCGTGCAGCTCTTGTCAACTGATTCAAGCGACAAGAATCCTGTGTTCAAGACCGACATTCCTCTGGATTGAACCGCATAGGCGAGAGTTCGAGATATACGACACCTTCAAACTAGTCTGCGTATCGAAAGAAAGGTTCACCACTATCCTCAAGCCAGAATGTGGTGAAAACAGATATTCAGATCTAGATTGCCAATCATAGTATCTCACGACAGAATGATAATGAATGAACCACCTGCGAGTCAGCTTTTGAGGCTTTGCAAGTCGCTTCCAATTTTAGAGCTCAAACATAGGGCACGTGTGTTGTATTCCCAGTGCAACTACAGCAGAAATATCCACCAAAATCAAGCAGCTGACTTAGTCGAGGACATGAAGTGTTTGCGAAAAGAGATACACTCGCCTGCTTTGGAAGGCTTTTTGTGTCCGGTATATGCGCCTTCAAACCCAACAAACTAGCCCAGCCTTGTCAAACGTGCATGCTTTTTGCTTTTTTTCGCTAGCTGCCACTACCCCGCGGCTAAAAACGACCGTACGTTGGCGAGATAGCACTCAGCCAACCGATGCAGCATCGGCCACACATCACAACAACAACACAGAGCAGCCACGTGCACACTTCTGGTTGCCCGACAGCCAGTACACCCAACACAGTCCACCAAGACCGGGCCGACGTCCACTGACGCCCGACAAGCGCACAACACGTGCAACACATTCAGTGATAGCTGCCGGTGGAACACACATGGAATATACCGCTCGGTATGGAAGTCAGCGCCGCACGCGCAGGGAGAAGTGCTTCGCCAATTGTCTGCGCACGGCGGATGGAGTGAGCCGCCCGGACTGACAGCGGGTGGGCCACGTCAGTCCAGCATAGCTGCCACGTCAGTCCAGCATAGCTGCCACGTCAGTCCAGCATAGCTGTCACAGCACCGAAGATAACAATATCTGGATGGAACATAGCCGCCATCTACACCATTCGTCCCGTCTCCTCCAGTCTCCGGCAACCGCGCTGGTAGGCAGTCATAAGTGCACATAAAATTAGGCGAATATGAAACAACGGATGAATAGGCACTGTAAAATATGAACAATAATCCAGTGAAACAAACTACGGAACGGACGACGCCTGTGGAAGTTTACACTTGTCCTATACATAGGGTCTTTAAGAAAAGATAGCGTGTGCCGAAAAATGCGGCTACTCGCACACCATTACATAGCTGCTTCGAAAAGCAAGGACAAACGTGAAGAAAAAACTTATAAATGTTCATATACAGCACGCAACAAAAGGTCGTCGCGTATGGTGCATAATAGGACGAGCATACCAACAAATATGAGAACTGAGCATGCAGGGTTACCAATTCAAAATATAGCAAGGATATTACCAATCCTTTACATTCCCAGTCAATACAACAACACTAATGGCACCACTCAGATCGATTCAAACAGGAAGTTGTGTGGAATGTCGCTTCAGCCGAGATTCTCCGGGCCCAGCAAACACTACACATACTGCGGCCCTATGCCCGAGAGGAGTCCCGCCACTTTTGCACATAACGTGCCACTAACAAGTTACACCACATCATACAACAGACGCCAACGAAATACTGAGGAATGCCTAGTCGGAAAAAGCAACACAAAAGAAGCCGAATATCAATTGACAGACGACTGGAATATTTGGCCACCCGACAGATGTATACCAGAGCGAACCCAGAGCAGATATTTGTCATCAGATATTGGCGTCGAGCGCACCATCGACGATCGGCTGCAGTGGGCACCACCGGGACGGCACCACCGTGACGCAGCCTGACCCGCCGATCACAATGACTTGTAACCGGAATCGGCGCGTGACGTCTCGGAGTGACCGTGCCCGGAATCGGCGCGCGACGTCCCGAGGTGACTACCCGGAAGCTGCCGTTTGGAGTGCAGCAGTCGCGTGTATCGGACCATGGCCGGTAGTACAGCCGAGGCCACTGAGAGGCCGCCCGCCGGACGGTCACTACCGCTGCGGCTGCTACCATCCGCCGGACAGTCGACACCGCTGCGGCTGCTACCATCCGCCGGACAGTCGACACCGCTGCGGCTGCTACCATCCGCCGGACAGTCGACACCGCTGCGGCTGCTACCATCCGCCGGACAGTCGACACCGCTGCGGCTGCTACCATCTGAATGACAGCGATCAATCGACACCGACAATTAGCACCGGCTTCTTGCTCCGCGTCCGGTGGCGCTGAGTGTAATTACTACACGGGAAGGTTCTCGTCAGAACGAGCGTGGACGCCCTGAGACGGCGCCCGCCGGTCCAGTCCTACTATCCCCACCGAGGGAATATAGAGGGCGCCACTGTCACCACGCTGATCGGCGGCATAGTTACCGGCCCAACCAGCTGGGGTCTTCACCGGGCACGAACGGATCCAGAAGGGCACTCTGTAAGAAGACCGCACCGACGGACGTCAGGGCACCGAACGACACAGATCAGCAGGAGGTCCCTACCACAACCGGCGAACAGAACACATCAGAACGGTCCCTGCGGCATCACAACCTACAGTCCCTGCGGACGGTCTGGTACAGCAAGGCGTTCTACCGCCCGGACGCTGCAGGGTCGAGCTTCCGCCACAGTTGCCTTGTTTCCAGCCACAAGCCAGCCGGAGCAACCATTGCCCACAACTGTCCACTTTCCCCCTCCCAGTGTCCATGTCCCTTCACAACCACAGCCCCACTGACAACGTTCCTACTAGGTCCAATTGGCAATTGCTTTTCTCCGACCCCATTCTACTCACCTCGTCACTGCCAGACCCAGCGACCTTCTGTACCTCTGCAAGACCACACCTTACTCACCCCGTCTCTACCAGGTACCATCCTACACACTCCATCACTGCTAGACCCCATCCCACCCACCTCTACCCTGCCAGACCCCACCCCATTCCCCTCGTTCTTATCGGATACCATTCCACTCACCTCGCCTAGGATTTGGTCCAGAGGGGGGGAGGGGCAGCGAACATCTGAAAGGGCCCACCTACCGAGAATCCGCCCCATGCGCTTTTCAGAAAATCCTCGGATATCGGTCAATCTATTTTCAAAAGGCCCCTATATATATGGGAAATAAGACACTTAGTGCTGGCGTGGCTAATACGAGACATGCCACCGAATTCCAACAGTCCGGTTAAGACGAGAAAAAAACAAACCACTGAGCTGCCGACAACAACCAGGACAAGAAAACATATTAAAAAAATATAGGAACATTCACACATCTCTAACGACGGCAGGAATTGCATTAGCTTGGGTGGAAATATGAGTGCTCATCTCAGTGGACATAATAGCTTCTTCCTGTTATTGGCTATGTTCAGACATATTTTAAAAGGGAGGCGTCAATACCAGTGAAGAAAATAAGTGCAAGATTTGGGGATAGGGGAAGAACTTGCAACACGCCTGACCAGCTATGCCCAACACAGCATCCTGCACCACAATTGTTTTTTTTTTTTTGCTTCACCGGTATCCTTCCAAGGCAAAACAATTGGCACTGCTGGAGTGCCCGTTATCCCAGCTATCGCTGGGTTGTTTGTTTTTCCATCGATGGAGCGACCCTACTGCTGGAGCAGCTGTGGTCAGGCCACTGGGACAGCTGTGGCCGCTCAAGCGGTCGTCACCGCCAGGATGGCTATGGCTGTTGGGGCGACCGTGGCCACAGAGGCGGCAGCTGTCGCTGAGGTGGCGGTGGGTGACCATCCCAGTCCTTGGCAGCATTTATGGCCCTCAAGGATATTTTATCTTTGAAGCTGGCCCTCAGTATTCCTCAGGAGCATCACAGTCCGGTCCGATCTAGCTCTCAGGGGACCTCCATAGTACTTGACAGTCTTTCGGGCAGGCAAGAACATTCTAGCTCTGAAACTAGCTCTAAGCATTCTTTACAACCATGGCCTTAGAGACTTTACAACCCTTAGAGACTATCTTTATATTTCAGGGGGCTATGCTCTTCTCATAGGGATACCTTCAAAGTATCTTTGACATACCAGTCCAGTCCTCTCTAGTGCTCAGTGACCATTTCAATCGTCAAGGGGTCCTCTCCAGCTGCTAGGGGCCCTGGGCGCGAATGGTCAAGTCTGGTCGAAGCGTCCCAAGCCCAAATAACTAACTAACTAATCAACTAACTGTTAGGCGCCCTTCTCGGTCCTTGAAGACATTATAGCTCCAAGGACTTTCTAGCTCTGATGCTCGCCCTCATTCACAACCAGCGTTAACTTTAGGGACTCTCCTTAGTTCTCGGGGGCTCTTTTAGCTCTCGACGGCCCTCTCAAGCTGCTAGGAGCCTTCCTAGTTATCAACAGCTCTTGTGGTTTCAAGAATATTCTAGCTCTGAGGCGGGCCTCCCGTATTCCTCACATCACTCGCCAGCCAACAGGGATATTTTCAAATCTATCAGCGGACCTTGTTCATCCATTAGGGACCGCCCTCAACCTAAGAAGAATCCAAGTCTAGTCCTCCCCGACTCTTACGGGATCCTCTTTATCCTTCGAGACCCTCTCCCGCTTTTAGGAGCCAATCACAGTCCTCAATAGTCTTGTCTGGCTCTCATCCATGGGTAATTTCAGATCTGAGATGGGTCTTCACTGGTCCTCTTCAGCTCTTCGGGGTCCCGTTCATCCCTCAGGGGCCCTGTCAAATCCAAAGAGCACCCCAGCTCTCTCTTGTCCTCCGGCGCACGTTTATTCCACGGAGGCCCATTCAAGCTGATACTGCGCTTTCCAGCTCTCGGGAGGGCCCTCTCTTGTCTTCACAGCACTTGCCAGCCCTCAGGTTGGACGTCTTCAGGTCTCAAGGGTCCTTTCCACACAAATTTCTAGGTGCGTTACAAATTTTGCCTCGCTGATATCTTTGCCCCTCAGGGCGGTCGCCTAGAGAGCCCCATCGGACTCGCCTGGGGAACCCCTTCACCCTTTGGAAATGCCACTGCCTTTTAACAGCCCGGCTCCTCTATGGACTTCGAGACCTTTTACGCAGCACCAGGAATCCTCGACTCCGTAGCTCGGGGGCCTCTCCATCGGCCTGAGGCCGGCTGTCAGCTCTGAGCCCCCTCCATCAGCGTGAGCCAAAAGCGACCCAGTGGCTCCGCACGTCCTGCCCGGGCCCACGTCCGCCGGCCAAAGGATCCTCTTCCACGGCTGAAGGCACTCTCCGCCCGGCCGGAATCGCCTCTTCAAAAGCTTGGGCCTATTCTATCACGCAAGGAGTCCCCTGTGCTGTTTCGGCCCCCATCGGCCCAGGGGCCCTTCATACCGACTCTGGGCGCTCTCCGACGAGCCAGTGCTCTCCCGCGGCTAGTGGTTATCACCGTCGGCGCAGGGGCCCTCCTTAGCGACGCAGGGCCTCCTCTGCCAGGACGGTCTCCATCTTTCAACAGTTTGGGCCACTCCATCAGACCAGTGGCTTTGAACGGGTTGGGTCCCTTACGACCCTCCAAATGGGCGGCTGCCCAATTCACCCCCTGGTCAGATCAAACCCCTCACCTTACCCCTGCCAGACCCCACTTCACTTAACTCGCCCCCACCAGACCCAACCCCACTCACCGCGCCCCTGTCAGACCTCACCCCACTGACAGCATCCCTGCCAAATCCAATTCCAGTCACCTCGCCCTTGCCACATCGCACCTCATTCACCTGGTTCTTGCCAGACTCCACTCTACTGTGTTCTCGGCAGACGGCACCCAACTGACCGTGTCGACATCGAGGGCAGCGGTAGCCTGTCGGTGCGCGCGCCTCAGGGTGCTGCCTGGCGTGTTAGGGGCAGACTTGGAGGTGCGCGGCAGGGACATGGAGCCGCTCACAGGAGACAGCTGCTGACTCTGCAGGCAACATGGTGGGAACTGCCACATACCAATCTCCGCACCACTTCTTCTCCAATACACAGGGGAAAGGTTTTGATTTTGCCGCGGATGGATGGGAACGGTCAGACACTACTATCTGCATCCACATACGCACACAGGGGACAGCCGCCGACTGCCGCGGAGAGGTGTGGAAACGGTCAGACACTACTATCCGCACCCCCCCTCCCCCCACACACAGGGGACAGCCGCCGACTGCCGCGGAGAGGTGTGGAAACGGTCAGACACTACTATCCGCACCCCCCCTCCCCCACACACAGGGGACAGCCGCCGACTGCCGCGGAGAGGTGTGGAAACGGTCAGACACTACTATCCGCACCCCCCCCCACACACAGGGGACAGCCGCCGACTGCCGCAGAGAGGCGTGGAAACGGTCAGACACTACTATCCACCCCCCCCCACACACAGGGGACAGCCGCCGACTGCCGCGGAGAGGTGTGGAAACGGTCAGACACACCCACATACATACACAGGGGAACAGCCGCTGACATTGCTGCGGGAGGGATGGGAATGGTCGTGTACGGAATACACAGCAACACCATTCCCAATCACGCATGTTATGACAGCACAGGTTAATCTACTCCCATTCATGCCAGAGAACCATAGCCGGACCTCCACAGTGCTCGTACATTAGACAGGTGCCAGAATGACAACAGAGTCTTACAGCCTCACTCAGTGATCAGTTGGCAGAGCCGGCCAACCACTGAGTGATGAGTCGCAAATTGAGAAGGTGATGAGGTGCCGAGAAAGGAGGTTGCGAGCTCAGAGCACAAGCGTACGCAGGTGCTGCCACCTTAAGCATCTTCATCAGCGAGTCCAGCTGGCCCATGAGTTGCCGTCGCGAGTCCTGCAGAGTGCACAGGTGTGTTTCCAGCTCGCCGCGCCGTTGCCGCAGCGCGCGCAGCTCCGTCACCAGCTCAGCATCCGGGGATGAACTGGGAGCCCTGGCCGACACACACACATACACACACCATAGAGATCAAATGATCCGAGTTTTGGCGGGCACACATCATAGCGAAGCCATACACTCGGTACCATGGCCAACACACATTATACAACCATGGCCAACACACACACACATGCACATAGAGATACATGCACACATACCCATATGCATACACATATACATCAGTGGTTACCAAACTAGGGATAATTACCCTATTTGGGGTAATGGGGACTTTTCCGGTGGGGTGACGAGCGGTTGTCAAGTTAGCTGTACATTTGACACTTGCATATTCCACGCCAACAGCACATGGTAAGGTTAGAAAAACGTTACTGGTGCTCAAGCATCCACACCTATATAGATATTTAGCATCTAAAGAGGGCAACCTATCTCTCGAGGACCCCCGACTTTTCCGAAACCTTTCGGATTTCGGTCACATATTTTCGAAGGTCCATCATTTACACATTATATACATATATCTCTTAAGCAAAGATGGTCAAATACGTGCGAATATAAGGTACCCGTTGCTGGCATGACTGTTGCGAGACCTGTAATCAAGGTCCAACGACTGGTAAAAATCAGAAAGAAACAAACCATTTAGCTGCGAACAAAAACAAAGCAAAAAAAAACATATTACAGAAAAGATATTTACCTTAACATGTCTCTAACGAAGGCATGCATATTATTACCTGAAGTAAAATTACGGGTGCTCATCTCCGTGGAGACAATAGCTTCTTCCTGTTATCAGCTACGTTCAGATATATCTTAACAGGGAGGGTGTTCATGATAAGGGGGGGCACATTGTTGCGCCTTTTCACCACCGCCATACTATCTCAAAATGAGGCGTGAATACCAGCAGGGAAAGTAAGTGCAAGACTTGGGGACAGGGGAAGGATTAGCAATATGCCTGACCAGCTACGCGCAACACACAGTATCCTACAATATATTTTTTTCTTTCTTTGATTTAGTCGGTGATACCCGGTCCACTGGCACCGCTGAAGCGGTCGTCATAACAGCTATCGCTGGCATGTCTGCTTCGCCAACGCTGGAGCGACAGTAGCTGCTGGTGCGTTCCACGACAGATCGACCAATGCACTTTACTTCACAAATTTTTATTGAGACCAAATTTGTTCACAGGGTAATCATTAACTCTGAATACGGCTGTGCAACTTTCAGCCCGATTCAGCCAGCGGTTTTTGAGCTATAGCCTCCGGCATTATTTTTAGGTCAAATAACATGGGTTGGTTTGATGATGGATATCTCATCAACTTGTTAGTTAGTTGTTGTTTGGGCTTTCAGGCGCTTCGACTGCTCTGGTCATATTGCGCTCATAACTCATACGATCATGGAATTGCGGTTAGAAGCAATACCAAGCGTCACATCATGGTACCGTCTAAAACGTTTGAATTTGTCACAAAGCTTACATGTCATGCATGTCAATAAGGGGCATATATAGTTAAAAACGACACTCCGGATAAGAAGCCCATCAGTCGTCTCGATTAGACAATGGGAGAGCTGTTGGAAAGAACACTGCTTTCTTCAAATTCCATCGCTGTGGGAGCAGCCCCAGGTTAGGACTGCCCTGATAATCTAACCAAATGGGGAAGTGGTCACTTCCCAATGGGTCTTGGTCTACAGTCCATTCAAAACTGCTAACCAATTGTGGGCCGACAAGACCCAATTGTCCAACGCTAAAGTCCAGCGTTGGTCCAACGCTGAAGTAAAACCTGATGGGAGGCTAAAATGTGTACGTGCGCACGTGTTTAAAATGCAAAGAGAGGTCTGTAGAATAAAGTTTTCTAAAAGGCGCCCACGGGAATTAACCTCATCGCAACCCCAGACAGTGTGATGAGAGTTAAAGTCTCTCAAGAGGAGAAGTGGAGGTGGAAGCTGGACCAAAAGTTACCAGAGTTCGATGGTCGGAAGCACGACACCAGGAGGTAAGTATAGCGAACACACCGTGGGAGCACGACGTTCAGAGTACACGTGCAGCCACCGCCTGTAAATTCGTGTTCAGCAAGATCTCTTTCCCAGGGATACCATGGTGCATGGCAAGTAGTACTCCACCTTGGGCAATGGCATCAACCGAGACGTCTTTTCGAAAAACGGAGTAATTTTTCATGGATATTTTGCAGTCTGGTCCAAGCTTAGTAATCTTGCAAACACACTACTGCTGGGCAATGATGGTTCACAACCTTCTGGAGGTTTTGGGCACACGTTCTAAAACTTATACAGTTACACTGTAAAAATGCCTGTATATTGGGAATTTTAAGGGTTCAAATAGGTTTTTTTTTAAATGTCATGCATCGCCAACAATGGTCTCTATATACAATACAGAGAGTGAGACAGAGAGAGAGAGACAGAGAGAGAGAGACAGAGACAGAGAGAGAGAGACAGAGAGAGAGAGAGACAGAGAGAGAGAGAGAGAGAGAGAGAGAGAGAGAGAGAGAGAGAGAGACAGAGAGAGAGAGAGAGACAGAGAGAGAGAGACAGAGAGAGAGAGACAGAGAGAGAGAGAGACAGAGAGAGAGACAGAGACAGAGACAGAGACAGAGAGATAGAGAGACAGAGAGAGAGACAGAGAGAGAGACAGAGAGAGAGACAGAGAGAGAGAGAGAGACAGAGACAGAGACAGAGACAGAGACAGAGACAGAGACAGAGACAGAGACAGAGACAGAGACAGAGACAGAGACAGAGACAGAGACAGAGACAGAGACAGAGACAGAGAGAGAGAGAGAGAGAGACTGGTGTGGAAATAGGCCAAAAATGGTGTGGAAAAGGGGCTGAAACATGTCTGTGTATATTCATACAATATTATGAGCTTCAGTACAGTAGTCAATTTCAGGCCAATTTAAATTGAAGTTTCATCAGTTCAAGGAGGGGTTGGTCGCCATGTGGCCTCACTCTGGGATACACTCATGGTTAGTGCTATCGACAGGCCTTCAAGGCTGGTGCAGGGGAAAAGTCAAGGATTTTTATCCAGATGTCTCCAATTTTCTTTTGCTTGAAAAACCAAGGAATCCACAGCTATAAGCTGCAGTGTTTTGAGGTTGTGGGAGGAACTGCTGCTACTGTTCACACCACCTTCCCTTCCCCAACAACAGAAACACCTATATTTCATGGGCTGAATTTTACATTGGAGGTCTAAACTCCTTTGTCATTAAGGCTCAAAGTTCATACATCCCAGATAGAGTGGCGTGTACAGTACCGTACCTAGTATTTGCATGCGGGGGAAAACGGATTTCGAGGTGGCTCAAGGTGGCTCACGGATTTCGAGGTGGCTCACCCATACAAATAGTCGCCAGGTTTCGACCAGCATTTTTCATAAGTACCCATTATTATTTTAGGCTAAGATGAGTAGTAACAACTTAATTTTGCGCTGCAAGGGGCCCAACCTATCACCATCGTTCCGAAGTCAGTGGATTTCAACTCCCTCCCTCCTGTTCAAATGCTTCCGAAATAGTCGGCAAGTTTTCGAACTCCCCAATGTTATACTTAGTTGGATTTTTTTTTTTTACGTAGTTGGAATAATACATTATTTAGTTTATATATATATATATATATATATATATATATATATATATATATATATATATATATAGATATATATATACATACATACATACATATATGCATGCATGCATGTATATGTATACATGTATGCATGTGGATATGTGTATGGGCGCACATATACACATCTACATTCACGCACACGCATACACAGACGCTATTATGAGGTATCGGCATCGAAGCAATTCCCGACACACACACACATACACAGACACAGACACACATTTGTACAACAGACACACCATATTGACGCCATAAGATCGGTGTCTCAAAAGCAGGATCGGAGGCTTGGCCCACACACACAGTGGCGTCATCATAATGCCGCCATACGTATGATCGGCGTTCCGAAAAGTGAAATCGGAGCCCTGGGTAGCTGATGAAAATAAAAGCAAGAACAGGCTTCAGGTACTCATACGGCAACAGACTGGGTGTCACAAAATACATCAGCGTTTTGCAGTCGTTTCACAACACAATGCTTACAATGGAACTCTAGAGCTTGCCAGAGCTAACAATAGGTAACAAACAAAAAATATATTATATTATAAATTCCCAACGTGATACTATAGGCGAAATGAAGCACACAACAGTCACAGGCTAGGATTAATGACAAGGTGGAATGGAGCATATTAATTAACTTCATAGACCAGCACGCCGGCTTGGGCATTCACATATACGCTCCGATGTCGAGCATACCGAGGCGCAAGACGAGACAATTACTGACTAGCACCAGATGACGGATTTGGCATTATCAATTGCGCAGCAGCTGCATCCGGGGAAGTCATAATAACCGTGTGAATGCGCACCCGGCACGCAAACGGGCGATTTGCCGCATCATCTCCTGGTTTTTTGCCTCCAGCTGCGCGATCATCTGGCGCTGTGATCGGGATCGACTGTCGACGCTGCTGCTGTCGGACAGCGTGCACACCTGCCCGAGCGGCGTGACGTCAGGCGGAGATTTGCAGGCAGTCTGAGTGACGGCACACAATAGCACAGTGGTCGGCCTTGGCCGCGGCGGCGGCTCCTCATCAGCATCCACGGGCATTGACGGCACAAGTTCCAGCTTACGTCAACAATCGCTTGGTTACTTATGTAACATGCTGTACCAGCAGCATATAAATACTGACGGCACCAGCTTCGGCTCATGTTGCCAACTGGTTGGTTGCTTTAACCGCATGGTGTCAATTGGCAGCGCAAACCCGACTTATCTAGATAATGCGTGGGACTTCTAGAACACATGGGATGTGTTTGGGATTTGTCCACATTTGGAAAAGGGGCAAGTGACGGTTGTACCTGAGACTCATGCCCAGGTGGTAAGATATAAATGGCCAGCGTAAATGTGCCTTTCCCATCGGCTCTAAGAGATAGGTCACTAATGTACTTGCGACTATTCTGCCGGAGCTAAGTGCTAAGCAAAAGATCTGAAACCATGCGCTTGGAGTAGCGCGCGTAGCTCAGCGTTTCTGCTGGTTGTAAGTGTTCAACGACATGCGTACTTGCGACTTTTCGGCGGCAAGTCTGGCAGAGTAGCGGGCGATGAGACGATGCTCCTCATCCACCTGCCTCTCCATCTGACTCAACCGGCTCGGACTGGTGGGTGGGTCCGATCACAGGTCAGACACTTCAGACCACAGACCACAAGTCACAGTGGGCTTGGACTGGTGGGTGGGACCGATAACAGGTAGGACACTTCATACCACAGTGCGGTGCGGTTTAGCACAAGGCGAGGTGGACAAAATGCAGAACGAAGTGCTCCTCGAAATGGCGAGTACTTGTCAGAAACAGCTCCAATCTATTCAGAGTTTATCAGGGAGCATCACTTGGTTTATCACTTTTTAACATATTTTCGAACGATTTGATCCATCATATTGACGATAGCATTGACGTCATGCAGTACGCACTCAGCTCATTATCACCGAAAAAGACGTGACTTTACTAATCTCATTGAACGCATAAAGGCGCTATGGAAACATTGCGCGACAGGTGTATTCAAAATAAAATGAAACCAAATGCTCATATATTATCGGAGAGACAGACTTTTAAAAAGAGTAGAATGACAAGCGCATTTGGCACTTGCTCCGCTGCGTTAAGCAAAGCATTTGATGCTGGTTTCATGTGAATCGGTCTAATGGTTCGGCCGCTATGCCAATTTTAACGTAACATTTGATTCATTTTCCTGCTTCGAATAAATATATATTTTTATAAAAATATCTCCCGCGAAAGTGTTGCCGCCACGAAAGCGCGCGCTGCCGCGGCGCAGACACGACGGACACAGTGCAGTCGCGACATACGCGGTGCAGATGAGACAGACGCGGCGCAAGTGCAAAAGACGGGACAGACTAGGCGCAGATGCGACAGACGTCCCCGCGCACGCGACAGACACGGCACAGACGCGACATGCGCGGCGCAGACGCGACGAACGCGGCGCAGATGAGACTGACGCGGCGCGACGGACTCTGCGCAGATGCGACAGACGTGGCTCAGATGCGATAGACACGGCGCAGACGCGTCATATGCGGCGGGGACGCGAGGTTACAGCGTGAGGAAATCGTCACCTGCTGGTGGTGTGCGATCATTTCACCAGGTGGTGTGAAGTTTTTCCTCTACCAGATATAAAGGCGACAACGGTAGAAGCCACTCTGGTTAATCAGTTCATCGCTGGGTTCGGCTGCCCGCGCCGAATTCACTCTGCCATTTTTTCATCTTTAACAGAGGCAGTGCCATATGATAGAGATATGCTACGTTGAGGAAAGAGTTACGTTAATCCGGCTTATGTGGCATCCGGCTAATCAAATAAGAAAGAGAGGAAAGATGAGACGCCGGCAAGCAAGGAACGTGGCGTAAGGGCCGATACGTACATACACAGGTGAAGCATACACATACATACATACATACACGACACATAGGACACTTGGAGGGTGGGCAGCATCGTAACCTGCGGAGAGGCTCCACTGCCCACCTGCGACCTGAAAAGCGAAGCGGAGGCCCGACGCCCAGGGCGAGTCGTGGGCGTCGAGCCGGACCTTGTATGTGTAGGTGTATATTTGAGCTAAAGCTTGGAAAAACCTGAGGTGAAACAAGCGTGGCAGCTTGGAAAACCCGTAGGTAAAAAATCAAGCACATTTATATGGATAACCGTCCGTTATGGCCAAATTGGATCGGTCTCTGCCTACCTAGTGTGATATAACCTATATGTATATGTTTTGCGACGACGGAGATGATAGCGTATGACTTCAAATTACTTCCTCAAGTTTGGTGCTGTGCAAGAATGTAAATAGTAGCTCAATGAGCTCCAGGTGTTTGTCACCGAGAAGGCTTGGCAGTGAAAGTGGAATCCGATGTTGGGCAATGTAGAAAAGAAGGGAGCGACGTTGTAATTGGTAGGCAGGGCAAATAAGTAAGAAATGTTCCACAGAGTTATGTACATCACATGTTTGGCAAGGCGGAGCGCGGCGAAGTTGGCGGAAGAGGAAATCATGTTTTGTGTTTGGTGTGCCCGAGTCGGAGCCGGGCAAGGAGGATCTCATGTGAACGTGTGTGTTGTCGGGAAGAGGGCCATTTGGCGAGAAGGGGATTCATGTGGTGTAAATGTGTAGTGTTGTGGTTCCAGCATGCCTGGAAATACGTCCTGAATAATTGGTTGGTGAGGGACAAAAGGTCACATGGGGGAACTGGGAGGTTGGGGGGTGGGTGGGAGGTCGATGGCTCAACGAGCGAGCTCATCCTCCCGCTCGTTGCCTGGAATCCCCATGTGGCCAGGGACCCAGAGCAGTGCGAGTTGAAGGTGAGCATGTGTGTGATAGAGTTGACGGATAGCGTGGAGTGTTGGTTGGTTGGTTATTTGGGCTTAGGGGCGCATCGACTGCGATGGTCATACAGCGCCCATAGCGTGGAGTGTGGGGTGTGTAGTGTTGTGTATGGCTGCGAGAGCGTCGATGGAAGAACGTGAGTCAGTGCAGATGATGGTTGGTGTGGTGATGTGGTGTTTAATAATGTGGTGTAAACAGGCGAAGACTACGACTAACTCTGAAGTGTAAACCGAGTGGTGTGGTGTTAATTTTATTTGGCCAAAGTTGGGTCCACCGCACCAGGCAGCTCCCGTACCGTCTGTGGTACGGGAGCTATCCGTGTAGAAGTATGTGTAATGGGGGTGGGCTGCTTGATATTTGAAAAATGGTAGATGGGTTTCGAGGGGGGAAAGTATTTTATTTTTTTTTTGGTGGAAGAGATATTTGAGATTGGTATATTACATGTGCCAAAACGGGAGTAGGGGAGGCAATTTTCCGGGGATTACCTTGGGGAATTTGAGTGCGAAAGTAAGGACATGGTTCAAATGTATGGCAATATCGTGTTTGTTCCTATTACATGAACGTCGAACGGGAGGTTTAGAGTGAGAGACTGGCAGGGTGGTTGTGCTGTATTGTGGTCCGAAAGTGGTATCTGACTAGTTTGAGTGTTCTGTGGTGTTGTAAGCTGGGGAGGTGGGCCTCAGCCCGGAGACTAGTGATGGGCGTGGTGCGATGTGCTCCGGTGATGAGGCGAAGTGCGTTATTCTGTATGCGTTCAAGTGTTGCGATGTGCGAAGGAGATATATGATCGAAGATAAACGCATTGTATTCCAGGATTCAGCGAATAAGAGTAATATACATTGTGTTGAGGGTAGCCCTGTCTGCACCCCAGTCGCGACCGGAGATGCAGCGCAGGAGATTTAGGCGTTTTGCGCAACGTTGTTTTAGATAAGCAATATGGGGGCCGAAACAAAGACTTTTGTCCAATACGATGCCAAGATAGGTAAAGGTGGTTTGGTGAGGGACAATTTGGTCGCGATAACGGAGCGGTGTAAGAGGTGGGATGTACAAGTGGAGCCGGGAGAAAAGCATTGTGACGGATTTGGCGGGGGAGATTTAGTCCCCAGAGGTAGCACCAGGAATCAATTTGATTCATTCATCAATTTGATTCACGCATGAAATAATTTGCTTAATCTGCCGATGGGTTCGTGCACCATATGGCCAAATCATCGGCGTAAATGGAGTATTTTAGACAGGGGGCTATGCTGTGGAGGTCAGCGAGAGCATCATTGAGCATGATAAGAAAGAGGGTGGGGGATAACACGCTGCCTGGTGGGACGCCTTGATCAAGTTTTTGGGGCCGATTATAGATGTTGCCGCAGCGGACGGTGAATGTTCTATTAGCGAGAAAGTTGGTGATAAATTTTGCCATTCTGCCTCTGATGCCAATACGATGTAATTTGATTCGAGGGGGGGGCGAACTGTGTACTTTATTGAATGCGGATTTTAAGTCGAGAAAAAGTGCGACGGTTTCATGTTTTTTATGAAGCCGCGCTGTATCGAGTCAACTATTTGGATGAGGTTGTCGGCGGTGCTGTGTCTGGGTCGAAAGCCGCTTTGAAAGGGGGATAAAATTTCGTTGTTTTCGAGGTGGACTCTGATTCGTCCATTGACCATGCGCTCAAAGATTTTAGAGGCACAACAAGTGAGATAGATAGGTCGATATCCAGAGGGAAGGTCGCGAGGTTTGGCGATAAGAATGATAGTGCTAGTAGACCAGGAAGGGGGGAAGGTGCCGTCAGTCCATAGTTGGTTTAGTGCCGAAAGGAGGTTGTCTTTTCCGGAGTCGGATAGATTTTGGAAGAAGGGGTATGCCAATTGGTCGGGACCAGCCGCAGTGTTGGTTACTTTGGAGAGGGATAAATTTAGTTCATAGGGAGTAAAGGGGGCATTATATGGCTCAGTGTTGTCCGAGGTAAAGTTGCAGGTGGCGAGAGTGGTTTCTAGGAAGTCGATGGTGTGTTGCGAGTATTGTGTATTTGAGGAGATGTCAGCATAATAGGTGGCAAAGTGTTCCGCGACGTCTGAGGGTTCTGTGATGCTGTGTTGGTTAATTGTCAGTTGTGGGAATCCGCGGTGTGGGGATCTGCCATTTGCGAAAGAGCGAATTTGGGTCCAAATTTGGCCGATGGGGGTAAAACGGTTGAATGAGTTTGAATAGAGTTGCCAGCTGCGTTTTTTGGCCGTAAGGATAATCTGCTGAAAACGTTTTTAGCCTCGCGGGCTTCTAGCATGTTTTGTGGGGTAAGATTTTTGCGAAATTTTCGCTCAGCCCGCCGCCGCAGAGCGACGGCGCGTTTACACTCGTCGTTCCACCACGGCACGTGGTGACGGCCGGGGGAGCGACGAGTGTGGGGGACATGATTTTCTGCCGCGAGTAATATGGTGTCAAGAAAAGCTGAAATTGGGGGTGTGAATGAGGAAGGAAGACGGTGCCAATTTCCTGGGAGAATGATGCCATTTCGCCTAGCGAACAATCCAGCGGGGTACAAATGAGCAGTCTCTAGCCTGGGCTGAACGTTCAAGCATGATATGAATGTGAAAGTGATCGCTACAGAGGGGGTCGGGTTGCACGTGCCAAGAAAAGAGGGGTGAGATGGAGGCCGAGGCCGAAGACAGGTCAATGGCAGATGAACGGTACGGGGCGACGTCGGTGTTGTGTGTGGGTGTTTGGTCATTTAAAAAGACCATGTTGTGGGTGTTGAGAAGTGTTTCGATGTGGTGTCCGCGAGGTGATGTGGTGTGACAGCCCCATGCCTGGTGGAGGGCATTAAGGTCACCCAGCACCAGACAGGGGTGAGGAAGAAGACCGAAGAGGTCGGTCACAGAAGTTAAGGATAGTGTAAGAGAAGAGGAGAGATAAAGAGAGAGTATAGTGAGATCTAGTTGTGCAATTTGGACAGAAACATAATAAAATTTAGGTTATTATCAATGTTGATCTGACGACGCAGGAGGGTGTCTGATATAAATAAGGCAACCCCGCCGCCGCGGGATGTAGAATGTATGTTGTTGGTATAGAGGGAATAACCAAATATATTAAAATGATATGGGTCATTGTCGCGCCATCGGGTCTCCTGAACGGCGGCAATCAATGGTGTATTTTTTATGATATATTCCTTGAATTCTGCCCAATGGGATTGAGTGACCTCGTATTCCATTGGAGCAAGAATTCAGTGGTGGGTGACTGCATTAATGGTTGTGATCACGCTCCCGCAGCCGCGTGTGTGCGGTGATGGCGAGACAGAGTCGTCCGATTCATAATCGGACGACTCTGGTGTGACTAGTTGCTCTGGGTCCTTGGGGGATTCCAGAGCGGGCGATGGGGGTCAGGGCTGTCCTGTGAGAATAGCGATGGGGAGGTGGAGGGACAGGGGAGGTCCTGAAGGGCGTCGCGGGGAGGCCTGAGCCCGAGAGGGTGGCTGGGTGGAGGGGGGACTGGGGTGGTCCTGGAGGGGCGGCGGGGGGGGGAGGGATCCCGAGGGGGCGAGGCAGCCGTTCGACTCCTGGGGGGGGGGGGGCTGGAGGCGGAGGGTCCTGCGACGGAAGCAGGGCGCAAGGCCGGTGCGGGGTTGGAGTGGGTGAGCGGGTGCTCGGTGTGCGTGGGCACACGGGTCAGCGAGCGGACGGTCGCCTCGGCCGGGGTCGGCCAGAGGGGCTGGAGGAGCGGTTGGTCCCAGGAAGAGGTTGGCCTCTGCGTCGAGGGCGGTGCTGGGGGGGGGCTGTCCGGCGCTGCTGCTGCTTCCCCTTTGCATCCAACCAGACTGGGCAGCGGGGGTATGAGGCGGGATGTGGGCCCGCGCGGGCTGCCCATCGTAGCTCCTGGGCCTCGCACTGGGCCGTGGTGTGTGCCTCCGCACAATGGCCGCACACTGGGTTGCGGGCGCGGCAGACCCCACTGTGGTGGCCATAGCGCTGACAAAACCCACAGCGCTTGGGCGGTGGGGTCCACGGGCGGCAGGGGTACCGGAGGTACCCAGCGTACAGGTGCGTCGGCGGGGCGAGCGACCTATACCCCACTTTGAGTAGGGGGCTCGGGGTCGACGCGGAGGGGCGTCCCAGGCGGACGACTTCACACACCCCTTGGCGGGTCAGCTCCTCCAGGAGCTCCTCCTCTGGGAGGTGTGCCAGCTCCGGGGAAAACACCGTCACGAAGGTGTTGAGGCGGTCCGAAACTACCACCTCAACAGGGTGAGCCAGAAAATGGCTCAGGTGGAGGAGGGCCCTGGCCTGGGTTGGGTCACGCATCCTTACCAGTAGTGCGCCCGATCGGATGGTTCGGGCCGACACTACTCCTCCCGTCCACCTGTCCAGCTCCTTTGCCACTGCAAAGGGCAACGTACTGTCCCAGGACCCCTCCTTCCGTGCTATGAGCAAGAAGGATTCCCCGTCAGGGGGATCTCGCGGTGGCGGGGCCCGGGCTCCTGGGCGCGGCCGGCGGCCGCCCTCCGGGGAGGGCGGGGGGTTCCCGGGCATGCCGGCGCGGGGTTGGACCCCTGAGGAGAGAGGGGAGGGGTGAGTGAGTGTGGTAAGGGCGCCCTGAAGGGATGCTGACAAGAGAGGCACCCTGTAGGGGTGCTGCAAGGAAAAGTGTGAAGAGAACTGTCGTGCGAAAGGGGGAGAGGGACACAGTTTTTGGAGGAATGGGAGTAGCCGAACAGAGGCGGGCGCAGTCACGGTCAAAGACCGCTAGCCCGATCCATTAAACCAGAAAGGTACCTCTGTTTGCTCTAACCTATTGGGTGGGATGGGGCAAAAACAACCAAAGCTGACCGCTGATACAAGTCGGTTTCCCGACGGCGCTCGAGAGCACCGCTGGGCCGAAGGGGAGTGGGAGGGGGCTACGCCGGCTATTCCGGCGAGCAACCAACTAGTGGCGTCCGACCGCTAATCCGGGTAACAACCAACTAGTGGTCCGGGTGGCTGACGTCACCCGGGGGGATGAGCTTCCCGTAGATGCCCTAATAAGGACACCTACGAGACAGCTGGGAGAGGGTGGGCGCGGTCTTGGGACAGCAGGCAGCTTCTTTGCTCGATCACTAGTGAATCTGCGAGACACCAGGTCTTGTCGAGCCTCCTCACTCTGACAATGCTGCCAATTTCACAGGCCACGTGGTCACTGAAACCTGTAGATTGCTGGGCATCGAGAAAACTGTAATTTCAGCATATCACCCAGAAGGAAATTATAAATGTGAGTGGCTTCTGAGAACCGTTTTGTCTATGTTTGCGAAATATCTGGATGAGAACCACACTGAATGGGATGTCCACCTGCCTCTCCTTATGTTAGGTTACAGGTGCATTCATCTCTGGGATACTCTCCATATTATCTGATGTTTTGGGAGACAGCCATGCTTACCGGGAACTGTGGAGTACGAAGTGCCTCCAGTTCTTGACAGGAGCCCAACTGTGTCTGAGTATGTTGACCAGTTAATTAAGAGTTTGGAAATATGTCATCGCTGGGCTATCCGGACTTCAGACAAACGTCTTAAGAGGAACAAGATGTTTGAGACAAAAAACTAACCCAGTATCAGTTCCAGGTCGGAAACCCGGTATATTTATTTTAAAAGTATTGGTCTCGTGGGCGGTGCTATAAGTTCATCCGACCCTGGAAGGCAGCAGTCATTGTGGCAAAGATGTCTGGCTTGGATTACAGGGTATGTCTGCTGGGCGGCAGGAAGTCGGTTGTTGTTCATCCTAACAGATTGAAGCCCAGGAGCACTGGCCCTGTGATGGCTATTGATGACGCCGAACTGTTTGCTCCAGGGGAGGAGCGACATGATTTGGAACTTGATGGTGGGACGCGTCATTGCGTGACTAAGCCTGAGATGGCGGTGACGGGTCATGATTACAGGCAGGAGTTCACTGACCCGCGGCCGATCACGTTTGACTCTCTCGACCCTGAGAGGGGAGGACCCGCTGCAACTTTCAGTGGAGCTAGCTGATTCGGCTGATCCGCAGGATGGCGCTGTGGAACCTGTGTCGGCGGCACCGTTATCGATGGAACCTGTAGCCACTAATTCTCAGGTGCATGAGGCCGAGTCGTCGACGATTTCTGTGTCTGAGCGCCATGGCGAGAGGTCGACCGGCGACAGTGATGGCGATCGTGTTCCACGTTCCGAATCAGGATTAGATTGGATTCCTTCCTCGAGTAGAGTTGATTATTTTTCGTTCACTAGTTCATCAGGAACTGTTTCTTCGGCCGGGGAAGAGCCGACAGCTGTCCTGCCTACGGCATCTGTGTCCATTCAGGTACCTGTTCCGGCGCCAAGGAGGTCTGCTCGTGTGCGGAGGTCGAGGGTGCCGTACTCTCCTTAAAATATCTTGTGATTAGTGTTCGTTAGACTTCATGACTTGTATTACCATATTTATGTACTTATTGTAGTTTGCCTGGTTGTAGTGGGAATGGATAGATGTAGATCGCAGAGTACGTGAGGACGGATTTGGCATTTATGGTTTTTAAGTTATGCGAAAACATTCTAGCATGCCGTAATGGTGCGGCACCTGCGAGTCGATCCGGGTCCCGAACCGGTTCGGCCTCATGCACGATTCCTTGATTACGAGGTTATTTCCAACGTGCCAAGTGCGTGGTGGTGGACGTTCGATCGTTAAGCTCGGTCCTTATCCCTCCTGATGGCATTCGTCTGCTCTCATCAGTCCTTGGCCATAATAAAATAGTTGTCGCAAGGCATTAAGGTTATGCTAGGGTTAAATGAAGTTAGTTTTCTTTTCTTTTCTTTTGCTGGAAGCAATTATTTTGAGGTGTCTATTGGCTGCAGATTGGTCTGGCGCCGGACCATCCTAGAGAGCCAGTCGTAAGACAAGATATTGCGTAATATATTGCAAAGGTGATCTCAGGGTGGCTGGGTGTGTGAGACCATGTATTGAACCCGTTGCCGCTGCTGGGCGCTGGCTGTGGGTCACTGAGCTGTATTGTAAACAGGGAATTTACAATACAGCTCTGTGCTCATGCGTAGTCCACATGGTCCCATGATCAATTAGTAGTTTCCGGCTAGCCGCTGGGCGTCGCTACTGTGCGCCGAAGAGCGATGTTAGCGATACGGTCTGTGTGTCACGTAACCTTGCCTGAGGGCATAACCTAGAGCCGACCACGGCGGCGAGCTGAGAGCGCCGCACGGAAGAAGCTGGCTGCGTGTGCCAGCTGAAGTGTTCAGACGGCTTCACATTTTTGGAGAAAATACTGTTGTATCAACCATCCCGTGTATCAACTAGCCCCGGTCTTCCCTATATTACTTCTAAAGTAGAGTCCCAGACATGGAACTTTATGTACGTTTGGTGTTGCCTATGCAACACCAAAAATTGGAAAATTTAGCATGAGGCCAATGCATTGCGTGCAAAGAACAGATGCCAAGAAATTTGCACACTCGCGAACTATGGTGAGCAGCACGACTGACATGCGAGAAATGGCTCAAGTAACAATTTTCCCCATTCAATAATACAGAGCAATCTGTAAGTAGGCGCCAGCGTGTTTGTATATTACCGTGTTTCCTTGGTAGCACAAACAATGCGTCCGATCAGTACGACACTAAATTATTCCATATTACGTAACAAATGAAGTCAGCTACCAAGTATGTCGAATCATGACAACTGACAACCTTTTGTCGATCCTTGAATTCAATCACCGCTTTTGAACTAGAGAAGAACCAGGCAGATGCTGCGAGTACCTCTTTCTCTGGTACCATGAACATTGTACTACAAAATAAGGGAATACCATTAATTGTTTGTGACAGCTTTCACTTTTTATTGATTTCATTGCAGATCTACCCAGATATCTGTCACTGTTTGCAATTAACCATAACATTTTCATTTTGTACCACAACATGATAGTTCTGGGGACGAAGCTCTAACCATCGTGTTCATCTGTTACATAGACCACTACCTGGTAAGCCTTGAGGCCTTGCACGCTTGGGCTACTGCAGAGGTTCCAGAGCGTTGATTGAGATTCGGGGAGATGACTTACGAGGTATTGTAGAGGACAAACTACAGTCCAAACCAGTTAAAAGATAAAAGGTGGGCGGAGGGTGGTGGCGAGGCTGGCGGTGATGAACTCTATGACAGACAAAACATGAAGAAGGCTCAAGGTAGCAAACAAGTGGAGAGTAGCAAGTTCAGGTGCGGGATAGTGTGGTGCAAACTTAATGACGTTAATCTCAACCGCCACTCAGTCATGTTAACCCCCATTTCAATCAAGCTATTGACAAAAGGATTGGTGAGAAACCTACTAAAGTAAATAACAACACTAATATTGTTATTGATTCTTTTTACGAACTGTCCCTCTCCTATGACATATGGCGTTATCGTAAAATTTAAGAATGAACCGCATACGATCAGTTCCTATTTTTTTCCATCATCACTTCTGCATTGTGGAGGTATAGCCAATGCTGTGAAGCATAGCAGCATTAGGCGTTTCGCCACTAGCATCGTGTAACAATTTTATTCTCCAAAATGCTTTAACTGGCATACTAATACCACTCCAGATGCTGCACTAAGTACATTCTTTGATGTGATTGAAGCTCATATTGACACGATTTCCCAGTTCACGAATTTAGCAGGAATAGCTGAGCCACTCAAAC
Organism: Ashinkailepas kermadecensis; assembly: GCA_034440615.1. Taxonomy (NCBI): domain Eukaryota; kingdom Metazoa; phylum Arthropoda; class Thecostraca; family Neolepadidae; genus Ashinkailepas; species Ashinkailepas kermadecensis. The sequence goes on along the minus strand of JAOTOM010004520.1, from coordinate 211,576 downwards.
CATGGATATCTAATTAAATACGATGTGAAAAATATATTAATTAAGGAATAGCTCCGATATCAGAGTTCACTGAACTATTCAAAATTTAAGGAGTATAGGAACAGGCTGTTAGCAACCATTCGATTGACAAAATATTACTGTCAGGGGATGATTGAAAAATAAAAACATAACAGCAACAAAGTGTGGAATACATTGCAGGACGATCCTGGCAGAAAACGAAGACAAAAGAGTCAACCTCTATTATTTTTTATAGTGGCACATCCCCATTTGACCTAAAAATCTACTGTTACTCCAATCTTTAAAGATGGAGAAAGGAACCATGTTAGTAATCATAGGCCTATCTTCGTTAACTCCACTATAAAAACTATTGAAAAATACCCATTCAAGGTAATTATAAGATTCATTGAAGCCAACAACGTCTAAAAAGTAAATCAATTTGGATTCTGTACCAAACATTCTACAGAACATGCCTTGCTAAATTTTATGCATGTTATTGATGGAAAAGAGAGGTGAAATGTTGGAATTGGGATCTATTTATACATTGACATTTAGATTCTGTGCATATAAACATTTATTGAAAAAAGCTAGAAAGGCATGGAATAAAGACATACGTTTAAATGTAATGAGAAGTTATCATGCACTAAAAACATATATACATTATACACTATGCACTAAATGGCACTTGCTCAACTAGCTAAAATATTGGAATACCTGTAAATTATGAATGACAGCAGTGATAAAGATACTCAGCGGTTCCTAGGTGTTCTTGACACATTCGGCTGTGCGATACTTTTTGCTTCATGGGAAAATAATTGTATCGTTATCACTCGATAAAGAAGTTGGACAAAAATTAAGAGCGATATCCAGATTTACGGTAAAAGAACTTTCTCACGTGCATTTGTACTTGGTACTGCCTTGCAGAAGCACGTTGCTATGCCCACCAATGCACTCGCTGTTGAAACGAACGGTACGACGGTTGTAGCATGATGGCTTAACTCTCGTCGCAAAAGTTTTTGTGATATAACTACCCAAACAGAGCAGATACAATTAGGACGCAACGAGATGTTACCTGGTACACAGGGTGAACTAAACCACATAATAAAAGTGGTGTTCATCACACAAGAAACAAGATGGGACGAAGGAGCAAGTTTTTTTTTCTTCAGATATTGTTCTATTTTCCGACATGAAGGCAACGCCAACGTAGCCAAATGGCAAAGAGGACCATAAAGGCCCGACATGACGGTACCAACATGGCCGATTAATTATTTTTCTTTTCTGAGATAATAGCTGATATGGCTCGTGCACGTCTTACCACCACTAAAGTTATGTGGAATACAGCTAGATATTTTGACACTGCGTTGCACACAATTAGGTAATTAGGACCGTCTTAGGATTACGACTGATTAGGATCATGCTCATGCTGTAAGTTCGATTGGTTTGAGGATCATATTTCATACATTAAGTAAACGTTTGTAAGACAAAAAAGTCGTTCATTCCGGTTAAGTGGTTTAATACTCATCAGGATGCCGGTTAGGTGATAAACATTACATGCAATGGAAAAAATTAAACCAGTTAGTTGCATTATTTCACAACTAAGAACTCATGCAAACAGCAGGATGAATGCACCAACGTACACTAAATTAACGATATACCAGCCACACATTTAGTTTACGCTGTTCAATGCATGTAGACGGGAGCGGATGAAGGCACCGACGAACCGCCTGCCACAGCAGCACCTACTACTGTCCAAGAGTCTGACCAGCCGTAGCACATGCACAGGTACCTGTATCCATCCAGCTCCATACTTCGCTCACTGGGCAACGAATCGGGTGAACTTCCTGATCCGACCGCCGCCAGGAACGGCGCCACCGTCGACTCGGTCAGCCCATTGTGAGCGAGCAGGGGCGACGGCGGCCTGGTTTACAGACGTGGGGGCGTCACCGCCAGCATCAGTCACCGCTGCCACCAGTACACCAGCCACGCCTGCCATCGTCGCTACCATCACCGCCACCCGTCACCGTTAACAACGCCACGATCTGCCACCATCAGTCAGCGTCCGTCACCACCAGCACCACCAAAGTGCAGACCAGTCAAACTCGTTCATAACTTCATGCATCAGCGGACGCGCGAGCCAACATTGATCTACCTCATTACCATAGGCACATATCATCCGAGTTCGCTCTCGAGACCCAAAACCCATGATCTACCTCATTACCACAGGAACATACCATCTGAGCTCGCTCTCGAGACCCGCATCCATCACATCTGTCCGGCGGCACGCAGCACAGAACAGTTACAGAGCCGTACTGCGACCGACCTTCATTCATTATTAAACGCCTGTCACATGCGGCCAATATTAAACGCCTGTCACATGCGGCCAATATTAAACGCCTGTCACATGCGGCCAATATTAAACGCCTGTCACATGCGGCCAATATTAAACGCCTGTCACATGCGGCCAATATTAAACGCCTGTCACATGCGGCCAATATTAAACGCCTGTCACATGCGGCCAATATTAAACGCCTGTCACATGCGGCCAATATTAAACGCCTGTCACATGCGGCCAATATTAAACGCCTGTCACATGCGGCCAATATTAAACGCCTGTCACATGCGGCCAATATTAAACGCCTGTCACATGCGGCCAATATTAAACGCCTGTCACATGCGGCCAATATTAAACGCCTGTCACATGCGGCCAATATTAAACGCCTGTCACATGCGGCCAATATTAAACGCCTGTCACATGCGGCCAATATTAAACGCCTGTCACATGCGGCCAATATTAAACGCCTGTCACATGCGGCCAATATTAAACGCCTGTCACATGCGGCCAATATTAAACGCCTGTCACATGCGGCCAATATTAAACGCCTGTCACATGCGGCCAATATTAAACGCATGCGGCCACTGCCAGCCAGTCTATCCCGCGAGCCTCTCCCGCGAGTCCACCTCGCGATTCCATCTGGCGTGTCTATCTCGCGAGCCCACCTCGCGAGTCTATCCCGCGAGCCTCTCCCGCGAGTCCACCTCGCGATTCCATCTGGCGTGTCTATCTCGCGAGCCCACCTCGCGAGTCTACCTCGTGAGCCTACCTCGCGAGTCTACCTCGCGCGTCTATCTCGTGAGTCTATCTCGCAGACACAGCAATTTCGCTGAGCCCACTGACGGCAGGCCATTGAGCTCACTGACGGCAGGCTATTGAGTTCACTGACGGCAGGCCATTAAACATTGAGCTCATTGACGGCAGCAGGCCATTAAACATTGATCTCACTTACGGCAGGCCATTAAGCATTGAGCTCACTGACGGCAGGCTATTGGGCTCATTGACGGCAGGCCATGAAACATTGAGCTCACTGACGACAGGGCATTAAACGGACGATCGGCGCACGTCCACGAGTTTCCGAAAGTTATCGCGGCATTTACATGGGTTTGGGGGTGGGTGTCAGTTGCGATGACTTTCCGCCATCGTCTACCTGGAGGAAGGAAGAGGCAGTACAGTGAGGGGGCTGTGACGTACATGCAAGTCGCTGAGACCGGCCAAGACAGCATGGGTGCTGTGGCGACGCCTAAAGCTCGGTTCACACTATGGCCTTCTGACGCTTTCCGAGCGTTTATTCATCGTTTTTAGGCCGTTTCGTCAAACAAACCGCAATCGAACGTATTTCAGACGCCCGTCAAAACTGCGTTTTACGAACGTTTAACGCGATCGGAGTGTCGCATAGTGTGCACCGGGTATGTCGCGACCGGATAATGAACGTCTATCGGAGCGTCGCACAGTGTGCACCGGGGTATGTCGCGACCGGATAATGAACGTCTATCGGAGCGTCGCACAGTGTGCACCGGGTATGTCGCGACCGGATAATGAACGTCTATCGGAGCGTCGCACAGTGTGCACCGGGGTATGTCACGACCGGATAATGAACGTCTATCGGAGCGTCGCACAGTGTGCACCGGGGTATGTCACGACCGGATAATGAACGTCTATCGGAGCGTCGCACAGTGTGCACCGGGTATGTCGCGACCGGATAATGAACGTCTATCTGGCGTCCAAAATATAGATTTAGTTTATCTCTTCAACGCCGATTCGGCGTTTAACGTTCTGTTTGTGTGATTGAGTGGTTGCGAGATATCCGAAGTTTTGTTGGCTGTCTATAACTAGGTTGGAAGCATTGATTTGCCTTTGGCTATAATATTGCATTTCCTAGCACACCTCTTTTGGCCACGTGGTAGAGAGGCAGCCTTGGAAAATAGTCACAGGCGGAATTGTATGCAATGTCATGCTGTTTGTGTTTTATTGGCACTGAAAAAGCATGTTTCTTCACCCAAGATGCAAAGGTGGGAAATAATATTTTGGGGCTGTGCATGCAGCCCTGATAAAATCTTGCAAGTATCTTTGAAGAACATAGCCATCCAGGAAATCATTGGCCCAATGAGTTATAAGTGCCTATTGTAACCAATGAAAAACCCCTGAGAATTCCTGATACTCCAAATACAACTTGACACTGCCAAGTTATGCATGATGGTGAAAAACATATTCATAACTTAAAAGCAAAAATGTAAGTATATAACGCGCGATATATCTCAGCTTGCATGGGTATAAGTATGCAGGATTTCCACACAACTTGAATCGGCGGCAGTCGTGTCAGAATGGTCTCATTGGCGCCATAATTGATTCGCAGGGAAGCGTAAAATGAACGTTTTTATTCGGGGAAACAGCGTGTGTTATTTCCAGTGTATTTGCGCTCGTTTTACGACGTCTATCTTCTGTTTGACATTCGATATCCGTCCGTTTTACGAATGATTGACGCTCCGAATTACCAAGTGTGAACCGAGCTTAATGGTACTGTCGGACGTCAGGAGCCGGACGTCAGGAGACGGCATTGTGAGGAGAGAGCCAAAGGGGGCAGGCACTGATTCTGCGAGGTGGGCAGGTACTGCATGGAAGGTGGACGACATTGCACCTGCTTCTTTCCCAAGACGTTTATTCCCAATCACCACACACAAACAAACTAAAAGTAACAAACAATGGTGTTCCGCTCATTGGGCCGTGCGGCGGATGCGCGGTGCATCATTTACCGGCCGACCGGTACAGTGAGTGTTCAGATTACACCACTGAGGAAGCTCAGCACGTTACTATTACCGGCCGACCGGTACAGTGAGTGTTCAGATTATGACACCACTGAGGAAGCTCAGCACGCTACTATTACCGGCCGACAGGTGCAGTGAGTGTTCAGATTATGACACCACTGAGGAAGCTCAGCACGTTACTATTACCGGCCGACCGGTACAGTGAGTGTTCGGATTACACCACTGGGGCAGCTCAGCACGTTACTATTACCGGCCGACCTGTAGAGTGAGGATTCAGATTACGACACCACTGAGGAAGCTCAGCACGTTACTATTACCGGCCGACCTGTAGAGTGAGGGTTCAGATTACGACACCACTGAGGAAGCTCAGCACGCTACTATTACCGGCCGACCGGTACAGTGAGTGTTCGGATTACACCACTGAGGCAGCTCAGCACGTTACTATTACCGGCCGACCTGTAGAGTGAGGATTCAGATTACGACACCACTGAGGAAGCTCAGCACGCTACTAATTCAGCTCATTCAAATGCTACGGAATCCCGCGCGGCAATTGAACGCAGTGTATTATAAGTATGTAATTTGAAGGGGGTGAGTCAAGCTACCACAGAGCATGTCCATCCCATTGTGAAAACGTTTGGAAACGTTTCTAGCTTCGTGGCTTTCAGACCGTGGCACGGAGACGAAGCGATTCGTATGGAACAGCACAGTATCAGCTTCAAAAGATGTTCCACCTGTGGTGAATTTCTGTATTCGACCTGTGCACCAATCAACCTGTGGTGGATTGGTACTTTAGGGCCGCCGACTACTTGGGTCGTTCATCAAAACAAGTTCGAGCCTTCGGCGATGCAGTTATACCGCACACCTTCCTCAGCATAATGAAACTTCTCCCGTGCGGGAAACTGCATTACAGGCCAGTGTGCATAGTGCATAAATCTTCTCAAATTGGAACAAATGCTTCTCAGTCAGTCTTCAGGTAATAGTGCACACCACCATCTACATGTAAGGAATCGGTGTCGTGCCTCTTTCCGCCCGTGCTCAGTGGTGCGCGACGACGCGGGATCGCTTGTGGTGACCGGAAGCGCAGGCGTTCTGGCGGCGGCAGCGTGAACTGTTCCGACGCTGCGGCGAGCGCTTTTTGTGCACGCGTACGATTGGCTGAGGGTGCCTCTGCGGCGAGTCGCCCGGGGCCATCCGGTGGTGACGTCGGGTCACCTTGGGGGCGGAGCTAAAGGTCTGGCTCGGGACACGACGGCGCACGTTTGTGGCTGCGGCGCTGTCCGGGAGTGACCACGCTCTTTCACGTTGGAGATTCTACCGTCGAATACAGAAATTGAAGCATGAGACGTGTGCACCAAACGAGCAGTAACTCGGAACCTATCAAGACGGAGTTTACACGCTTACATATACAGGAAATGAAAGCGCTCTAAAGAAGCTACACGATGCAGTAGCTAAATACATCCTGGTATGGGAGACAGCCGACGCGGAACGAGGGATGGACAGCTGTTACCTCGTGGATATCTGCCTTCGCCGGACGTGGGATGGCCAGCCGTTATCTCGCGGATATTTACCCTACCCAGGCGGGGGATGGCCAGCCGTTATCTCGCGGATATTTACCCTACCCAGGCGGGGGATGGCCAGCCGTTATCTCGCGGATATCTACCTTCGCCGGACGAGGGATGGCCAGCCGTTATATCGCGGATATCTACCTTCGCAGGACGGGGCTGGTCAGCCGTTATCTCGCGGATTTTTACCCTACCCGGACGGGGGATGCCATCCGTTACCTCGCGGGTTCTGCCCTCGAAGGACGGGGGATGGCCAGCCGCTATTTCGCGGGTATCTGCCCTCGCCGGACGGGGGATGGCCAGCCGTAATCTCACGGGCCCTCACTGCGCGGAAGGGGTGGACCTCGGTCGCTTCCCCACCGAGTATCTTCCGTCTCCGGCTGGAGAGGGGCGCAGGAGGTGGTTTCCTCGCTGGCAACTGCCGCCGCCGGCCGGGGTGGGAGGAGCTATGTTCCGGTGGGCGTCTGTTGTTGTCGGCTGGGGAGTCGGGGCCCGCTTCGCCGCGGGGATCTGGTGCTGTATACAATGGTACTCACAATGGCCCGCTTCGCCGCGGGCATCTGCTGTCGTGTACAATGGTACTCACACGATGTGCAGCAGGTTGAATGTTTTCTCTGGGTGGGCTGGGTATCACCGCGGATACCTGCTGCTGTGTACAATGGTACTCACACGATGTGCATCAGGTTGAAGGTTTTCTCTGGGTGGGCTGGGTATCGCGGCAGGTCGGACTGACTCCGCCGCTCCGGCACACAGCGGAAACTGCCGCGCAGGGATCGGCCCAGCGGGCCAGTCGGCGACTTCTGTCCAACACACAGGTCAACATAGATCAACGCAGATCGACACAGGTCACCGGCACGGTACCACAGGTTACCTGAATTCGAAAACGGGTCACAGGGAGAGTGGAAGCGGACACGATAAGAACGGGCGAAAGGCACACGGCAAGCAAATGGAAAGACCGTGGGTTCGATTGTGGAAAGACCATGGGTTCGATAGCAATGGAGACACAAAGGAGACGAAACCAACAGTCTGTCAAAGGTAAACAGTCACCGAACGACGCTGCAATATGAAACTTCAGCCAAAAGCACCACCTTAACACGTGCGCCGGGGCGGGGCGGGACGGAATCGGTCCAGAGAGGATATTGTTATGCAATCTTGTGACTTTGATAACGATTGAGAAGCGCATCACAAGTAACAAACCGAAATTCGTTGGTAAACATAGGGTGCAAATTCTGGGGGTGGAAGCAGGGATGCAAATTCGACCGACCGGCCGGCTGCCCGGCCGCCGAGGGTTCAAGTTCACAAAGGTTTCGTCGGTGCGGTGTGGTGGCCGATGTTGACCCCATTTGACCCTCAAGGTCAGCCTGGGGTCATGGAATTTACACGGAAGCGGGTTCAGTACAGCCGTAATATATCCATCAAGTTTTGTTGGTCATCCAGCGCCCACCATCAAATTTTCTGCTTCTTGTGTTAGTAAGTTTCAAGATCTTAAGGGATGAATCAGACCCCACCCCTTCCGGTGCGTGTTATATGTCAGGCTATCCAGAGCAAGTGTTAAGTACTCAGCGAAGAACAGCACAGAGGTGGATATGCCAGAGTTGTTTGGATTGTTTTAGGTTCTACTCTGCAGGCAGAAACAGCACTCTACAAATGGATAGTCTAGAATCTGAAGCAATACAGACCGCAGCCTGGAAACATTGGTAGGCAAATGAGCAGACCGACAGATCGTGCAAAATAACTGGAACAAAGGGCAGAAACCGGACAGAAAAACACGGTAGTTAGTAATTTATGGTTATTTAATTCAGACCTGAACACGGACACACAGGGGCAGGACAAGCCGACAGGCACAAATTACAGGCAGACGGGTAGCTGGAGAGAGGTCAGACGGAACGGTATACGTGGAACCGTGGGCGGATCGATTTTTAGTTAAACATAGTAGTCAAAAGTAGCCATGGAACGTGGGACCACAGGCTCACCTGTGGGCCTTTTACTCCATTTCATGCCCAGTGTTTAACCAGTAGTGAAGTCACCGTATAATTATAATTCGCCGCATGTTGCACCACGACTGTATCACACAAATGTTAGCTTGAAAAGAGCGCAATATTTCATCATCTTCATGCCGTCCCTATATACATGACACAAGACTACTTCTTTTAACCTACTTTCCCATTTGATTTTCAGAGGTAAAAGCCAAGAAAGCTCACCTCTTCACCAGCGCGGCGGAAGTCCTTATCCACGAAACCACCACAAAAGTTTTGTTTAACTCATCTTCTGAAAATCCAAAATATAACATTCCAATTAAGACAAAGGCCTGGTGTGGACTGCATAAACCTATATGATAAATATAAATATGCCTATATAAACCTAATATATCACAAATAACTATTATATAACTATTACTATGCAACTATACTATATCACTACCTAAACCTAAACATAATATATAACCTACAATAGGTAGATAAACCACGTTTTTCACGTTTCACATGTAGGCGGAAGGAAAAACAATCTAATTAATGCCAAGTACAACCGCGGAAAGACTGACCCATGGCTTTAACATTCATTCAAACTTTGTCCGGTCTGAGAGCCGCTCCGTTTGTTCTGGCGCCTCGACGATGAACATACTTTTTCAAGGAGCTCCCAGCGTCGCAGTCTCCATGGCGACGCGTGATCTGTGCCGGAGCCGGCCGATACTACACCAGGCGGCGAACGGGCCAACGAGCAGAGGCGTTCGTTACTCACCAATGAGGAACATACAGATAGGTTGGCGGATATCTATGACACATTAATCGGTTATCAAGTCATCAAGTAAACGGTTTTCCTTGTTTGGTTGCACACTCTGGGAGCGCTTTAGCTGAATTAGCGATCAGTGCGTCACTTGCACTCTGGGAGCGTTTTATGGAAATTAGCGATCAGTGCGTCACCTGTGGGCATTGTAACGGAGTTGGTCTTCAGAATATTGATTTCAGAAATTTAGCACCTCCTCACTGTATGTCGCGACAGGTTCCGGCAGATACCATACCCAGGGGCCGAGCTGCTTAGTTGGCACGTCGCCGACCGCCGGCGAGGCCAACGGCTATTGTTCCCCTCCCCATTTCCGGCCGAGGTGCTGTCTGGGCCTGGTACTGCCACTGTCTGCTGTAAGTGACCTCGATGGACTGCCGACTCAGATGATGAAATGGCAGTGGGTGATGTGACCGTCATGGATGATGAATATTAACAAGTCTATTCTGGAACCCAACGCGCAAGGTGTGTATGTACATAACAGTTGCATGTCAGGACACGTGCAGTGTGTATAGCTGTGCGGGAATGAGAGTAGTACGACAGTGGGATGACAGGTATGACATATGTCAAACCCCGTGGCCAATGTTAGGTGTGTCAGTGCATCTGTGATGTCAAGTGTGTATGATGTCGAATGTGTCTGATGTCAGATGTGCTGTCAGGTACGTAGGGACAATAATACGTCTAAGTGTTGGATGTGTGTATGGATTATGAATGTAATGGTGACATATAATAATGGGCGATTGCTGGATGAATGATACTGTGTCTGTGAATGTCAGATGCCAGCCGCCCACGAGCTGAGCTGTAGTCATGTGTCGTTATTGTCAGGCACTGTGTCGCCCCGACCTGCCAGCTGCCTGTGTGCACGCTGAGCTCAGCAGCTCTGGTGTCAGACGCTAGGCCGCAGCGCAGTGCCGAGGATAGCATAGTTTCCACGAGTCGGCCAAGGTTCTGGTTGCTACCAGAGATGACTCTGGTCTGATGGAATGTCTCTGATGTCTCAGAGGGACGGCACGCCCGCCGTTGCAGTAAAGTTCATCGGGTACGAGCATTGTTCTCCAGTTTTTCGGGGCCGTTCGACCGACGCTCTCACATATGACGTGTGGCGGGCTAGGTCACATGATTGCCTGGCATGGTGCCATGGGTGTTGGCTGTCGAGTTTAACTGGCGGGGAGTCGATTGCTCCGGGGAATAGTCGTGAGACGGAGCTCAGCGGGATAGGGCGGCCGATGACCGCCTCCGTCCAGTTCTTCGATACTGGAGGTACGTACGACTCTGATTAAGAGTCGTTGGTTGTCTGTTGAGATGTAGTCGTTTGAGATGAAAGTCGTAGAGCACTTGAAGACCGGTCGGAATGTAAGCTGGATTATACGTGAACACTACTGCCTCTTTGAATATCGGAACTTGGGATTTGAGATGGGAGGCTGGATGTGATATATGAAGATGCAACTGATAAGATGTATGGTGACTATCAAGATGTACGGTGGCCCAGTGAATGTTGAGTTTCTATGACGTGAACGCTGATATGCATGGTGGCCAGATAACTAACGTATGAAGATGTGGCAATTGAGATGTATGTTGGCCAATGATTGGTTGTATATCAAGATGTGGGATAACCTGGCAAATTATCGTGTGTCGAACTTGATTGAAGCTGCCTGTCGCTGAAAGAGGTTATTGTACTAATTTGACTATCACCGCTGCACTATTGAATTCAAATTATTGTCGCCATATTTCTGCTTATTAATGGTACGAATATAAGTGCAGGATTTTGTGGTGACTGTCAAGAGATGTTTGGATCGGAGCTCTTGGAATTGTGGTAAAGAGCAATTGAACATATACCCGGGGTCTTTAATATCGCCAACGTTGAGGTATATAGTACTATTCACGTAGCCAAAAGAAGTTCGCCCTAGCCATGCGCGAAATGTCTGATAAGCTCTGGGGAGCAGGAACTTCCCTAAAGCATCATCTACGCCTTATGTAATCATGTGTGTTTGGATCCCGGCAGGTCGCCTCGGACCATCTTGTTTTTAGACTTGGTGTAAGCATGATGTCAATCGTTAACAAATGAACTGAGTGGAATTACGGACAGTCTTTCACGGATGAATGCACAGACAGTTTGTCTCGTGTGGTGTGCACTGTGTAACCTAGATGAAAAGGACGCACGAATGTTCTTTTCCGGATCATTTCCGATACCTATCAAACGTTTTCTTATGACGTGGAATGATCGGTGTCATCCTTACTGCTCTTCTTGAGCAAATTTATTGTCAACATATTTTGGCCTTCTGAAGGAATTTCAAACTTCGAACTCTTTCAATTTAATATTCACGCCATTTCAGCTGTTTCCTGCTAACCCGACCCATGACCACTCTTTTGCTTACAGACGACATATACTTAAAGTAATGGAAAGAGAAGTTGGTTAAGACGGCTCATTCTGTACTTGGTAAACCGGGAAGTCTGCCGATTAATAAATTGCCACTTGAAATTGAAGTGTACACTTTCCATAGAATCGTGCAGGACAAGGCAAATCGATCGTGAAGCGAGGCTGCGATATGGCACAGCAGAGGTAGCCGAGTCAGTACAATATTTTGCATAACGAAAGCGAATCTTCCCGTTTTTTCGTTCCGAGGGATCGTGAAATATGTGCTTTCAATGGTAAAAGTAGGCATCTATCAAACACCCCGTTCAAATGAGCATCAAATAAGGGAATGGTTGAGTCATTTCCTCTGCCGCGCGTAAGCTCGCTCACGTAAACAGTTTGTCCCGATGAAACCAAACCAATATAAGTTTTATCGTAAAATCACCGTTGGAGAGTGGGCATTGTCAAAACAATGCAATCCTTGCGGTTATTTTCATCCCTAACGTTTAGTTCTTTGACTGGAAGCTAATAACGATCTGACTCAGTAAACATGTTATTTACTTGTCCTTAAATATAATCTACTTCATTTCATAATAATGTTAAGTCAGATATGTCTCATACCCAGATGCATCACTTCACAGCTTTCAACTTCACAACTTCCATCACTGCTGCACTATCCGTCTTGGCGTCGCCGTCACGTCAAGGACATGCCGATCTCGTCGGTGGCAGCACTATTTGCGATCAATGGGACATTAGCATAGGCATGAGCTGCATTTGGCGTTCGGTTTTAGTCATGCCAAAAACTATGCCATGCTACGGAAGTTGCGATGATGCTGGGATTGCCGCTGAACCTGCAGCTGCATGCAGCCATTGACGGAAAAGACAGTGAAACTCTTGGGTAAGCACCACCGTACTTAGGTACCTAGGTGTATTCACTGTTAGCTTAGTGCGCAATTAGCTTTTGTTTGTGAACAACTAATAGTAGGGTGGTTAAGCTAGCATCCATTGTGCATTTTTTTCACAATGCCACCAAATTTGGCATCGAGGTAGCTTAACGTATAATGAACAGATTTGGATAATGTAGGGTGCTATATAAAATAATAGTTATATTTTTAAGACGGCCCTTAGTGGGATTGTTAGGTTGGGTAAGAAAACTCCAAATATAAACTTTTATCCCAATCGAACAATATTTAGAGGTTTGACCAATTCTGCCCTACTATGTGTCATAAGTAGTAAATTTCCCCAGAATGCGCATAATCATAGTATTTGTGTAGGGCTTGTATGCCTAATGGGTTAAATACACCCCACCCCCCACCAACAGGCACCTAAAGGTTCCATCATACAAGTTGAGCACTGTCCCCTCTAGAGGAGGAGAGTGGGCAGCCATGGCTCCCCACGCCATTCATGGCGGCCTAGTTTGTGGGAAGGAGATGTCCTCCGCGCGCGCTTCCGGCGCTGGCGCCCGAGTGCTCTTTCCGGTGTCGCTTGACGAATTGCATCAAGCACCACCGCTGCTCCTCATCCCTGATGAGCGCGAGATTGTACTTCATCAGCGCGACCCATCCCTCCGCCCGATCGTTGACAATGCTCAACGCGGCGTTTCTCCGCCACGTAAGACGCATTGTTCGACCAGGTAGCCGGGTCCAACTCGAGGAAAAAGTGTTCATCGCGAGCCGCTCGAAATATAGCTCGCTGGATGCCATGCAAAAGTCGGCGACTGTCCTTCGCTCGATGATGATGATTATTAGGGCTTTAGGGTGCGTCAGCCCATGTGGATTATATTGCACCCATAACAAGCATACTTAAACACGTGTTAGATTTTCAAATCCGAATAGAAGATACTAAAACTGCTAAAAGACACTAAAACTGCTCTATTGTGTACAAATCGGGAATGATTTCCCATTAAGTCCACCAACCTCAAAGTATTAGCATCATATCCGAAGTGGCGCCTACGTCTTCCGTATATGCTGGGCAGGTCACCAACACATGGTGCAGTCAGTGTGCGACATCACATCTTATACATTTCGGCCTTTCGTCCCCGCACAGTAAATACTTATGTGTAGCTAGAGTGTGACCAATTCTGAGACGACAGATGGCCACATCGTCCCTTCTAGTCTGGCTGAATGACGAGGGCTACAGCCCTAAGTGTGGTTTGATTCGTATCAATGTTTAGTTCTACTCGGTCCCGTCTGTTCTGTCACTGCCTGAAAATAAATTATGATATAATTATGCAGTGGTCACTGGCAGCAAGTGGAAGCACACGACAACATGGCGCGTGCGCCGCGCGTCTTGCAGCCTGATCTGCCAGCTCATTACCACGGATTCCGACATGTGCTGGAATCCAGAAAAGTGAGACCTGCTTTCCCATACGATGGAGCGAAGTGAGTTGCAATAAAAAGACTCGCGCAATGACGTTTCGGGGGTTAAAACTACGTAATGCCAACAGACTGCTGAGAAAATCAGTCATGATAACGTGTAAAACCTCGTCGTCAACCTCGATGTGTGCCAGTGTTTTGGTGATGGTGATCAACTCGGTAGTGAAGAACGTATCGTGTGGCGGCAGGGAGAATGATCTTGTGAAGGATCCTCTCACGAAGGCACCTCCCACCCCGGTGTTTATCTCCGGTGTTCATCTGATGAGGTAATTATGATACGTTGCGGAAACGTGTTCTAACGAGTGTAAGTGCAGCTCCTCTTTTGTGACATCTCGCTTTCCCATGACAGCGAAGGAAATATCGATAGCGGGGGAGATCGCTTCCACGAAGGAGTATGCATTTCTTCACACTTCCAAATTCCTTGCAGTCGTATTTGCATTCGTCCAAGAAGAGTCCTCATTCGCACACAGTAAGGAGTTCCTCTCCTAATGTGGTCACGAAGGGCCGCATGCATATCATGGGAGAAAACCGCTAGGCATGATGGTTGTGTCGGGAACTGTCGCATTTTGCAGGCGTAACGACGACCCAGCATGTCGCGTCTCATGGACAGTGGAGGCTCATGCGCATCTGCTGCACGCTAACTGTGGGGAAAGGGCGAAATTCCCCTGTAATTAATCGCAACGCAGCATGGTGTACTGGGTCCAAAATTCGCTTTGTAGTAGCACACGCGCCATCGTATACAAAACTTGAGTAATCGAGCTTCGATCGAATCAGACTACGGTACAGCATGTGCAGTGTCTTTCTATCAACACCGTATGACGTACGATATACACACATCGGTATTGCCATGGCTTTAAAACATTTGTCTCGGAGCGTTTTTAGATGTTCTCTGAATGTAAGACGGTAGTCAAACTACACACCAAGAAAACGAGCCACTGGTGCTGTAGGTACGTCTCGCCCGTACAATCTCAACGTCATGTCTGGGCTGTAACCCCGACGTCGACATAAATGTACTGTAGCTGTCTTGGCTATAGAAAACTTCAATCCATTTGTATGTCCCCACTTTTCACTATTATGTGCGTCCCGACACTAACCGGTGTGATGAGCTCCTTCATGGAGCGCGTCCCGACACCAACCAGTGTGATGAGCTTCTTCATGGGGCGCGTCCTGACACTAACCGGTGTGATGAGCTCCTTCATGGGGTGCTGAAGGGTGTGCGCACCTGACGTCCGTCCACGCCAGAAGCAGTCCTGACATAGCTGATAGCTGGTGCAACGCTCACACCGGTATTTGAAGCCCGTAAAGCCAGATTTCTGACACGCGGCACACTGCACGTTATGGTACACTGCAACAGGGCGGTCAGATGTCAGCGGTCACAGCGGTCACAGCGGTCACAGCGGTCACAGCTGCACATCAACACCACAACAACACTGCAGCATGGCATTAGTGGAGCTATCAGCACTCACCCCACCAGCACAATCGCGGCATACCGTGATACTTTAAGGTGGGCCAGCACCAATACAAGAAATGGCATCTTCCAATGTCACGCTCGCTACAACCAAGATGGCGCAAAACATACATTCCTAATGCAACGAAAAAATCCTTTGGCGAAGTTACAATTCTTACGCAAACAGTGTGCGCTAGTTGGTGATCTAAGGAGGAGCCACAAATCAAATCAGTCAATCAACGCACTTGCCCAACACCGCATTCAGATGTGCCTTCCCATTTCCATTGTCCAATTCAACCACTTATTCTACGAAACGACTATGTGATGTGCCATACGTTACGAATAACACATCGCGTGATGTAAACGTGCAAGTCATTTCAAAGATTGGGAATTGCAGTTGGAGATCAAAACCTTGCGAAGCCATGACATTGCACCCAATGTTTGAACGTGAACAACTATTCTGTACAACATCGATCGTGATCAGCCTTCCCTCAGTCTGAACACTGATCGGCTATCCTGCGGTACGGTACGGCACGGTATGGTACCCTATTACGGTGCACGGAGCAATACCCATGGATAAAATTGTTCCGCAAAGCTAGTGAAAATTGTTCCGTATCACTGATAAAACTTTTTTGCCCGACAGGGCCGCAAGACGTCGGGCCAGATCCCGTCCACCAGCCCTCTCCCTTCTTATGACATGTTTTTAGGAATCAGCCCAGTCGGTCCCGATCGGCGCGTACCTGTCCAGATCAAAGGCGGGAGCGAATAATCTGGGGAAATTAAGCGCCCAACCAGGGTTAATCACCTCGTTCTGGCCCCGCACCTCACCCCACCCGGACACGACAACCGGAGGGGAGAAAGGCCGGCTGACCTTGAAGTCAACGACCCTCGGTGGAAAACTCCAGATTGTCACCAGCTCTGGCGGAACGCCACGAAGGCCCAAGACGGCATCAAGAAAAAACATAGCCGAAGAAGAACGAGAATGAAAAGGGTGCACTACGCCAATCAACATCAAAAACTTTCAATCGGAGCCCTGGAAGTGGCCAGAAGCTAGATGGGGCGGAGCGCGAGGGATAATGAAGAAACACGAGCAGTACAAGGGAGACGGGTAACGAACAGTTACACTCAGGGAGGACTCGGAGAAGGACCAGCACTGGGAGCAGCGACTCGGACAGTGCTGAAGTGACGGACGACCGGAGGACGACCAACATCTGCCATGTGAGTGCCGTCTGTCTGTCATACCTTCTTCTTTCTTCCAAACCTTATCGGGCCGACCTCATTTATATGGCAGCTAATGCCTCCTCTACCTCATCTCACTGCTGAAAGGAGCGACCCGTCTTATGGGAGGGGGGGGGACCAAATAGGATAAATTCGGGGGGGGATAGTTTGTCGCGTGCTAGGATAGATATGTGTGAGATGGCTAGTAGTGCGTATCTATCGGTCGTATTGCGAAGCGATGTACATGAACGTAAATATATTATACTAAGCATACACATTCTGTGGTGGTATTAGCAGAGACAGGTGGTAGCCGTTCGCCCGTGGTAGAGCTTTATCAACTGGATACAGTAAACATGGAGAGCAAATAACTATGCGTGCAACAATTTCTGTCTTTCCCTCCCCGTCCAATGCACTCGGACCTTACACAAACAAGTCTAGAACATCAATTTTATAGCTAACCTACCTACCGTGGTTCAAACTAAGTTCAAAATCAAAACTTTACGTGAATTCAGGGATGCCCTTTAGCTTTGTGTTCAGCGGCGTAACTTTACTCTCACGACGAACCAAATAGCATTTAGATTAAATAGTGGTGGCCGCTTAAACGACCGCAGCGAGTTGACCATCCGTGGAGATTAGCGTAAATCGATGACGTCAGGAAGATGACCCTCCCAGATCGACAGCGCGTAGTACCCTTCCCGGCGACTAGGTGGTCAGAGGGAGGGTATTTACGTCCTTAACTGAAATGGCAGGCCGTGCCCTGGGGCTGAGAGGTACGCATCGCGCCTTTTGGTCGGATCGTGTCACCAGCAACCGACAGGTAGACGTGAATAATACCGTGTGTACTCTCCCAACACGACAAGGGATGATTCGCACATGATGTTTGGATGTGTGCCTAGGAATTAATGTGCTATATGAAGTAAGTTTATACGCGAGTCAGCCGACCTGCGAGCCGTCCTCCTATGGACTGAACGTTCTCGAGTAATGGTAGTAAGAGCTTATACCAGTCTACATTGTCTATAATATTAATGCTGTTAGATATAATCTGCGGTTGTAAAATTTCTAACTGCGAGAGGGAGCGAAGAAAGGAACACTTCAGAAGCACTAGCTCAAATCAGATGGTTCTTTGACCGCAAAATACCGTTGGCCCCTGTGACCCAGGAGTGCAGATTGGCTTCGAGCACAGTAAGCATGTGCTGCTGTTAGGGGAAGACACCACATTGCGTTCGTCGAGTCTAGCGCCAGACATTATGATACAGGCAACATACTGCCCGGTAATTAGTCCGCCTCTGTTCACTGTACGTGGGGAAACGGATTGTGCGGTGGTTCGGAGGATGCAAGGACGGGTTTGGCATGTCGTAAGCCCAGGTGCCGAAAGGTTAAGGCTGGCTACGGTATATAGACGACCAAGGGACGTACCCAACGTGGTAGGGATCCGTGCCCACCCGTTGGATACGTAGGGCTGGTCGCACGTTCTCAGTGACTAAAGCCCGGCGGGGCATCGACTGTCATAAGGTTAAGTGGGTCGGTCATAGACAGAGCATTTGCATAAGCCCATGGAGCCAGTACAACGAGCCCCATCGTAGCATTAATACTTCATACAGGCGGTGAACTTCCCAATAACGGCGATGCCAGCTATGACTGGCAGTGAAAGGTTTAAATAATTGGCCCATATACCTTAAAAAATAAAGCAATGGTGAGACGATATATGTATGTGCATCGCTGAAGGGGAGCCCGATTGGGGACCAAGCAATTCATTCATTAACAAGGAGAGTGAATGGGACAAGAGAATGTGAGCGAATGCGTGTTAGGTAGCTTTAACCCGTGCCGTCTCGGGGGTTGTTACCCCCCCTAAGGTTTTCGCGGATAGGGAAAGAACGGCGCGCGTGAGCGCGCCGAAATTTGGCATACCTTTCCCACATCAATTTGGCATGTTGTGTCAAAATTTTGAGGTCAGGTCACCTAGGGTCAACGACTTAGGGAAGGTCAAGTGAGGTCACCTCCAAAAAGTTCAACCAGTCGTCACGCTTTAACGGATAAAGATATTTTAATGAAACTTTCAACGGTTGCTTATCTTTAGGGACACAACAAAACGCACCAGAGGAATTTTCCCCCGTTTTTTTTATTGCTTATTAGTTTTGCATATTTGCCCATTAGAGTTAAAATCGAAGATTCTGGATAATGTAAGCATTTTTCATTAGTGCAAGTTGACTTCGAACACCATTTCTCGGTCCGCTCTACCCAGTAGAAAAATAAAAATTAAAGAAAACGTTAAAACTCAAAATTTTGAAATTTCCAAACAAATTTTGATTTATGGGTGGCCAGATATTTTGTGGCCCTGGTCAATTTCGTCTTCCTTTTCTGATTCCAAATAATGTTTTGGTTTTTCAAATCTCCACAAAATGAACTCCCCAGAGCCAAAAACATGATGTAAGTCGTGAAAATCTAGGCCCCTAGTGACGTCACTTTATTGTGGGAAAAAATCGGGGGTGGTGTCTGGCCCTACTCGTCGAGAGCTTTCCGATGACACCTCTTTCGTTTTCGTGCGACGCTTAGTTTGGAGATTAGAGGGGGTTGTTTATCCCCCGCCCCCGAGACGGGGTGTGAGGATCTGATCGGAGGGTTAAGGACCAGCGGGAGCCGCTTGGGGCTCAACACAGGCACCCATTTCGTGTGGTACATTGCACAAAATTACACTCCTATTAGCACCTAAAAAGCCCCCCAACTGGGGCAAGCTATTGAAACCACCGATAAATGTAATACTCATTAATTCTCTAATACCTTTGTTTCGGCCCCCATATTGCTTATCTAAAACAACGTTGCGTAAAACGTCTAAATCTCCTGCGCTGCATCTCCGGTCGCGACTGGGGTGCAGACAGGGCCACACTCAACACAATGTATATTACTCTGATTCGCTCAATCCTGGAATACAATGCGTTTATCTTCGATAATATATCCCCTTCACACATCACAACACTTGAACGCATACAGAATAACGCAATTCGCCTCATCACCGGAGCACACCGCACCACGCCCATCACTAGTCTCCGGGCTGAGGCCCACCTCCCCAGCTTACAACACCGCAGAATACTTCAACTAGTCAGATACCACTTTCGCACCACAACACAGCACAACCACCCTGCCACCCTCGCACTCTCTAATCCTCCCGTTCGACGTACATATAATAGGAACAAATACAATATTGCCATACATTTAGACCATGTCCTCACATTCGCACTCAAATTCCCCAACGTAATCCCCGACAAATTTCCTCCTCTAATCCCGTTTTGGCACATGAAACACCCCAAACTTGAGTATCTCTTTCGGGAAAACAAAAACCTGCTCACCCCCATCGAAGTCCAAATTATATTTTTTGAATATCAAGAGGCCCACCCACAACACACCTTCTTCTACACGGACGGCTCACGTACCAGCAATGGTACGGGAGCCGCCTGGTGCGGTGGGCCCGACACTGGTCAAACCAAATTAACACTTCACCATTCGGTTTACACAGCAGAACTAGTCGTCATACTCACTTGCCTACAACACATCATTGCGCAACGCATTACTACCCCTACTACAATATGCACTGACTCACGATCCTCCGTGGACGCCCTCGCCTCAATACACAACACCACGCACCCCACGCTCCACGCCATCCGACACCTTTACAATGCCAACCACGCACACCTTCCACCCACACTGCTCTGGATCCCTGGACATAGGGGCATCCCGGGAAATGAACGGGTTGATGGTCTCGCCCGCGCGGCGATCGACCTCCCCGATAACAACGGAGCCCCAGTACCCCCCGGAGATCTTTTATCCCTCACAAATAATCTGTTCAAAAAGTATATTCAGGCCTGCTGGTCACACAACACCACACACCTACACACCATCAAGCCCACACTTTCCAGCTGGCCCTCCTCCAACCAGCACACCCGTCTGAACGAGGTCGTACTCGCCAGACTTCGCCTGGGACACACCAATTTGACACACAATTATATTTTTCATAGACTTCACCGCCTTCCACTTTGTAACACATGTCACGTACGCCTTACTGTCACTCATATCTTACTTGACTGTCCAGCATATGCTCTTCACCGTCGCTATATCATGCAATATGTCGCCAAGATCCACTCACAACTTTCGCTTCAAGCTCTTCTCGGGAATGACCACCCGGAACTACTTGATTTACTCTTTCGCTTCCTCCAGGACACCAAACTCTCCGAACTGATATAAAGCCTCCGTCGCATTTTCCGTTTCCAAGCTAGCCTGATAAAAGTTATATGACACGCGCCACACTCCGTACTGGCTGTATGACTCCGCTCCACATCTCTTCCTCTCCGTCGTCGGAAAACACATACATATAGGTTATCTCACACTAGGTAGACAGGATCCGATCCAATTTGGCTAATACGGACGGACTTCCTTTTAAATTGCGCTTGGTTTTTACCCTCGGGTTTTCCAAGCAGCCTGGTTTTCCCCTTTTTAGGGGTTTCCAGGCTTTAACTTAAAACATACACTTACACCCACAAGGTCGGGCCCGACGCCCACGACTCGCCCTGGGCGTCGGGCCTCCGCTTCGCTTTTCAGGTCGCAGGTGGGCAGTGGAGCCTCTCCGGAGGTTACGATGCTGCCCACCCTTCAAATGTCCTTCCATTGTCATGAGTGTCTGTATGTATGTATATGTACCTGTATGACATGCGTGTATCGTCTCTACGCCATATTTCTTGTTTGACGGCGTCTCTCCTTTCTTGACTAGTTGATATAACCGGATGTCACATAAGCCGGATTAACGTAACTCCTTCTTTAACGTAGCAATCTCTAGCAGATGGCACTTTGCCTCAGCTAAAGATTTAGGAAAAAAAAAAATATATAAATACGTGTAAGGTGTTATTTCTCGTATTGGTTGGAGCTCAAAATGATTATATCTCGGAGACGGTTGGGACGATCCAAACGCTGCGGCTTCCGGGGTTAGACTGTTTATTCGTGGGCGGCCGAGCCCACATTATCTTGGGCTGCCATATTCGGCGGGAGCATGGCAGCGAGTCAGAAAGTCTCCAAAACTACACAACACCTCCCCTCAAGACGCACAATCACTGGACTTCTCTGCGTCTGACAACAAGTCGTCAAACATCGCCGAAAGCGCAATGTCGCACAGGTACCTGGCTACACATTGTGGTACGTAGTTCCACCTCAGGTCACTACCATGTCACTCGGCCTTCGGCGACGGCGAGTTCGGCGTTCCGTACTAGGTCATCATTGGTCCCTTCACCGTCGATCTTGTCCAAGCCGCCATCCGCTGCCTCGTGTCGACAGGCGGCGTCCTAGCCGCCGTTCGTCTCGTCGGCAGGATCTGTCGGTGGCTCCTGCCGGGCGCTCTGCTGGCCTACGCGGGGAGCACCGTACTGCCGCAGATTGGCCTGGACAGCTTCGGCGGCCTGCTGCCCGCCGCTACCGGAGTCGTCACGCTGTCGCCCGATCGGGATGGTCACCAGAGGGCGGAGGGGTCGGAGGTACAGGCGGTCCCGTCAGTATGTCCGACCGCTGGGCATACGGATGACATAGTCGCGCCGTCTCCCGACCCCTACGACTGCCGGACCGGTCTCACAGACCCGACCTCTCGTCCTGGAGCAGGACATTCTGGCCCAGAAGCAGAGGACGCTTCGGGCGCGCCGAGGAGTCATACCACTCCGTTGTGTGGCACCCCATGTCCTCGGCTTTCTTGTCGCAGAGGTCGGCGGCACGTAGCAGGTGTTCTAGCCGGGATTTGTGTTCTGGAAATACAGCTAGGACGACTTTCTTCAGCCCGAGGAAATGAGGTCGCTGATGTTGCAGCGAAGCGTGCTGCTCGGGCTCCTTAACGCGATGTCTCCCCCTCCCTGCCACCGACTTGTATCAAGAAATAAAAGCCACCTCTTCACGAGGTGGCAGGCCAGTTGGGACGCCATCGTGGACAACAAGCTGAGTACAATTAAGCCCTGTATCGGTGAATGGTTATCATCATCATCAAATGAAGTCAGAAGGCACGAGGTGGCACTATGTCGCCTGCGAATTGGACACACGTACGAGACTCACCGCTACCTTCTGACAGGCGGTGACGGTCCGCTGTGCCCAAGGTGCCATGCTGTACTGCCAGTGCGAAACGTACCGATTGCCTGCAACAGACTTACCGACTCGCGAAGGCGTCATTTTAGACGTACCCCTCTCTCTCTCTCCCTTAGGGAAGTATTAGGTGACGAGTCATCAATTGTTCAACCGGGACGGCTCTTCCGCTTCCTAGCAGAAATCAATTTTTCTGTGATTTATGCCCCTCATTAACTTGCTTTTACACCTGCCAAATATAATCGTAGCACGGTATGGTATCACATTTGTACTTGACCTCGGGACATGTCATTCTGACTGACTCTTGTTTGCATATCACTGTTTAACTGACGATGATATGGGCGCTGCATGACCGACGCAGTCGATGCGCCCATAAACTCCAATAACCAACCAACCAACCTTTGCAGCAGCTCCCAGATACGGCGGATGTGCTGGTTGTAGTCCTTGTCGAACGCCAGCAGGTCGTCCAACACCTTGCATGTGTTCGGCACATCGCCAAACGCTGCGTCCCCCCGTCGGTTATATTCGTTGCCAGTAGAGATCAGGCCCATGCTGGAGCGCTTGAATCGGAAGCGGCCCCAGGGTGTGATGAAATTTGTGGGATCACGGTCCTCTTCGGGGGGGCGGAGAGTGATTTCTTAAGGCGTGCCGGACCATAAAGGTCATTTGCGCCGCCTTTAAAGCGAGTACGTTACATGTCTGTCTATAAAGCGAGCGGTCCTCTTCACGGATGGCGATCTGATGATACCCAGACTTGCTGTCGAGCTTGGTGAAGTAGACGGCGCCACGGCAGATCGACGCCACGGTGTCGGCGTCGTGCGGGCACCGCACCGGGTACGCAAGTCTCTTTACGAAACGGTTGAGTCGGGTGAAGTCCACCGTCAGGCGACATCCAGATACCGTACCGTCTTCAGATCGCTTGGCCACCGGCACGATGGGGTGGCACCATGCCGTCGGCTGTTCCACTGGCTCGATGATGTCCTATGACATCAGCTCCTCTGGGCGAGACCGGACGTCCTCACGCCAGCAGACCGGACGTCCTCACGCCAGCAGAACGGGATGCTGCGAGCCGTTGAGAGAGCCGTTGGTGTTGCGTCCCGTCAGTTCGATCTTCATTGGTCCGCCTGCCACCTCCCGTAACTTCGACGTGTCGAACACTCGTGGAAAGGCATTCTTCATTGCAGCAAAATGCTGCATCCGAACTTCGACGGATGGCACGCCCTGACGTGCGGTGTCCCACACACGGCCGCTGTCACTGCGTCGACGGCATACAGAGGAGAGATGATTTTCTCCATTACATTGGAAACAACTGCCGCCCAGCGCCATGCCGACCCGGTCTTCAGTGTGCGGAGCTGAACCACAGCGCTCACACTTGCCGGTGCGCCTGTCATACGTCGGCTGGCCTGTCACGGTCACTGGATTCAGCGATGTTGCCCGTCCACGGGCCGGCAGTCGCGTCCACGTCCAGCGCCTCGGGCGCCGTGAGTGAGTCACCAAAGAGCTCGCGTTCCATGAACATGGTCAACTGTCGCTGTTGCTGGAAGACGGGCGATGACTTTGCCTCGGTGGCCGGCTCTCCGGCCGCCGTGCCTGGCAACGCCCCTGCGCTGGCCATGCCCCGCGGCGCCGGGATTCCAGGTCACAGTCACTAGAGTTCACCACACCCCGCACGCACACGATCTGTCCGCCCCGTGTGTGTGTGTGTGTGTGTGTGTGGTAGTTAGTTAGTTATTGGTTTTACGACAAGTCGACCGTTGAGTCATGTAGCGTCGCCAATCTCTCACGCCGATTGGTCGCGGGCGAAGAGTAGCGACAGGTGAGACTCGAACCCACAACCTGTCGATTGTGAGACTAGCATCTTACCCCTAGACCACTCGTCCCCTGTGTGTGTGTGTGTGTGTGTGTGTGTGTGTGCGTGCGTGCGTGCGTGCGTGCGTGCGTGCGTGCGTGCGTGCGTGCGTGCGTGCGTGCGTGCGTGCGTGCGTGCGTGCGTGCGTGCGTGCGTGCGCGCGCGTGTGTGTGCGTGCGTGCGTGCGTGCGTGCGTGCGTGTGTGTGTGTGTGTGTGTATATGTGTGTGTGTGTGTGTGTGTGAGCTTGGCCAGTCTGCCACCGTGTGGTGATGTCGGCTGTTTCCGGTATTGTGTAGATGAATGTGGTGGTGGGTTATGGTTCATGGAACAACGTAGTAGGGGGTAGAAGGAATAGGATAGGTAAGGTTGACTTGATGTAAGGTGCCGAAGTTAGGTAGTTTGAAGATAACAGAGTAGAGCTGGGTAGAGATGTGATGGGCTGTCTTGAAGCTGAGGCTGTAGGTTGTTCAGATGCTGAAGAAGGCGCAGTAGTGAAGAATGACGAGAAGAGAAGCCAGTCCGGATGGTGCTGCTTGGGGTATGGGGTGCAGAGGGGGGGGTTGGAGTTGGGGCATCGCCGTTTGGAGTGGACATTTCAAAAAAACATATAGGCACTTAGGGATCATGGATTTTTTTTCTTCTATATATTATGTATGCGTACACATATCTTATTTTTTACCTCTTTTTTCCCCCACTTTTTTCGATGTCTCTTTTGGTTCATTTTTTTCCCCTTCACAGCTGTTCCAATATGCGTGTTGTTGAAAGGAAGTGGAAGATATGTTCGTGTAATGTTGGGTGTTCATCGTTGTGAAGCGTGGTGAGGTTTAGTGGGAGGTTGTTTGTGGTGCAGTAGTTTGTGATGTGTTGTCTTTGGTTGTTGTACTTGGTGCAGTATATGAGAATGTGTTTGATTGTAAGTGTTCGGCGACATGTTGTGCATTGAGGTCGTGGTTGGTTTAGAATGAGGTAGGAGTGTGTGAGAGCACTGTCCGTATAGGAGCACACCGACCGCGCCATGTTATGTCTTTTATTGGTTGGAGCTCAAAATGATTCTATCTCAGAGACGGTTAGGACGATCCAAACGCTGCGGTTTCCGGGGTTAGACTGTTTATTCGTCGGCGACCGAACCCACATTATCTTAGGCTGCCATATTCAGCGGGAATATGGCAGCGAGTCAGAAAGTCTCCATAACCACACAACATCAGAGAGGGTAGTTCAAACAACACCAAGCCGGTTGGGGTTAGTTAGTTAGTTATTGGGGTTTAGAGGAGCATCGACTGCAGAGGTCATGCAGCGCCCACCAATTGGGGTTAGGGGAATGGGTGATGGAAGTGGTGGGGAATCAAATACAACACCAACACATTGGCATACAAAGCAAAGAAGTGGTGCAGCCCAGTTTAAGCTAAGCTTAGTTAAGGTTTCTTTCACACAACTCGAGAGAGCAACCATAACAACACCACACCCCCAGCAATCGGCACCCCACCACAGCCCCGCCATACAACCCACACACCCAGGGCTAAAAAAAAACCTTTCGGTGGTCGCCGACGACATTCAATTCTGGGAAATTGGTCGCCGATCAGGAACGGGTCCAATGGGGAGGGGGGAGGAAGGGGCGGCCCTCCATCGGGATTGGATAACATCAAATTTCCAAAACGTGCTTTTTTCGTTCGCTCCTTTTTGAAAATTTGTCTGCCTTCCAGCTTTTCATCGATTTTTTCCTCAGCAATAGGTGTCGCTTCGCACCCTGAATAAATTGTGGCGCGCCAAAAGGAGTGTCCTGTCGATAGGAACTTCTAAATCCGTCACCGTCGCATGCAAGGAAGAGACTGAGACTGTCTGTAAACCATTTGTCATTGACTGTGCAGATGAGCAAAGTCGCTCGCAGACAGTGGGGGATGAACAAAATTTGCTCGAAGATAGCTAAGGATGACACAATCTGGAGTTTGGCACATAAAGATGAAAAATCCCAAGCGATATTTGGCAATCTGACATCAACTGCTCGCAATTTTCCATCGTGTATATAAGAGATGAAATGTCGAGTCCCATATGAATACCTATAATTCCGATTAACTGTTATCTACATCATGTTGCACACAAAACAACGAACATTTATTCATTGCTGACAGGTACAGTACTTCTATACGTGGATGGTAGTAACTGAACCAACTAGGAGGCATAAGCCCATTTGTTTAAGATCTTCTTAAGCACATTTCTCAGCTGGGTACATTTTGTGGAATAAACATGAAAACACGCTGATATGAATGGTATCCTGGTCCAAAGGAATGTCGGTGGTGCATTTCTAAATAACGTCCTTCAGGAAGAATGATTTTTGTAAACAATATAAGACAAGGCGCAACTGATATCAACATTTACACCATTGCCTATCAGTTTTATCCGCGGCAGTGGCCGCCTCATAGCCACGGCAGTGGCCGTCTCACAAATGCGGCAGTGGTTACACCACAGCCGTCACAGTGGCCACCTCACAGGTGAGGCAGCGGTGTCCTCACAGCCATGACAGCGGCGACCTCACGGCCATGACAACGACCGCCTCACAGTCCTGACAACGGCCGCCTCACAGCCGTGCCAGCGGCCGCCTCACAGTCGCAGCGTGGCTGCCTCACAGCCGTGACAGCGGCCGCCTCACAGCCATAGCAGAGGCCACCTCACAGCCGTGACAGCTGCCGCCTCACAGCCACAGCAGAGGTCGCCTCACAGCCGTGACAGCGGCCGCCTCACAGCCGTGACAGCGGTCGCCTCACAGGTACGGCAGCGGTCGCCTCCAATAGTCATCACAAGCATCACAAGTAGTCATTTCTACTTCACCATATCTGGAAAGACGAAAACTATGCTAAGCTCTAAAGATCCCTGGACGACTTGTGGTGGGGGATCACAGTTCCTTCCATCGCTCTCCCCCCCCCCCCATGCTTGTGAAGATAAAATTGTTCAAGCGAGGGTTTCTTTGCAGCACTCTGTATGTGATAGTCTGTGTGTGCCACGTCACGAGCCCACGGCAGGGGCTTTCCGCCGAACAATCAAGTGATGTGAGACGTTTTGGTGGTCAGCACGTGGTTTATGCCAAACATAGCTATATCTGTGCTTGCCACACTTTCAACCACGCCCTCGGCGAGATAAGCCACAGATGCACCACCAGTGCCGACACTTGCACTGCGAGCGCACCAGTTTCTTCAGGACGTGGCAAGCGGCGCGGACGGACTCTGGTGGCACGGTGTTGGGAGTCAACACGCTAATGTGCAGGCGAGACGCAGCTGCCAGTGCAGTGCCGACGACGCTCTAGGTCGGCGACTCCCGGATGGCGCGCAGGTCACTGACTATGCGGATGTCAATCTTGTAGGATCACTTCTTGATATTGTTGTACTTTGGAGCAGCCTAGCAAATCCATGCTCATAGTTCGGTTCTTGCAGTGCGGAGTCAGTATCAAGGTGAAGGCCGACATCCCCTTAGCTTGATAAAAGAGAAAAGGGTTCACACAAAACGCAATGCATGCGGGGACTTTTATTAATAGGCGACGGTGGGGTAACTGAGATCAACGCTAATAATGCGAAGTTGAAGTGAAACATTTGGTCGGCAATAGGATATCAAGATATTGCGCCAACGATCCAAGTCTTGTACCATGTTATTGTCCGACTCAGTCGAACATGGAAGAATATGCAATCGATAGTGATCAGAAAATGGGTGTATAGTTATACCACCAGATTAGTGACAGCTATGGTTGGAAAAGACATAGACATTCTTCTATGTCCAAGGGCCCTTCTTGGTTGCACTTTGGACACTGAACCAGTTGCCCACCAAATCTGTCTATCAGCCCTCCCTGGAATACAGAAAAACAAGCCCCCTATTCTTATAATGATTGTCTATGCCGTTTTTAAAGGTGTTCAGTGTGTTGCTACTGACAATGGTTCCTGGCAGCTGGTTCCAGTGTTCGATTACCCTGTTGGTGCAGAAAGACTGTCTTAACCTTGTCCTGCTGTGATTAACTTAAATTTTGAATTGATGACCTCTAATTGCATCATTTCTGTTAAGTTCAAACATTTCCCTGAGATATCACTGTTCCTGACCATGAACAAATTTAAAAACCTCGATGAGATCTCCTCTCAGCCTTCTATATCTAAGTGAAAACATGTTCAATTTCTTCAATCTTCCCTCATATGCCAGGTTACCTAAAGTCATAAAGTATTAAGGCTTAATAAGAGCCACAGGGGCCAATCTAGGTTAAGCCTATCTAGAAAAGGTACTAGAAATGTACATACTCTCACCCCAATCAATCCCTTATCCCAAGTTCGTAGGAAGCTATATATCCCAGCCTATCTAGCACCACTCACTTGCTACCGCATAACACCCTCAACAATCACAAGCTCCTCCAATCATACCCATCGTGCCACCATAGATAATCTCATCAACATCACATCCCGAAGGTGCCGAATCCACTGCTAGGCACACCCCACACAAATTCATAAAGCGTTCAGACTTAATAAGAGACTCACTTGCTATTGCATAATACACTCAACAATTACAAACTCCTCCCATCATACCCATTGTGCTACCATAGACAATCTCATCAGTATCACATCCCGAAGGAAGGTGCTGAATCCACTGCTAGGTAAACCCTATATAAAGTTATAAAGCGTTTAGACTTAATAAGAGACTCACTTGCTATTGCATAACACACTCCACAATTTCAAACTCCTCCCAACTCCCAACTCCTCCCTGCCGATCAACCCTCCCTGGAATACACAAAAACAAGCCCCCTATTCTTGTTCCTGAAGAGGGGAAAACAAGCTTGTTCACAAAAACAAGCCCCAAAAGTCTATGCCGTTTTTAAAGATGTTCAGTGTGCTGCTACTGACAATGGTTTCTGGCAGCTGGTTCCAGTGTTCTACTACCCTGTTGGTGAAGAAAGACTGTCTTAACCTTGTCCTGCTGTGATTAACTTTAATTTTGAATTGATGACCTCTAATTGCATCATTTCTGTTAAATTCAAACATTTCCCCGAGATATCCTGTTCCTGACCATGAACAAATTTAAAAACCTTGATGAGATCTCCTCTCAGCCTTCTATATCTAAGTGAAAACATATTCAATTTCTTCAATCTTCCCTCATATGCCAGGTTGCCTATACCATTAACCATTTGGGTTGCCCTCTTTTGTACCCTCTCTAAAAGCCAACAATCTTTCTCATAACTAGGGGACCAAGCTTGGACACAGTATTCCAAATGTGGCCTGACATATGCACAGTAAAGCTTCCTGATGACCTCCTCACTTTTGTGTGACACATTCCTCTGTATTGCCCCAAACATTCTTAGTGCCTCCTTCCTGGCTTCTTTGGTCTGTTCTGATGCTCCCAATTTTGTGTTCAAAATAACACCTAAGTCCTTCTCTTGCTGAGTCACAGATAGTACTTGGGCACCCATGAAGTATGGAGCCTTCATATGCTGCCTACCTACATGCATGACTTTGCACTTATCAAAATTAAACTTCATTTGCCATTTTTCGGACCACTTCACTAGCTCGTCTAAGTCTTTCTGCAGCAAAACCTGCTCATAGTGCCCTGTTATTGCCCTAAAGATCTTCAAATCATCCGCAAATTTCAAAACCTTACTGCTTAGGCCACATTCAATGCTATTCACATATATAATGAACAATAGTGGCCCCAGTACCGACCCCTGGGGGACTCCACTAAGAACATTTTGCCATGATGATTTTGTACCATTCAGCATCACTTTCTGCTGTCTATCTGAAAGCCACAACTCTATCCATTTTAGGATGCTACCTGCAATACCATGGACCTGAAGCTGCATCATTAACAGTTTATGGGGTACCTTGTCAAAGGCCTTACTAAAGTGAAGATATGCTACATCAACCTGATTTCCCTTATCAAATTGTTCTGTAGCAAAATTCAAAAAGTCCAAGAGATTTGTGAGACACGATCGCCCTTTTCTAAACCCATGTTGAGTATCTTGAATCAATCTGTTTCCTTCCAGAAAACT
Source organism: Ashinkailepas kermadecensis (assembly GCA_034440615.1). Classification (NCBI taxonomy): domain Eukaryota; kingdom Metazoa; phylum Arthropoda; class Thecostraca; family Neolepadidae; genus Ashinkailepas; species Ashinkailepas kermadecensis. The sequence continues at coordinate 180,789 of JAOTOM010004520.1, read as the reverse complement.
AACTATTCTATCCTTGATAATTGATTCGAGTACCTTGCAGACTAGTGATGTGAGGCTTACTGGCCTATAGTTTTGAACTTTCCTTCTTTCTCCTTTCTTGAAAATAGGAACTACACTTGCCCTTTTCCAATCTGTTGGAATTTCATTTTGTGAAACTGATCCACAAAATATTATACTAAGTTGGAATTGCCAGTTCCTTTTCAGCTTCCCGCAATACCCTAGCATAAATTCTATCAGGTCCTGCTGCCTTTTTGGCTTTATTTTTCTGATATAATTGAAACAACATCACTATCAATGAAATCAACATCGTGTATCTGATCATCTGTCACTGAACTGTGGTTCACGGTTGGCAGATTTGTCACATCCTCCACTGTAAACACTGATTTAACCTGCTTGCTCAGCTCCTCAACCACCTCACCATCCTCACTCAATATAGTCCCATTTACTTCCAGTGGACCAATTGTGCTTGAAACTTTACTTAGCTTGTAGAAACTAAATAACTTTTTACTGTCCCCATTACAGTTCCTAGCCAAATCCAATTCTTTTGCTCGCCTTGCTGCTCTGGTTTTCTGCTTCACAACATCTCTAGCTTTTTGATATGACCTTAGATTTACGATATTTGAAGCTTCCTTAAATACTCTAAATGCATCTTTCTTAGCCTTAATTGATCTCATCAAATCTGGTGTAAGCCATGCTGGCTTTCCTACCCTTCTTTTGCGCCTTTGCTTTTGGGGGACATGTCTAATCTGAATTTCCCTCAAGTAAGATTTGAATTTTTCCCACATTTCACAGGCATTGAAATACAAAAATTATTCTTCCCATTTTATGGCACTTAAAGCCTCTCTCATGCAGTCAAAGTCTGCCCTGTTAAAATTTGGAATCTTTGCCACATTATCCTTGATTGTCCGTGCTATTTGTACCTTAAATCACACTATGTTATGGTCACTTCTTCCCAGAGTTTTTCCTACAATCTTCCCAGAGTTTTTCCTACAATCAAGTCTTGAACTAAATCACTTAAATCTGAGAAGACAAGGTCCAAGAATGAGCCCTGCCTGGTTGGTTCCGTTACAAACTGGTGTAAGAACAAGTCCTCTTCAAGGCATTTCCTAAACAGTTTACATGACGGGGAGCCAACACAAACATTTTCATATCCTTTTGGATTAAAGTCACCAAGAATAAGGCATTTCCTCTGAAAGTTTCTACTGATTTCCTCGCAAATCACCTTACCGAGCTCCAGTTTCGAGAGCACAATGCTTGGCATTGCATTCCAAAGTTACAATTTTGTATTTTTGAACCATAAACTCCTTTTTGTATTTGGCTAGTCAGCTTGGGCATGTATAAACCAGGAGGTCATGCAGTCATTTTTCAAACATCTCCAATCTTGTGGCCAAAAAGACCATGCTTATTCATGGAGGATAGTGTTCTGGATGACAAACATCCAGCACAGGAACATTTTTCCAATTCTGGTTGGACAGATTGCATGTCAGCAGTCACTACGGTTGGATTTGTATTTTGTAATCCTGGATGTGGAGAGGAAAATGTATGGGTAATTGAATTTGAATTGAATTGAATTGAAAAATAGGATATTCCTGTATTTGCGGCATCCAGAACATTATCCTCTTGAGGAAATCTTCCTCATTTTATCCCTTGGAGGTTCGATGGTGCTGTTAGACTATGAACTGCTCTGTGATGTGCTCAATATTCACTGGAAAGTATAGGGCGATATTCCGATGTCATTGACTGGAATAATAATATCCTCTCGCTGCATGACCTCTGCAGTCGATGCGTCCCTAAACCCCAATCACAATATCCTCTCCATATTAAATTACCCATACATTTTCCTCTCCACATCTAGGATTACAAAATACAAATCCAACCGTGGTGACTGCTGACATGCAATCTGTCCAACCAGAATTGGAAAAATGTTCCTGTGCTGGATGTTTGTCATCCAGAACACTATCCTCCATGAAAAAGCATGGCCTTTTTGGCCACAAAATTGGAGATGTTTGAAAATGACTGCAAACTTCCTCCTGTTTTATACATGCCCAAGCTGACTGGCCAAATACAAAAAGGAGTTTATGGTTCAAAAAGACAAAATTGTCACTTTGGAATGGAATGCCAAGCATTGTGCTCTCGAAATGCAACAGTAAAAAACAAATTGAGCCATGTTCAACATTCCTCTCTTTGAAACTAAAGAGTTCAACCTGAATTTTGGCATACAGCACCAAACATACTGCATATATGCAAATATGTTACAGCTGATGACAGCTCTATTGAAGGGAAATGTATTATCCAAATTTTACTCGTTTTCAGTTTTTGACATATGTTGAACCAAGTTGAAAAATGCATATTATTCTGGACATATCTAGCGTAGTTCCAGAAAAAACAACAATATAATGGTGCATATCCAGGGATATTTGGCAAAAAGGATGCTTGAACCAAGCATCATTTTTTTCAAGCATAACTGAACACATGTGTACTTGTTCCATAATGTTACTACAGTGTCCACAAATTCTGGCACAATTATTATAGTTCAAATCTGACATAATAACATGCATGTATTCATTTTGCACTAAATTGGGATGTCAAAGACAGATATCCTCGCCAGAGTAGAAAAAGACCATCTGTCCTATATATATGCTATTCTAGATATATGGATGAAACCCATCCAAAGAAAAGTACCAGCATTGTGCTGCAATATTCATGCATATTAGCATTGCAGCTTATTCTTTAACAAAGCATTGTAAATGGCTCATCAAATTTAGATATGGCAAGCTGGATGGCAAAGAAAAGCAAAGCATTAAGACAAATTATGAGCACCAGTTCTATATTTAAATATTCTTACATATATCTTTACCTAAACCTTTTCCACTTGCCATCTTCAGAACATCAGTAATTTGCAGGTTGGACTGCATGCAAGACGTGCTAAACAGTAATCAGATGTTTTCATCTGTAAAGCAGGTGTTAGGATAGGATATCCTAGGTTGCGGTTTTTAATTTAATTAACTAAAAAGTATCAGTTGATATTCTTGCCACAAAAGGTGGTAAATGTTTGACTTCAGGTATTTGTTAATTGTTGGATTTACTTTTCCAATGGTTTATTAACATGGTTAACAAGATGTGGCCACTCATTTTCTCTGAAAGTGATTACTTTTTCAATTGACAGGCAAAAGAACACCTGAAATGGGACTTTGAGTTGGGTAATGTTGGCATTTCAAGAAACCAAATTGTATTAAATTGCACTTTTTGGTACATTTTTAATTCCTGCAATTTATCTTTCCAATGCAATGTTTATGTAGGTGGATAGCATTGTGTGACCACTCATTTCCTCTGCAAATGCATATTTTTCAGTTGGCAGGCAAAATAACACCCAAAAACAGGCTGGAGTTTGATAACATAGCATTAAAATAATGTTGAAGAGTAAGCAAAAATGTAGCACAGCGTAACCTAAACTTGTATGCAGGAAAATAAATTCCTAAAGAAATGGTTGGTTGGTAGGTAATTGGTTTCACGACACGTCGACCGTTGAGTCATGTAGCGTCGCCAATCTCTCACGCCGATTGGTCGCGGGCGAAGAGTAGCGACAGGTGAGACTCGAACCCACAATCTTTCGATTGTGAGACGAGCATCTTACCCCTAGACCACTCGTCCCCCCTAAAGAAATGGAAAATTTCCCATTTACTTCTGAAGAATTTTCAACTTAAAAACCTTACATTGCAGAGCCTAGTTAACTAAGTTAACAGATTAAATTAAACCTGTTTTGAAGAAAAGAGCACCTTTTGTGAACAAAATCTTAAAAAATGGGAAGTTGTTTTCCAACTGAAGAGAAAAGCCTAGCCTAACCTAACCTAACCAAACCGAACTCCATTTTTGCTTTGTGGGGTAAAATGTGTGTACAATTTGTCTCCTGGATACCTTGAAGTGCAATAATACAAAAAATTGTGAGATCATGTTTTTGAACATGATTAAGACAAGCTCCTGTGTAGGTAGGTATGGCCATGTGTAGCATTGTCCAGAGTGTAAATGTTGGGAGGAATCTACATAATATGTCATATGGCATGTCAAGACATAAATATTGTAAAAACATCATCCTTGATATCATTAAGATGCTGTGGGATGTGGCCTACCTAGCCACTTTTTACCAGCACAAGTGCATAGGCGCTTTCCAGTTGGTATGCAATATAATACCAAAATATGGAGGTAGGTGCCTAGGTATGTATGTAGGTGGATAGGTACCTAGGTAGGTACATTCCTAGGTAAAAGGATATGGCCATGTGTAGCATTGTCCAGAGTGTAAATGTTGGGAGGAATCTACATAATGTCATATGGCATTTCAAGACATAAATATTGTAAAAACATGTTCCTTGCTTTGATTAAGATGCTGTGGGATGTGGCCTACCTAGCCACTTATTACCATCACAAGTGCATAGGCACTTTCCAGTTGGTATGCAATATAATACCAAAATATTGGTATTTGAGTGGGGTAGCATAATGAAGAATAATGTACAATGCCAAATAATGCCTAATGTAACCTAGATAGCTTGGGTAATTTTTAATGCCTTAGACCTGATGTGTCATTACAGGCTTAGCATTCTAGCCTAGGCATTTTCTTTCTTAATAGAATATAGCAGAGCTAAACATTCTTTCTTCGGGACAAGAGAAACCGAAGTTTTTTCCGCACAAATAAAGAGCAAAAAATATGTGTCGTATTTTGAATGGGAATGAATGGTCCCATTGTCTTAACGCTGACCGTAACGATCGCACGATGTGTCCGTACTACCGACCGTAACGACAGCACGCACGGTCTGTACCAGCGTAGTAGCGAGCGTACGTATGAATGGTCTATCTACCGTTCTGAAGTGGAACGTGCATACTTTCTGTACGTACGGGCAGTGCAGGCTGGGGTGGAGTGGAGGCTGATTGTGACCTTATTTGACCCTGAATGCATTGACCTGGGGTCATGAAATGCATACTGCAGCCGTAATTCTGCCAAATTGTGTGCTTCTAGTTTCACTCATGCTCCTCATGTTTGCTCTTGGTGTGCGTGTGGATGTTCTGCTCGGCTCCTGAACACGAACATCCTTTGTGGCCCCAAAACGCTTCCCCTTATTATTCTTTTTCCGGCTTGCATCCTTCCCCTGTCATTTTAACCGTTTGCTGGTTTTCATCTTTTACAAATAGTCCACGCCTGGATATCTAACTACGCACCTACCTCGTAAATGGCAATATTAATTCAGGCAGTTCAGCAATCAATTCACAAAAACACGACATTAATCCACCACCACGGTTAGGCACAATTACCCATACACTAATTTTCGAACGAACGACTAAACAAGTCACCAAGAGTTGCCTGATTTCAAATTCCATATTTATAACTAGATTTCTAGGCGACGACCACGACAACCATTTGGTCTCCGTCCCGACGGCGCTTTTGGCGACCACGGTATGCCATTGGTTTAGCATTGTGGTTGTCTGGAAAGCGCCGTCCTGTGCCAACGGGAGGTTCTAGTATAAACGTGGTAAGCAAGAGGTACGGGATATTTGGTAGAATTCGCGGTACGGTCCTGGTATACTTTTCATCTGGAAAAAGATCAGTGCTGCTAAATACAAATTACTGATATATCGACGAATTATGTCCTTCATGGCTAAAATCCTGACGGACGTATCAAAACAAAATTCTGGTTTCGGTCGCCACTGAAGCCTGGTAAGCCAGCATCTGGTCGCCGACGCTATCGCTAGGACGGCGCTTATTTTGAGCCCTGCACACACCACCGACGGCTGACACCCCACTCCTATAGCATCATACGCTTTTATAACTTCCCCGGTTCCTTTCCACAGCAATATTTCAGAAACTACACCCCTGCATGTTGCTTATCTGATAAATTATAGGATATAAATCAGTGAGTAATACTATCACGATCTGTATTCCGCTGCTAATGACTGATGGGTATTACCTAGCTAATAATGAGTAAGGTTAGTTAATAGTGGCTACAAATTAGTAGTCTTTCTTGTCTGTTTATCCTCCTGCTCACAGTTACCGCCAGTTTTCCTGTTTCACTGTAGCTCCTAGGATTATAACTTTCTGTATATGCTTCCGTGGAAATACACATGTATTACCTTTATGTTGTACTGCTGACAAATGCAGAGCATGAGAATCGGAGCATTTACCGGACGATGAGAACCGCTTAAGGTAGACTATTAAACTGGGTGAATCAAGGAATACACAAAATACGTAGTACAGGTAGTACCAATGAATACAATTTATCATGAAGTTGAAGGTGTAAATATCGCGCAGCTATCGTCAATAAATTTGCCGTACCATCATAGCACACATGTTTCGCCATTCAACATTTGACTCACAATTAGAGCGTGGCCATTGCTTGGTCACATACTTATCTACATAACGTACGCATTGTTGAGGATCGCTGGAGATGACATTACTATCCATTTGTAAGCGCTTAGACATTCCTCACAATGCCAGCAATACCGGAAGGCGTTCGAGGTTGTGGGGTAGAAGACGCTGAACAGTTGTGCCCTTGATTGGTGGGTGTTTTTTTTCTTCCCCTTATGCCGTGTATATGGTGAAGCCGCCTGGGGCTGTCAGGACGGTCTGTAGGTCTGGAAATTTCCACTGAGAGTTTTCATCGGGGCTGGCTCACAGCTGGCCGGGGACGCTTCTGTTATTTTGGTCCAGACCCGAGGCTGATGTTGTTTTTTCCATGCCGCCTTTGATCGCGACACGTACCGAGGGTCGGGTTCAGCTTCAAGGCAATACGAGAGGGGCAATACATCTGTAAGGAGGCTTACATTCTTTAGGCACGAAGCTTTCAATATTTTCCCATCCGACCACGCCGCAAGACGCCCGGGCACCTTCTCCCTCCCCTCTCGTATTGCCTTGAAGCTGAACCCGACCCTCGGTACGTGTCGCGATCAAAGGTGGCATGGAAAAAACAACATCAGCTTCGCGTCTGGGCCAAAATAACAGAAGGGTCCCCGGCTAGCTGTGAGCCAGCCACAATGAAAACTCACAGTGGAAATTGCCAGACCTACAGACCGTCCTGACAGCCCCAGGCGGCTTCACCATACACACGGCATAAGGGGAAGAAAAAAACAGACCCACCAATCAAGAGTAAGAACCCAATCCGGAGCCCTGGGAGTGGCTAGAAATTAGAAAAGGCGGAGCTACAGAATGGAAGAAAATCTGGCAGCCTGGCAGAAGGGCTCTGAAACAATCTCACTCTCTCTCTTTCTTTCTCTTCCTCTCTGTCTCTCGCTCTCTCTCTCTCTTGTAAATGGAGGCAGACGTGACATGAAGTGCCGGGCGGCGGAGAGTGACGACGGCTAGAGGGCGACGACCATCGGGCATGTGAGTGTCGTACGTCTGACATGTCTTCCTCTTTCCCAAACCTTGCCGAACCAACCTAAGTTCTATCACGCAGCATCTGCCTCCTCAACCTCATTCACTTTACTGAAAGGGGCGACCTGTTTTATGGGAGGGACCAAATAGGATAAATTCAGGGTGGGGAAGGACAGGGTGTGTGTCACGTGCAAGGATTGAGATGGCGAGTAGTGTGTGTGTAAGAAGTGCGTGGGTGTAATGAGATGCGGTGAATGTAAATTCAAACATATTATATTAATTATAGAAATTATGTGACAGCAGTCGGCAGTGATGGACAGGAACAGCAGAGGAGCAGGATCGCATAAAGTAAAACATGGAGTACAGCACAATTATGATTGCAACAATTCCTGTCTTCCTCTCCCCGTTTAAATAAACTCGGCCTTTAGACTAACAGGAGTTCAAACAATAATGTTATAGCTACCCACCTGCCGGGGTGCAACCCTTTTCGTTGAAATCCAAACTTTACCTGAACACAAGGGATGATATTCACATGATGTTTGATATTTGCCTAAGAAGTAACAATGCTATAGGAAGTAAATTTAAAAGCGAAGCAGACGACCTGCGAGCCATGTCCATGATATTAGCAACGCATTCGCATTCGCATTCAGCATCCTATTCGCATACTCTCCGAATTCGTTCATTTTTTTCAGGATATGATCTTTGTCGCTTGCAAAAGTAAGGCAAACAAGGATTCTTCAGTAGAACGAGTGGTTCGATCTCCAGAGGTCCAGAGGGGTCACTCGGGTCAAAAACGGTGTACCGCATAAAATTCGAAGTGTTTCACTTAGCCGAATGATTCCAACGCCTAGATGTCCGCTGTCCATCAAAGATGCAGCACATCGAATTACGTGAACTTCAATGTCACAGTTTGACCTCAGGTCACCGAAGTTGGTTTTACTCATGCACTATATCTATTTACGGGGTACCGAATACAATCATGGTGACACATTGGATATACCTGACTTTTGCAGGTCATAGTCTACATAGCACGTACATAGAGCACATCTATCAAAATGACCCATTATGGCCACTGTGATTCACCACCGTTCGCCAAAAAGCCTAAAAAAATCAACTATACCAAATTGTTGTGTACCCGATAACTTCCGCAAAATTTTATCTGGCACAACGAAAAAACACCCAGACATTGGTTATGGCCCATGGATGCAGCACATTGAAGCATCTGGCCTACAATCTCATAGTTTGACCTATATTCGCAAAATACTGTTTTGACCATGCATTATTGCCATCTACGGGGTACCTGATAATACCTTCCTAAATACATTCATCGGATGGACATTAGCGCCATGTTAATATTGTATTCGGTACACCGTGATATTCCCATAGTATGTAATGTTAAAGTCTTCGCTGACCTGAGGTCAAATGGTGACCTCGAGTAACCAGTTGACTTGGTGTGCTGCATGCCACCGTGATCGCGGTGGCACAAGCGTTTGAATCATTCCAATAAGTGAATCATCCGGCAGGTTATGCCCTCTCGTTTCGGGATGCATGTACGGGTATGTCTGCGAAGGTGGTGGCAAATTTTTAGACGAATCGGAGGACATTGGTGAATTCGTTTCTGAATGCGTTGTTGAATGGGATGCTAGTGCTACCTGATGAAATGCGTCATCGATAGAGGTCAGGTCACGCAGTGTGCTGCTTCTTGTGGTGCTAGTGCATGCATCAGTGTTGAGATAGTCTACATTCAATGCTTCGTTTGGCCTACATACGGTACCCAAGTGGACTACTTTCTTGTTCTGAATTTCATAAAACCTGACCTGAGGTCAAACGCTGGCGCTGACGGTCACATGCTCGGATGTGCTGCGTCCATGCTCGGTGGGCGATTATTCGACGCTAATATCCATCCGATAAATGTATTCAGGCAAATTGTATTCGGTACACCGTGATATTCCCATAGGGTGTAATGTTAAAGTCTTCGTTGACCTGAGGTCAAATGGTGAACTTGAAGGTGACATGCCTGGATGTGCTGCTTTCTTGTCCGATGGGATATTTTTTTGGCGCTAATGTCCATCCGATAAATATATTTAGGAAGGTATCATCAGATACCCCGTAGATGACAATAATGCATGGTCAAAACAGTATTTTGCGAATATAGGTCAAACTATGAGATTGTAGGCCAGATGCTTCAATGTGCTGCATCCATGGGCCATAACCAATGTCTGGGTGTTTTTTGGTTGTGCCAGGTAAAATTTTGTGGAAGTTATCGGGTACACAACAATTTGGTATAGTTGCATTTTTTAAGGCTTTTTTGGCGAACGGTGATGAATCAGTGGCCATAATGGGTCATTTTGATAGATGTGCTCTATGTACGTGCTATGTAGACTATGACCTGCAAAAGTCAGGTATATCCAATGTGTCACCATGATTGTATTCGGTACCCCGTAAATAGATATAGTGCATGAGTAAAACCAACATCGGTGACCTGAGGTCAAACTGTGACATTGAAGTTCACGTAATTCGACGTGCTGCATCTTTGATGGACAGCGGACATCTAGGCGTTGGAATCATTGGGCTAAGTGAAATACTTCGAATTTTATGCGGTACACTGTTTTTGACCCGAGTGCCCTCTCTGGACCTCCGGAGATCGAACCGCTCGTCCTACTGAATAATCCTTGTTTGCCTTACTTTTGCAAGGGACAAAAATCATATCCCGAAAAAATGAACGAATTCGGAGAGTATGCGAATAGGATGCTGAATGCGAATGCTAATGCGTTGCTAATATCATGGACATCTGCCAGCCGTCCTCCTATGGACTGAAAGTTCTCGGGAAACGGTAATGAGTGTTAAAGCCAGTTTAACTTTAACTTTAAAGAATATTAATGTTGTTTATATGTATATGATCTGCGTTTCGATGATGTCGAATTGCGGGAGGGGTGCGATGAACGTACACTTCGGGGGCATTAGCTGACTTGCTCTGGTCCTTTGACTGCGAAATCCCACTGGCCTCTGTGACCCAGGAGCGCAGATGGGGGCGGGCATAGCATGCAGGTGGGATGGCAATGTTCAAATAATAATTTCTCGTCAGGTTTGAGAAGTCGAAACGAGTATGCAGGATGTCGAAATCACCATGGAAATAATGCTATAAAAATGTGGTATGTCGTACAAACCCAATAGTTTCGAGACAATCGCATATATATCACTGTTCCTGCTTTGCGTGCTTTGAGAGGTACCTAATATGGTGACACCGATATCAACGATAACGATGCAAACACCTATGCTATAAACTGGCAATGTATAACACAGCACATCATAGGTAATCCCTTCACCTGTAATTGCGCTACGGGAAGTTCGCTTTCACGATCCCGGATCCGTGATGATGAGCATAAGCATGATACTTGTAAAAGGTATGCAGTTAGAAACGAACAATGAAGGCTCACAACACGCACCCCAAAAATCACGATGTCGATACACCTTTGGGAGGGATGTCAATTCAGTGTTCAGTAGGTGGTATATTCCACCCTATTTCGAGAATAATTTATAACTGTGGGATGGGCTGTTAAGGGAATGCCCCACCTTGCGTCCGTCGAGTTTGGCGCCGGACAATAGGGTAATGCAAAACACTGCACGGTTGTGAGTCCGCCCCCGTTCGCTATACGTTTGGGCACGGAGCTGTATAGCGTTTCGGGGGAACGTCCGGACAGGTTTGACGTGCCGTAAGCCCCGAGGCTGAAAGGGTAGGGCAGGCTAGGTTATATAGACGGCCAGGGGACGTGCCCAACGTGGTAGGGATCCGTGCCCGCCCGAGGACACCGTTCACCTGGTCGCACAGTGTACGGCGAATAAGGCCCGGTGCGGCATCGACTGTTTTTTTTAAGGTTAGGTAGGTCAGTCAAAGACACCAGAGCACTTGTATAAGCCCTCGGAGCCAGTACGATGAGCCCCTCGTGGCAGCTAAGACTTCATCCAGGCGAGGAATGCTGCCAATAATAGCGAGGCCAGCTATGATGGCAGTGGAAGGTTTACATATTCAGCCAACCTAACATCAAAAATAGAGCAATGGTCTGTCGATATATGTGTTTGCGTACCGCTGAGGGGGGTGCAAAAGTTGGGGACCAAGCATTTCATTAATTAATAAGGAGAATGAATGGGACGAGCGAATGTGAAGTGAATGCGAAGAATGAATGTGTGTTAGGTAGCTTTAAGGACCAGCGGAAGCCGCTTGGGGCTCAATCACAGGCACCTATTTCGAGCGGAACATTGCACAGAATTATACTACTATTAGCATCCAAAGGTCCCAACTCGGGACAAGTCATTCAAACCACGGACAAATTTCATTCTCATTAATTGTCTAAATATAACGTATTCTTTCTAATTTGGCTCGAAGCACTATCTACCTATATGGTGTTCCAAAAACTTTGACCTCGCACACATAAATTCGTGTTAGGGACGGCAGCTCAAACAACATCAAGCCGGCTGAGGTTTGGGGAATGTGTGGTGGAGGTGGCGGGGAAACACAGCACAACACACCCTGGACACAGGCATAATCGGCAAAGGAGTGATTTAGCTCAGTCTTAATTACCCCAGTCTAATTCTAGAGTCAGCCCATGTTCAGCCTGGTTAAGGTTAAGTCTTAGTTAAAATAAAGCCCCAATAGTTCAGATTAGCCCTTAATCAATCAGATCAGGTTCAGTTTAGGCTAGGTTAGCATTACTTTCACACACCCGGGCTTCTTTTCCAACACCCAGCATAGGTAGCACACCCATTATACTTTTCCCACACCACACACACCGACGCCCCACACCCGCCACACCCCACCGACGGCAGAGCCGCTACCCCTACACATCACCATACGAGACTGAAGTGCGTCCAAAGTGACGTAACCAATATGTGTTGAACTGATAGTGGAGCGTGATATCTTTGGCACAGTGGCCTTTGGTGGCCACTCAGGAGGTCAGGAGGTATCTATGGTGATGTATGTGTAACCTATACGCAGGCGGCATAATACCACCTCATGGCATCTAATTGTATGTGATGATGATGGCCATTCTGTAGAGAAGTTTTCTTTCCAACCCTCTGACGGGGCAAACTTCTTCTGGCACGTGAATAGGGACCTCGGCGTTGATGATATTTAAGACTCCGGTTATGTTCAATGGCTCTGAGCTTCCATCTCAGAGCTCTGATCTGCACATCTTGACACGCACCTCAAATCCAGCACTTATATTTGTATAATTAATAAGCAGAAATATGGCAAGGATTATTCCGTTTCAATAGTGCAGCAGCGTTCACATACGATTTCCAACTCATACTGACCGGTCTCCAATCACGCTATTCTCCCAAGTATTCAAGCAGTCACATCACCATCAGTCACTCAACGATTTTCTATCAGTCTCACGTACCTCAGACGTGGGGGCCGCGGCTGGCCGGCGGCGGCCAGCCGCCCCCAGTGGCGACCGTTCGCGACGACCGCCCGATGATAAGAGAGGCCCGTGCTCTCGGCTCCGTCGCGAGGTAAGCGACAGCCTACGACACGTCACTGGTCACGCGACTCAGTCCACATCACATCAACTGCGCCGTATGCCAGTGGGGGTTGCCCATCTCCGGCCAGAGAACAATGGCGAACTCCGTGAACTCTACTGCAGGCGGGCGCGCCGTCTCTCTGAGACATCAGAGACAGACTCTCTGATCTCAGTCCCTCCGTGGGAATCACTGCTGAGTCTGCACATACGTCCAGGCAATGCCGACTCGGCAACTCAGCGCTGCGCACAGACAGCCGGAAGATCGTGTCGCTGTAGCTCAACTGACATTTCATACTCACATCACTGGCATTCATATTCACATCACTTCAGACATTTCATCATCTGACGACGGCGGCGGCCGCGTCAGGGTACCGGGGTCACACCTGCAGCATGTCGGCCGCAGTGGGGAGGGGGTGGTGCAAGGTCCACTGCTCGGCCCCGATCGGAGCGGGGCTTGCCTAGGTAAGCATCAAGACAGAGGGACGCCGGGTAGGTGCCGTAAACTGTCGCGCCAGGCGAACTGTGGGGAGGGGGGGCTGAATTTATGGGATGAAGCCACAGGAAGCTTCGCTACAATTCACCAAGATAGCATTTTATTCTCCTTAGCTTGTTGTCAGTCATCGACTTCCAGCTGTCCTGCCATTTCTTCAAAACCGCGCTCATAATGATGATGATACATCTGGGATAACCCTAAAAAAGAATTCATGAGCTTTCGGAGCTCCTAGCGGCTCCATCGTCAGATGTCTCCACCTGACGACGGAGCGGCTAATAGCTCCGAAAATTCATGAATTGTTTTTAAAAAAAGTAATCCCACACATATCATTATCATTCTTATAAACACTTTAATCTGTAACCGCGCTCTTAATGTCCGTAAAGAAATCCCTCGCAGGGAAGGAAGACATCGTGTGCGTGGAACATGAGCAGCTCGTTTCGCTGCAGCGTCAGCAGCCTCATTCCCATTCATTCCCACGTGGCACGGAAGCCAACAGAATACCACTTTTTTACCTGCCATGTTCAGTGTCGTGAGTCTGGATAAGACGCTTTGTACCACGTTCTGACGATAAGACGTACTGACCCGTGTCGACAGTGGCCACCCTGTGTTTTGACCCGTGGCGACAGTGACCACCCTGTGTTCTGACCCGTGACGAGTGACCACCTCGTGCCTGACCTGTTTCGACAGTGCCCACCCTGTGTTCTAACCCGTGACGACAGTGACCACCTCGTGCCTGACCCGTGTCGACAGTGACCACCCTGTGCTCTGACCCGTGACGACAGTGACCACCCTGTGTTCTGACCCGTATCGACAGTAGCCCGTTGCACGACGGCCAATAAGCACCGGGATGCAATGTCGATGACTTCGTCTAGTATGAAGGGCATATCATTGAAATATATGTACTTTATCTGTACATATGAAATGTTCCAGAAGTTTTAACTATGCAGTAATAAATTAAATATTAAACTCAACCAACATATTCAAATTGTGGCACTGTTTGAAAAAGGCGCTCAATTCACAGAAACAACTAGCCAATCTGGCCGCATTTGGCACCATGGCCGGGAGGTAGGAGTTGTCGAATAACATAAATTTGCCGTTGGATTACCAGCAAATATACAATATTATGGAGGAAATGGTAGTATGTATCCTGCGGATTAATATTTGTCCTTTTACGTTTTATTTCATAGCTGTGAAGTACCTGTATTATGAATAAATATTGAAATGCATAATTTCCAGGTGCTACGATACCATCTTGACGCTCCCGAAAATATTAAATTATCTCTACTTTACAAGCGGGTTGTTTACAGTTTTAATGCCATCCGTTGTACCGCACCAAACGAGGCTCCGTTTTTAAATGTCGCTGTACTCCTACCTGAATAACCCCTACTGTGGGGGGAGGGCAATTGATCCCTGTCTTTGAATATCATACTCGCAAGAAAGAACAAAGCATGAATTGTTTACAGCACCCAAAAGACCGCAACACGTCCAAAACATGCGCATCTGAGACAAACTTGTTTGTTGGCTCGCCTGACATATTTCAGCCGTAAATGATGCAATCAGGGCACACAGGATGACGTCATTTTTTAAACGTGGAGTATGATTCGTCCCAGCTATTATAAAGGGCCAATCACTTACCGCAGTTGACGTTTGCTGGCGATATTGATCAGAGTGGTCGAGTGCTCGAAAAAGTTGGCATATGAAGACCGCTGAATTCGACAAACAGCTGTTGTCATCGAGTTTACTTCCGTAGTCAGGCTCGCTTGGTCTGACTTCCAGATTTCCGACTAGATGACGTCCAAGGCGCGGATGTAGGTGTACATTTTCAGGGTTTGTGCATACACAAGCTGTTACTAGTCGAAAAACTTGCCGTATTAGGTAACTGAACCTACTCTGTTTGCTTATTGATATCATAAATTGGTCCAATCTACAGACTAAAAGCTTTCAGATCAACGTAAATATTATGCCCTGACCCCGCCATTGGAATGTCATGACGATTACTTCCCGTTAGTGCACGCGTGAAACCACCTAGTGACCACCTCGTGCCTGACCTGTTTCGACAGTGGCCATTCTGTGCAGTAGTGGCAACCAGGCGAGGCTCTCTGGTCCCGACTCGGACAGTACCGTCTCCAGGAAGTCGTTGACGTTCACAGCCGTCTGCCGGACAACTTTCCGTCAGGCGCTCACGCAGATCACTCACACAAGGGCACTTACATCACTGCAGTGCAGAAGTTGGGCACTTCCACCACTAAAGCAATAAACGTGGTGATGGTGGTGGAATTGTTTTAGGGTGTCTCGACTACGCAAAGCAATCAAGAGATAGCTCCCGCACGCACACGCACGCACTATGACGATGTTCACGGTAGTATACATATGTCTACTACATGTCCCGGGACACCCGTATCTAAAATGTAACGGGTCACTCATCTCTGGAACGCGTTACGGAAAACTAATATTTCAACAACATGGTCACGAAACACATCTCTACAGCCGATAACGGGGCACTCATATATAGTCACGGGGAAATCATATATAGTCACGGGGCACTCAAATATAGCCAAGGGGCAATCATATATATGAGTGCCCCGTGACCGTACTGAGCATGACTACGACACACATGGCCACGGTTAATTCAACGAAATTGCACAACTGATAACTGAACAGCATGACCATGAGACACATCTCCACAACATGGCCACGAGACGCATCTCCACAGCATGGCTACGAAACACATCTCTACAACATGGCCACGGGACACATTTCTGCAACATGGCCACGAGACACATCACTACAACATGGCCACGAGACACATCTCTACAACATGACCACGGGACACATCTCTGCAACGTGGCCACGAGACACATCTCCACAACATGGCCACGAGACACATATCTGCAACATGGCCACGAGACACATCTCTGCAACATAGCCACGGGACACATCGCTACAACATGGCCACGAGACACACATCTCAACAACATGACCACGAGAAACATCTCTACAACATGACCACGAGACACATCTCTCAAAATGGCCAAAAGAATGTTGGGCAACATGGCCCGCTAGGGCCTGATGGTACAAAAAATGTTCCTCGATATTCGGCACCGTTCACATGTGCCAAGCTGTTGAATATCGTTCTGGGACCACTCGGAAAAGATACTTGCGTTCACTATTTTTAGAATATTATTGCAGATGGCACGGATTTTTTTAGTGTTCCAGAACAAGGAAACAGTCTTGCTGCGGTTGAGAGCCGCTGGACTAACGTTAAACATAGCAAAATGTCGGTTCTTCCAGAACGAGGCGTATTTTCTCTGTCCGAAGCAGGTTTATCCACGGACCCGGAAAACGTCGGCAAGGTGCGCGAGTAGCCGCAGACACGCACCGCCAAGATATATATATATATATATATATATTTATGTATATATATTGTAAGACTATATACATTTTCAATACGGCGTTTCATGCGGTAGCGATGCGGCCGACCCGCGAGACTTCAAGCCTCCACAGACCAGAAACCAGGCGCCGCCGGGCGAAACGTGTGGAAACCAAGCTCAAACACGAAGCCCACTCGTCGCAAGAAAAACTCACAACCTACTGCTAACAACAGCCACTTTCAGTGCTACTGCCAAAGCAAGCAATGAATTCCGCCTAGCCACAGGGTATCAGCCTGACCCAGTAGCCTAGAAGCAGCCACCTCTCTGGACAGCCGGAACCGCCAACCGCCAATCAGCGGTCAGCAGTCACCAGCCGTCACCAGGAGTCACCAGGAGTCACCAGCGTCACCAGTCGGCAATATCAGCCACCAGCCAGGCCATGGGGCACAAAGAAAGATGGCGTGCGTTACATGACGCCTGGGGCCGGCCGCTCCCAGGGGCGGCGCCATTTATAAGCGCCACCACGGGGGGAGTCGAGGCACACCATCCAGGAGAGTCGTCGGAAGCAGACCACCCGACACATTCGACGGAATCACCGAGAAGCTCTCACATCCAACGGAATCGTTCGGGAGTCGTTCGCGAGCTGAGTGGAGTGATTGTGGTTAAACTATGAACTTCGCTCGCGTGCCGGTCGACTGGGCCACCCATGCCAGACAGCGAAAACGAAGCTGATAGCGCGAAATGTGAGTGAACCAGACCAGGGAGTGGCGAAGTATCCTTCACCCATCATGCCCAAAATGAGATCCGTCTGTCACCGGTTTTTTGTGTGTATGTGATGGCCCCAGCCAGCGGTGGTATTGGTAGCCCCGGGTAGGGTAAAGGGGAGGAGCGAGGTGTGACGATCAAGGGCATTGTGGAGCATGGTTTCAAGGTTGCTGTCGATGATACATGAATGTGTATAGCTTAGAAACGCATGGTTTAAGGTTGCTGTGGAGGATACATGAATGTTTATAGTTTATAAATGAATGGTAGAAATGAATACATAATCACGCACGCACATTACTGACGCGAGTTTAGACGACGGGAGAACCACCTGGCTTCTGAAAGACGTTAATGAAGAGGGCAGGTCTTCTGGCTCACCACATGCTAAATAACCGCCTTCTTTCCATGGGGAATTAAAGTATCTTAGGAGATCTGCTCGGGCCCCACGTCACTCAGCGGTTACGGTCAAGGTGGGAATACCCCCGGTCTCGTCCCCCGGTGTTGCTCTGTCTCTCTGTCTAACAGTCTCTCGGTCTCTCGGTCTCTCGGTCTCTCTCTCTCTCTCTGTCTCGCTCTCCAATCAAACGTCAAACACCTGTTCCCAAATCAAACATATCAGCCGGTCGAAGGCGCCGAGTCGAGAGTTCTTGACCTTGGGAAGTGATGCGGCAATAACCGCTAGCTTGGGCAAACTCGTGAATTTTCCCCGGGCACTGTGTCGCTAAACCATAGCACCACGTGTCTACGATACTTCCTCCTGCTTTAAATGGTACGGGGTAATAGTACAGCGCAACTGAACCCAGGAAGCTGATTTATATATGGAACCGGGGATAACATTCCCCCTAGAAAGGAATGGACTTGAGACTCAAGTTAATTATAGAGCACCCTGTAGTCCGTTGTGTGCGTTTTATGTCACGCCGAGATATGCCGGAGACGTTTAAACGAGCAAGTAGCAAACTATAACTTTAAACAAACCCCTTGACCCGATAGGAGGTCACTCACGCTTCCGTATATCGTCCGTTCGTCAATTGTATCACGTCATCGTGATGCAGGGGCCCTCAACATCCCACACGTGGCTGGACGGAATACAAACATTGCAATTTAAACCTGTAGGTCCGTGACACCGGTTGACTTGGCTTGACGCAGGACATCGCATCCAGTTAAGTATTGCTACCGGACGGTTGTTCAGAAAGAGTTGAAGGCATGTCACGTGGATAAAATATAACCAGCAATTCGAGAATTCCCCAGTTAGCATAAAAGAAACTCCGGCATCTTAGGTGTGAAATCTCCAAATCTTTGTATACGTCAGGAATATGCAAAGTTGAATAGCATTGGGACGCGTAAAAAATGCAGTCGGAAATCGTGTACGTTGTGGCCAGATTTGCGTCAATTGGCATGCGTATGCGCGGGCGAGGACATCCCTGTGGAATAGACGTAACCACATGACAACCCATGCGGAAAGTCGTCGAGCTGTCAGATTCAAGGAAGGCACTCGTGCGCTCAAACGGAATTCCCGAGGCTCGTCGTGGATTGATCTAGGCTGACCTTCATGATAGAACAGGAAGCAAGGGTGAATCAGTGATGAAAAAACAAACCCCGTAACACGACACGAGGTCGCCAACGCTCCCTTGTATCGCCCTTTTGTTAATTGCATTGCGTCACGGTGATACAGAGCCCCTCAGCAGATTACCGGTTGCTAAAGGGAACACAAAGTTGAAAGTTGACCTTGTAGTGTAGCTGACCCAGGTCGACCTAGCTTGGTCCGAGACGCGGCACCTCCCTTTAAGTGCTGCTACCAGATGATTAAGTTGTACATTCGCGGCATACATTTTGCACCATATGTATGGCTATGTGAACTCCGCACCACGGCAGATGTCCATAAGATATCGCAAAGCAGTCACGATGGGGAACAACGTTTATCGTGAAATCGCTGGAAACTCGCCCTCAGGCTTTGTACCTGTCAGTACATGTATTACCCTTGAATGTATTATGCTGCAGGCCGCGCAAACATTCGGAGGTCCAAAAGCCTTAAGTTGGTGCCGTTGAGGAACGAACAGTGCACTGACCATTAAGTGGCCAAACGTACTAGGTGCGAAGAGGGATTTGACAGGGAATTAATTCCGGGTTCGTCCGTTACTTAATGTAAAAGCTAGCCGGCAAGACAGGACAGGACGAACCCGACTACCGTCTGTGACGGAAAACGTGAGACGACTTACGCATTTTAGCGAGTAGACTGTTTGCAAGCCGCTCTTCCACTGGCGAGAAATTCCATGGGCCCAAACGTGAGCTACGAATAGCATCCGCCCTCTTCTCTTCGGAGGAGACGGAGGATGGTTGATAGAAGACGGGAAATGACGAAACACTGTTGGTTGAACCCCTGTGAAAGCGTGCCGGAAAGACTGGACATTTCACAGTGCAGCTGGATAACTTGAGTAATTCTAGGCCGCAAATCTCTCCGGCCTGGTGATCACAAAGCGCGGAAGGGCATCCCGAGGGTGGTAAGACCCGATGGGGTCGATGGGTAAGCTCACAGGCAGCGGCACCCAATTTTGGTTGGGGATGAATATGTGCGCACAGTTTAGGTAACAACCAAAAACGGCCAGGTTGGTATTCCTTCCCCGTCTCAGCTATTCCAGTGGGTCTGGGCCTCTCGATTTTGGCACAGGCAGGGAAGATGAAGTTTGGCGTTCCGTAAGCCCCAAATGATACGACAGGCAGGGGATTTGTGGGTCTCCCTATATGACCCCGGGCAGGATAGGTTAGAAAGACGACAGGGGGCCATCCCGACCGATTTGTGGCCCAGGACCACCTGTGGGGATGTTCGCCGATCGCAAGTTCGAGCATGCAAGTCCTGGCAAGGCTTTGACTCATTTAAAGTGTAGGTATGTCGGCCATTATTACCCAAGCCCAGACATAAGACCCATCAGAAACTAACGGAATGTCGCAGCCCAGTGTCATCGAGCCTTGAAGGCAGTAACGGAAATAGTATATCATACCCAATCAACAGTGTCGCGTTAGCCCGTCACAGTTGTGGACTTAAGCACGGGTAAATAACCTTTAACTTTGGGCTAGAAAGCCCTAAGCAACGGTCTGAGAGAGTAAGACTCGCTGAATGCGCACGTACCACTGGAATGGACAAATATCGGGCCAACACTTTTAGTAGAGAGCGAATGTTCGGAATGGAAGATGGAAAGTAATGGATTACGTGGGAGCCAGACTTGTGCTCGACTCAAATTTTTTGAATCGGCTCACATTTGACTCATAGATCTTGAGATCCGATTCAATTAATGATTCACAGCAGGTTAAAATTATTTGATTCGACTCAATTCAGACTCGGAGCTACAGAGATCCGATTCAACCCACGACTCAAACAAACTTGAATCGATTCAGATCCGACTCAATGGTATCAGACTCATAAGCCATATGATTTGGTGTGCACTGCCCACACACTATATATATATATATATATATTACATTGGGGAAGAGGGTGGGTCCTGAACACTTTAGGCATTATGCAAGAAATAGCTCTACTGCTGCTTCTGTATGGCTGAACCAGTAATTGTACTGTGTTTACTGAACACAAAAATGAACAAGCTATCCATATTCAAACAGTTCCTTTCAATGAAAATCCTCTAACCACTTGCAAATAGCAACTTTAAAACAGATTATTATTTTATAGCGGTGTGTCGTATCCTGAACATGAAAATGTTGTTGTTCAGGATTACCTCACTGTAGATGTTGTGGTACAAGCTATTAGTAGGACTAAAAAATGCTGGTGTAATTGCAAAAAAAAATTGGAAGTCACTTCCTTATGGTTTCCTAAAGTCAAATGCTCTTCGAAGCCTACAATGGTTCCCGTGAACTTCGCAACCTCTGTACACAAAGTATAGGTATAATTATGTGATCAGAATTTCTTGTTTTGGTAGCGACAGGTCCATCATTTATGAATACCGCCATCTTTTTGTTATTTATGCACTAAACATGATGTGGGAGACGACCAAATGTAGGTGTTCAGAAAACAGAACGTGTTCAGATACTTCCCCTCTTCCCCTATATGTGATGTGAAAACAGTTATTGCAAAAATGAATTTATTCGACAGACAGTTTGATGTCTACGCATCTTCATCTGTGTCCAATTAAAGAAGGGAATTAGTATTTATTTAGACGCCAACGAAGATGCTCTAACATTGAAACATCTTGATCTGTTGAATAACTATTTTTGCTAAAACTTTGGGTATAATTGGAGATCAAGGTAAATTTTGATTCTTTGGAATTCTCAATTTGAATGCATGGTATTTTAACGTAAAAAATGACGATGCGACCACTCATTTTCCCTGCAAATGATAACTTTTCAGTTGGCAAAGAAATAAACAATCAAAATCTTAATTCTACAAATATATCGGCATAAATTACACCCGAGCAAGGCCAAACCTGCCATGCGAGGTTTGGCCTTGCTAACCCGATTAGTATGGCGGCAAAGTAGGAAAAACCGCAGGGGGGGGGGGGCAGATATCTGCCCCCCCGGACGTGCGCGGGTTAAGAATGACGGATGGCCCGGTTACATGTCGTGCTGAAGCAATATAAGTAAACACTTTTTATGGTAAAATAGTCGGATGGTATCTGCGTGAAGAAGTATTTTATCTTCACGGAAATCAGAGTATGTCGCTTGCAATACAGTGCACAACATATGCAATAAATAATAATATATCATGCAACATATGCGTAACGCCCAACAACTTGTGATTCTCAGTGAAATAGGTGTAATTTAATTAAGCAACTTATCGATTTGTCAGTGAATCTGAATTAAGCCATAAGTGCCTCCTCGGGACTTGCCGCCCCGGTGGCTCAGTTGGTTACAGCGCTATCCCGCACCGGTCTCCCCGTCTTGGCGAGACTGGGTTCGATTCGCTTCGTCTGCTCGCTTTTAGCCCCCGGACGGGAGGATCAGTTGGCAATTGGCACGATAATGTCCAGAGAGAGCTACCGGGGTGGCCGTCTCGGTGTATTGACAGCACGTGAAGCGCTTTGCCAAATTTATACAGTAAAACTGCAATTCATGGATCGGGTGGTGAGGCCAGGGTTCACGCAACAAGCTCTGCTCAGCAATTTAATCCTGGTCCATAAAGCCACCACAGCAAGAATTCGAACTACATTTCTAAAAAGTATAAATGTTGGACGTTGTACTATTATTTTGGGGCCAGATAATGCATCATTGACATCATAAACCTCCCATCTCCTTTCACTACATCTTTGCAATCGAGCTTCTTCTAACATTTCCAACTCATTTTGTGTTGCCGGAGTTAGAAATCCGACGCTATCAAATGTTGCTTGTCAACAGGAGTCCATTGGTAGCCTGCTCGTTGAACTGCCAATGTTGTTTGGCCGACTGAGGAATGCAAGGCGGGAACAGCGCAGCGTGTTTCTCACTTCATGGCTGCAGGGCAACTGTCACCTATGGCTCGGACACTTGCCCGTGGTGAAGCTGTCACGCAACGCATAACTGTGAAGCGGCGCAGCCTATCAGTAATTATTGGGGTGGAGCGACACAGCCCACGTTCCTAGCGGTCAGCCATAGTTAAAGGTTCCCTAGAACATTTCATTGCAGATGAGTGTACCATGGTATTCGCGGCAGGGACAGCCACATACGCACATCACTTACCGCGGGGAAGATAAGACGTGCATCGTCGTCGCTGAAGCTGAAGGTGGGACTCTCGAACACAGCTGCTGGCAGCCTCTGCACCTCGCGCAGGTAGTCGGAGAAGCGACGTGTCACCAGGTGGCCGTTACCGTCGGAGATCTGGGAGAACACGTCTGGAAGGCAAGGCGCATCGCCAGTGGTCAGGTCACCGCACCATGCTGGGCCCCGGCCCGTTACATCACTGCACTAGGTCACTGGTCCGGTCTCTACACCTCACCGGATCACTGGTTCGGTCATACCTCACCGGGTCACTGGGTCGGTCAGTACACAACATCGGGTCACTAGTTCGGTCACTACATCACAACGGTTCATTAGTCCAGTTACTACACCTCACCAGGTCACTTGTCCAGTCATCACGTCCGGCGAGGTCACTTCATCTAGTCATCACGCCTCCCGAGGTCACCAGTGCGGCTAGCACATTGCGTTGGTACCGCGGGAGCGTACATACCAACACCAAGCAAGCCGACGCTGACCACACAAAAGCCACAGTTGACTACGCAGCACGACATGGCGACGTGGCAAGGTACGAAGGCGGGGATGCCGGTTCACCGAGTCTTACGGACGCATCGGCTATTTCCATCCATAGAAAGCACATCCAAGAAGAGCGAGTGCGGTGAGCGTGTTAGAAGCGGTGCAGCAGCCGGCCACCCACACGGGTCGATACGCGTCGACGCGCTGCCGTGTTGCCGATGTTACCGCACTACCAGCCCGCAGGGCACCACAGCATCCCGCTAGTGCTTTGGTGGTGTCCCGGTGGTACTTTGATGGTGTCCCAGTGCAATCCTGACAATATCCCGGTGCTGTCCGTCGGTGTTTTGGTGGCGCCCACCATTGTGCTGATGGTGTCCGGCGAAGTCGAGATGGTGTATTGGCCCTATCCTGATGATATCCTGGTGGTGTCGGTGTCCTGGCGTTGTATTGGCAGTAGCCTAGTGGTGTCGGTGTCCTGAAGGTGTATTGGCAATATCCTAGTGGTGTCGGTGTCCTGATCGTGTATTGGCGGTATACTGGGGTAAAGGCAATATCTTGGTGATACCCTGGTGGTGTCGGTGTCCGGATGGTGCATCGGCAGTATCTTGGTGATATCCTGGTGGTGTGGGTGTCCTGATAATGTATTGGCAGTATCCTGATGATATCCTGATGGTGTCGGTGTCTTGATGGTGTATGTAAATAGCCTAGTGGCGTTAGTGTCCTGGTGGTGTGTGTCAATGCACTGGTGGTGTGCGTGTCCTAATGGTACTTATGCATATCCTGGAGCTGTTGGTGTTCAGTTGGTGTTTGTGAATGTTCTGGTGGTATCATTGTCCCGTTCTGATGGTGTTTGTGAATGTATTGGCAGTGTTGGTGTCCTGTTCGTGTCTGTGAATGTACTGCTGTCGGTGTTCTGATGGTGTCTGATAATGCGTTAGTGGGGTGGGTGTCCTGAGGTGTCTGTGAATGCCAATATGGTATCAGTGATCTGATCATTTCCGTGAATGTCCTGGTGGTGTCGGTGTCCTGTTGGGGTTTGCGAATGTTCTGATGGTGTGGGTGTCCGAATGGTGTTTCTTAATGTCCAGGTGATGTCAGTCCCTGGTGGTGTTCATGCACGTCCTGGTAGTGTCCGTGAATGTTCTGGTGGTGTCAGTCCCTGATGGTGTTTGGGAACGCCTTGGTGGTGTCCATCAAGGTTTTGAAGTTGTTTGTCCCCTGGTGTTTGTAAACATCCAGGTGGTATCCGTGAACGTCCTGGCGGTGTCCGTGAACATTTTTTTCTTCTAATGTCGACCCCTGTTTCGTATGCAGCAGCCTATCCTATTTGACTCCACGCACTATTACAGGCTCGATTGATATTGGGCTTTCATATCGCCAGCTATTCAAAAGATAGGACAGCCAGCTTAGGAATGCCTCAGGATGCCAATACATATGTCATTTGTCTTCATACCTCCAGTTAACTACAACTGGTTGCATCCTTTTTTTCTTTTTGTTTGGAGATAGGCCACCACCAGTTATTAGTAGAAGTAGCCCCAGGAGCACCTCAGCTAGGTAGCAAGCTAGTAACACCAAGGAACTCCTGGGGCCACAAAGTGAAATGTGTTATGAGGAGGGAAAGGGAGAAGTTGGATCCATGTACATACACATGCACAAGCACACAAACCTGCATATGCACACACATGAAACATGTACACCTACACATATTTCACATATATAGACACATATGCACTCACACATCTATACAAATATACATACATACACACATATGCTAACATGTACATACATAAACATACACACATATGCATCCATACACATTTATGCACATACACATGCACACATCTGCATATACACACCTGTACTTACATGCAATTAAGGATATAGGTAAATATGCATTATCACATATGCATATGTTTACTGATCCAGCTTTACTCACACGTACTTATATTAACCACCTACATATAATTCATCTCTTTTTTTAGTGTGCAAATGATCAAGGTTCATTTTTGCT
This sequence comes from Ashinkailepas kermadecensis, assembly GCA_034440615.1. Taxonomy (NCBI): domain Eukaryota; kingdom Metazoa; phylum Arthropoda; class Thecostraca; family Neolepadidae; genus Ashinkailepas; species Ashinkailepas kermadecensis. The sequence continues at coordinate 155,111 of JAOTOM010004520.1, read as the reverse complement.
CACCGGCTAGTTTATGATATATAAGCTAATCAAATAAGCTCTGATAATTTTTTAATATCTTCTTTCTTAATAGGCACATGATTACAGGGAGGAAATTTTGTACCAATAATACTATTCCAAGTTCTTGGTGCTATAAATGGCAAGGAATGCAGTCTATAGGATTTCGATAGCTATAGGTACATGGATATGATTAACATGCCTTAAATTACTTGGTGATGAGTATTGGAAAATATTCATTATAGTGATTGGTAATGTTTGATTCACAAATATGTGAAGTAGTAATATGCTCTGTTCCTGCACAACATGACGGAACTTCAGAATTTTATGTTTACAAACAATTCATTTGTAGGGTATGCATAGTGCTGATTATCTATGATTCTTAGGGCCCTTTCTTGTATTTTAACTATTCTGTCTAATCGTGTTAGAAAATTGTTTCCCCATATTAATGCACAATAAATTAAATAGTGAAGAATCAAAGCATTATATAAGTATTTCAATTCACGACTTGGATAAAGTATTTTGCTCTTCCCATTATTCCTAGATTACTGCTAGTTTTTGCAGCAACATATGCTATGTGATACTCCCATGTTAATTTGTCATCAACTATTACACCAAGATATTTGATTTGCTGTTTCCTGTGAACCTTTTGATAATTTATGGCTATGTTTAAGTCATAGTCATAAAGTCATAAAGTATTAAGGCTTAATAAGAGCCACAGGGGCCCAACTGGGTTAAGCCTATCTAGAAAAGGTACTAGTGCAATATGGGTAGTGGTAAAGAAACTGCTTCAAGGTCAGCAAAGGTTCATTCCAATAGGTGAATCAGAATGGACCAGGTGAAAACACCCTTTGTGGCTGACCAGGGAAGTATATATTAAGTCAAACCAAGAAGCATATATGATTTATTTATTCTGATTCACTATTTATCAGCTATTTCAGCTAAATATTTGTCAGCTATTTCAAGAAGCTAGAAATAGCTATGTTATTGCACATAAAAGACTGGCTAAAATTAAATTAAATAGAGACTGCAGTCTCTATTTAATTTATAAGTCAGCACTACGCATACTAGAATACATTTGGTAATTTGCTTTTTTTACATTCAGTGATAATATATCAGCTTGAAACCATTCAGTTATTCCTGTAACAATGGCATTGACTTTAATTTGTATTTCCTTTATATTTGTAGCTTTTATCATGACAGCAGCATCATCAGCAAATAAGTAGAATGTTCCATCTAAAGAATTACCCAAATCATTAATGTATATAAGAAAGCGTTGTGACCAAGTATGGAACCTTGTGGAACTCCTATTGTAATGCACTCTGCATCTGATATTATAACATTAATTTTTGTTTGCTAATAACGATGTTTTAAATATGAATGTAATATCATGAGTAGTGTTCCTGAGATTCCAATATGTTGATTTTTTTGTAGAATGTCCATGCTCACAGTATCAAAAGCTTTTTTCACGTCAATATAGACGACAAGTAAGTTTTTTTCTGTTCCAAAGATTGTGTAATGTCATCATAAATGTGAGCAATTGTCATGTAGGTGCTATGCTTTTTCTATCAAAATTGGAGTGTACTGAGTATATATTCAGTTCCAGATAAGACATGAGAGAAGAATATACCATTTTTCAAGGATTTTTGAAAATACTGGAAGCATAGAAATTGGCCCATAATTTGTGAATTTGTTCAGTTGTCCCGCCTTAAATATTGTGATAATTATGGCTTGTCTTAGTTGTTTAGGAAAAACTCCAATTCTCAGGCAGAGGTTAAACAAGTCGGTGATTTGCTTCAAGATAATTTTGTAAGTCAGTAAGAGAGTTTTTGTACTAATGCCATCAGCCCCTCCTCCAACAGAGTTCAGTGACTTTATAATTGTTTCAACTTGGATTTCATTAGTGTACATATCTTGTTCCCAAATAGCATAGTCATGCCCTGCAATGTATTCAATTGATTGATTGATTGATTGCTTGGGCTTAGGGGCGCATCAACTGCTACTGGTTATGTAGCGCCCAATTGTATTCAATTGGATCTAATTGGATCTTTGTTAGAAGCAGTAGTCTTCTTTTCTAATTTGCTGCCAATGGTTGAAAAGAAATTGTTGAAGGCATTAGGAATTTGTTCTGTTTGATATTCATTATCTTCTTCATCGAACATGGATTCTGGGATTTTGTGTCTTTCTTTGTGTTTATTTATCAGCTCATGTAATATTTGCCAAGTTTTCTTTCCAATTGATTTATTACAGTGAAGGGAATTTTAATAGTGTAGCTTCTTTGCTTCACTGATTATCTTGATGAGGATGTTCCTGAATTATTTGTATTGAACTTCATTGTGTGGATTTTGATTTTTTAAATAAAACTTCTCATATAGTCTGTTTTTTCCATTTATGGAACATAATATGCCAGAGCTAATCCAGGTTTTTTGGGAGGTTTTCCTCTTGCTTGTGATAACATTCTTTGCAATAATCTGCATTATACGCTGAGAGCAAATCATTGCATGCTATGTTTGGATCATTGTGTTCATGGAAATTATTCAAACTTGATGCTAAATAGTCATTTAAGAAATGGATTTGATTGTAATCAAGTATTTCTTTTGGATAATTTGACTTCTTTTTTCCTGGGCAGTTAATGTTACAAACACTGGAAAATGATCCGAAAGGTCTTCAATCAGTATACCTGATGAGGAAATGCATGAAAAATCATGTATGAAGATATTGGCCAATAAAGAACTAGTAGTATTTTGTACCCGAGTAGCATTTGTGATTGAGGCCAGAAAACTATGTGACAATAGTTGGTTTGAGAATCTCTCCACATTTCTGCCATTTTGTATATTTAGAAGGTTGTAGTTGAAATCTCCTGTTATAATTGTAAGCTTCCTCTCATTCTCTATCATTTGTAGCATTTTTTCAGTGCCTTCAAGACAATTATTGTGGGGGAAAGTCGAGGGACGATAAATCTGGCAAATAATTATTGATCTAGGACTATTTTGAGACTAAAGTTTGATTTCAACTGCAGCAGCTTCATCAAGTTGATCTACCATATCTTTTCTTTCTCTTGATTCCAAGAGAAAGAACCCTCGGAAGCCTCCGACTTCATCTGTGGAGGCACCGTCAGGCTCCTCACCTACAGCCAGCCAGCCGCTGCACTGCAACAAAAAGGTCATACGTGCGGCTGCAGCCTTGAGGGCACAATCCGAGAAGACGCGTCGACGCCGTTTTGGCCGTCCAACCCAGAGTATATTAAAGAACGAGTACAACCAAGTTTAGTATATTCTCAGATCTAGTATATACTGTGCCTTGGTGACGTCACAGCTAGAATATGCGATACTCTACTAGAAGGTGGTGGACATCTGGCGGATTATAGAACCCTATAGTAGAATATTCCAAATCTAGCGGATTCCTGGCAATTGGTGATATAGTGCCGCAACCGCGGGAAAAACTTCACGTGCTTCATTTTTCTTATTTTTCTATAATTTTCATTAGAAAAGAGCATATGGTACTATGGCATGCTTTACTTTCTCCTGTATTGAGCTGACACGAGAAAACAAAGGATGACATGAAAAAGAGTACAAAGAATGAGAAAGAACGTTCAATTTCATTTAACAGCAGCTTCCTTTTCTGCCGAAGCTCGACGCACGACTGGCCTTGAGGGCCAGCCGGTCGTCATGGCAACGACTTAGGCCCCGCCCTTCGGGAGTCGGCCGGCCGGTTTTGTGTAGTGTCCTCGTTTACCGGCAAGGAAACATACTTTTACTGGGTGATACAAGTAAAAACGATCCGGATTCGTATGTAAAATTATTCAGGCATTCGCATGGTATCAAATTTGCCTACATACAATAAAAATTGTCTGCGTAAAGCCGTGGAAAATATTGGCTATTTTGGCTTGAGACGCACGCAAAGTGCTGCCGAGTATCGCCTTGGCTACGTCACAGACCCGGAACAACTTGAACCCCCCCCGGTCCAAACCCAACCGACCGCAAACCGCCCGACCAGCCTGCCACCAACTCGACTGCTTCTACACTACGAACTTCTAGCTCAGCTCTACAACTCTACAATACACCACTTTAGGTTGGTCCGGCGGTGACGCTGCCCCACCCACCCCGCCGCCGATATTTGTAAAAGTGTGCACCATTCTCGCCTAACCCCAACGCAAAACCCACGACCCTCTACACTTACCCAACATGAACACAGACACCACGCCCAACACCCAGTCGGATGATTTTTTCCTCTGCCACCGGGATGATGGGGGCCCCATGGGCTCCCTTGACTCCTGGACGGTGGAGATCACCCGTCGGACACGAAAGCCCCTATACGCACGCCAAATACGACCAGGGGCGCTTCTCATTCAGCCATATAACCCCGACGGCGCAGACATACTGACACGCATCACAGACATCCTAATCACCATAACACCAGCCGCGCACCTCAACACATCACAGGGCACCATATATGCACGGGAGGTGGCCTGGATGACCGAGGAGGAACTGGTACTCAGGTTTAAGAGCCAGGGGATCTCCTTCGTCTACAGGCCACCCACCCCAGCATACAAACAAGACACACACACACACACACACACTCATACTGACTTTCAACACCAGACAACCACCCACACACGTTAAAGCCGGCTACATTAGGTACAAGGTCACGCCACGAGTACCCCTCCATCGACGTTGTCTGTTTTGTCAACGATACGGACACTCGAGGGGTGGGGGGCAGGACACAACATCCACCTGCGCAAACTGTGCCGCATCACACGACACAAACACATGCACGAGCGGCACATTATGCTGCGTCGGTTGCGGCGGAGACCACGCTTCCCGGGACAGGGCCTGCCCTCGGTGGACAAGGGAGAAGGAAATTATCCGTCTTGTACACCTAGAGGCCTGGGACCTGCCGCGGGCAAGGTCGTGGGTCAACGACCAGCAGCCGACTCAGCCCATACACCACCACAAGACATCCACGCAATCTACACAAACACAAATAACTCATCAACTACACCACCTACCAAAGCTACGCAGATAGACCTAGCAATCATAATCCGGTCACAACCCAAAACACAAAGTACCGCACAAGCACCAAAACAAAACAAACCTCGACACTACTCACCCACCCACTCAACAAAGGCACCACCCCCAATCCCACATCGCGGAGCACGCAAACCATCATCAACACCAGGTCCATCAGAACCATCACTAACACCACACGCAGTAAGCAAAAACTAACGCTTCGAAACCCTCACAGATTCAGACGACGACAACAGTTCAGACAACCAGACGACAACAGTTCAGACAACACCTTCTTTGACAGAATTGATGACTCGATACCCAGGAACAAACTTCTCGGGTATATATAACTCATCTTATTATATTTACACACCTTCTAGGTGCCTTCCCTCGCCATGTTAAATAATGAGTGGTACTTTGAGTACAGGAAGATCCATGTGATGGATTATTATATTTGCAATATCTGCGACTGCGCCAGAAGTTGCCGCTATTTGCGTTCTACTGAGAGCCGTGTCGCTGGATACATCAAGTCGTTCAGTCATTTTGATAGCCGGGTCTTCCATTTGCAGCGAAGCTGGTTGTGGGGAACCTTTGATTTCAGAAATTTAGCCCCCTCCCCCACTGTACTCCTCCACTGTATGTCGAGACAGATTCCGGCAGATTCCATACCCCGGCGCCTGTCTACCGAGCTGTATAGTCGGTACTGCCGCCGACCGCCGGCGAGGCCAACGGCTATTGTTCCCCTCCCCATTTCCGGTCAGGTGCTCAGATATCTGGGCCTGGTACTGCCGTCGTCTGACGACGTGACCTCGATGCAGGGCCGCCGCCGTCTTGAGATGATGACATATCTGGGGTGATGCGAATACGAATGTCAGTGGGTGAGATGTCAGTGGGTGTCAGTGGGATGACAGGTATGACATGTTATACCCCGTGGCCAATGTTAGGTGAGTCAGTGTGTCTGTGATGTCAGGTGAGTCTGATGTTAGGTGTGTCAGTGCATCTGTGATGTCAAGTGTGTATGATGTCGAAGGTGTCTGTGATGTCAGGCACGTAAGGTCAAGTGTACGTCTCAGTCTTGGATGTGTCTATGATTTATTAAAGTAATGATGACATATAATAATGGGTGACTGCTGGATGAATGTTACTGTGTCTGTGAATGTCGGATGTCAGCTGTCCGTTAGCTGAACGGTAATCATGAGTCGCTATTGTCGGGCGCCGTGTCGCCCCGACCTGCCAGCTGCCTGTGTGCACGCTGAGCTCAGCAGCTCTGGTGTCAGACATCAGGCCGCAGCGCGGTGCCGCCGCAATTGTGCCGAGAACAGCATAAGTTCCCGCGAGCGGCCGAATTCTGGTTTTCCACCAGAGATGACTCTGGCCTGATGGAATGTCTCTGATGTCTGAGAGACCGTGCGCCCGCCGGTGCGGTAGCGTTCACCGGGAGCGAGCGTTGCTCTCGATGGTCCAGGGCCGTACGACCGACGCTCTCGCCTGTGACGTGTTGCGGGCTAGTTGCCTGGCATGGTGCAATGGGCGTTGGCCGCCGAATTTAGGTGGCGCAGAGCCGAGGGCTCCCTAGGGCACTCGTGGCCGAGCAGTTGTCGAAGGCGGCTGGCCGAAGGCGGCTGGCCGAAGGCGGCCAGCCGCCAGGGCCCACCTCTTCGGAACGTACGGTACGCATGACTGACTGAGAGTCGTGGGTTGTCTGTCGATATGTAGTCGCTTGAGATGAAAGTCGTAGAGTACTTGAAGACCAGTCGGAATGGAAGTTGAATTGTATGTTGATGTGAACGCTGTAGTCTCTTGAATATTTGAATGTGTGACCGGAGACTGAGATCATGTGCCGTGATGGGAATGCATGGGGGTAATGCTACATGCTCTATGCTCGTTCCACCCTCAATGCGGGTGTTGGGATAATGTCGAAGAACTTTATGGTCAGGGTGGAGATCTGTTGCCTTTCCTCACCTTACAAACTAATCGCTCCCTCCCTCCCCCACCCCACAAAAACGGGTTCCCCAAATATATTTAGAAAAACTCGCAGGTAGTGGCAGGTCACGGAGAGGGACCAAGGTGCTAATGGAGATTCAACTGCTATATTGTTCAACAAGCCTCCTCCATAGCCCTGCCTATGAGAAAAAAAAAACATTTGGGTTTCTCCCCCCTCGATGTCCGACTCTGGATGGAGCCTGCAGTCGTGAATAGGGCTTTTATGTATACCTTGCAAGCCGAATTCAAGTGGCCGGTATTGAACATGTTTTCCTTCTTCTCTATGTTTGCCAAGGCAGACGCCAGACAGATCAGAAGCTCCTGTCGGCATCAGGCAGGGACGCACACAAGCTTTGTACGGGAACTGGGGCGGATACAAGGGTGGGGCTCTGGGGGCATGTGTACCCTTCCCCTTTGGGAATGTGGCTCACCTCTGGTCGGGAAAAGGCGCCCTTTTGGGAAGGGTCGATTGCACACACCCTCGACTGCCAGAGGCACGTTAGGCGTCAGACGCGATGTTAATGCGGACATCGGGGGATCTCCAGTAAAGAAAGAAAACAGGTAGGCTCCTGATGCCATTCAAGAACTCTGAAACATGCGCCCGCGACAAGTGCGCCCGGATGCTCACCAGTGTGTGCGCGAAGTAGATAGTTACAATTTATGAGACTCTGTCTCCATAAAATATGATGCGAAGTGCATTTATGAAAGTTAGCTTGCCTTCAGACGTCAATTTTATTGCCACTTACAGTGACATATTGCGCATATTATTACTTTCCGCATTTCCTTCTGGAACTATTTCCACCATAGACGGCCGGCCGCCGGCGGCCCCAGGTCCGTCCCCGACCGCCCGCCATTCATAATATGGCGGGGCGCGGGATTCCTATTCCCTGAATGTTGATATGCACCAACGCCAAAGCTACAGGCAGATTTTCATATTTGAAACGATAGGCGATGTGCCTGGCATGAGTTCCGCCACCATCAGGGTTGAGGCCGACAGGTGTTTACGATGTTTTTTAAAGAACATTACGCTGATGGGCGTTGAAGGGAAAGAATGCATCTACAGCTGTGAATTCCTCCTACACAATTTTCGCGTGGCAGAGCCGATGTTGCTTAGTATTGTTGAAGGGTGGAACTTTAATTTGTGTCGTGCCACCGCTCGGCGGCCCTACGGATCCTCTAGGCAGCAACCGTCGGCGCTTGACGTCCATCGAGCCATGCCAGAACGTCAATAAGGTCGCAAAGCTTCATGTCAAAAGGTAAAAAGTGACAGGGTTAGATATCTATAAAAGTAGTCGAGTATGGCATCAGAAGGCAGCTGATTTTACGCCGGTTTATTTCAGACCATTGGAAATTATTTCGCTAATGTAGAACATCTGATATACAATTAAAAGGAATACAATATTATAATTTGGGACACAAATCCTGGAATAGAGTGCAAACAAATTACAGGGTTATATATCTATCAAAGTAGTCCAGTATGGTATCAGAAGGCAGCGGAATTTATGCCCGTTTATTTAAGACCATTGGAAATTATTTCGGTAATGTAGAACATGTGATATAAAATTTAAAGGAATACAATGCGATAATTTGAGACACAAATCCTGGAATTGAGTGTAAAAGTGACCGGGTTAAACCATCATGGAAGTTATTAAAGATGATAAAAAAATGTAGCACGTTCAATTTTCGTTTAGTTAAGAACATTGGAAATTGTCAGGACGTCAGACAGAAGATGTATGACACGTTTTTATCACAAGATGTTGAGTGGCCAATTGCTCCAATTTCAATTTAAGGGCAAAGTGAAGGGGTGAAATGATTTGATAATAAAACGAACTACACATTATAAGAGAGCTTGTTTCAATGTTGTTCAAATTGGACCACTGGAAATTACTTGCACCTCGTCTAGAAACCAGAATATAGCATTAATCAAAGCAAGCCCACTCTGATGGTGTTCCTTCACAAACCCACCACCAGAGCGGCGACACCGGTATTATGTCCGCTTATGACGCCTAACGACCCTCTGAGAGGAAGAGGGTGCAAGGATCTTCGGGAAGGATCGAGTGCACTCCCACTCAACAAATAATTTTCAGCTAGAGGCACTCTTCGGAAGAAAAAGTGGCGCCCCTCCGGACATGCGCTCTCCCAATGACTATCCTGGATCGGCCGCTGTAATGTAATATACACATTTAAGGGGCCTGGTCTGCTGGACCCTTTGGAGTGAAATTGGCACCTTGGATGCTAATTGACCCATGAACCGGCCAGTGGCGTACCGAGGGGGCATTTGTGGGAGGGGTGCTGTTGCCCCCTGGGACGCTGTGGACCCCCAAGAATCGCGCCGGGGTTCGAAAAATTGCGTCAGGCTCCCTAAAAATCCCGATATGGCCTCAAAAATCACACCGGGGACCCTAAAATCACATCGGGGACCACAAAAGTCGCACAGGGGTCCCTGAAAATTAGGCCGGCGCCCCCAAATCGCACCAATGCCACTGAAAGTCACATTTGAGGCCCCAAAATTGTTTCGGGGCCCCACAAATAACACTGGAGACTCCAATAAGAAGGGCCAGAGCCCTTGAAGATACCGCGGGGACACCAAAAAAGTCGCGCCGGGACTCACGTAAAGCCACACCGGGCCCACGAAATTCACGCTGGGCCCCCAAACGTCCAACCGGGGCCCCAAAAAGTAGGACCGGTGTCCCTGAAAATCACGCTGGGTGTCTCAGAAGTTCAAGCTTGGGGCCCTGAAAATAATGCTATGGGCATCACAGATCGCACCAGGGCCTCAAAAGTTTCATCGGGACCACCCAAGAAATGAAGCCGGGGCAACAAAAAAAAAACGAAAAAAAGAGCCCGAACATGGAAAATTACTGTGGAGTTAGAACAATGGCTCCAAAAGCCCCCAAAACATGTTCGACCCTCCCCATCCCCCAAAAAAACAACGCGTGGAACCACAAAAACTCGCGCTATGGATTCCAGCAAATTACGACGGGGCACACAAAAAGCACACTTAGACCCAAGGAGGCGCACCGCTTCCCTTGAAGATGACACTGGGGGCACACACATCGCGCCGAAGCCCCATAAGTCGCAGCTGGCTTCCAAAAAAATCAGCTCCTACATGGAATGTCACTCTGCGGCCACACAAATTGTGTCAACCCCCCCCCCCAACAACAAAAAGTATCGGGCCCGAGAAAAGGAACGTGTTGGGGCACCGGAAGAAATGCACCGGGAGCCAGAATAAACCAACAGGGAACAAAATTATCGTGCTGGGGACTTACAATGGGCGCTAGATAACCACTGCGATGCCGCGGCCGGGTGGCGGGCACTAGCCAGCGACCCCCGGCCGCTCCGCACGGTTTCATAGATTTATCCGGAGCAAGAGAGCATCGCTGTGCCATAGTGTGCTTACATAAATCCGAACATCTAACGGTGAATGTGTGACGCCCCCGAAAGCTGTGAGTGTCTTAATCATCTGAAAACCGCTATATTAAGTTTGAATACTTCAACGGATACCGTCATAAAGTCATAAAGTGTTAAGGCTTAATAAGAGCCACAGGGGCCCATCTGGGTTAAGCCTATCAAGAAAAGGTACTAGAAATGTACATATTCTCAACCCAATCAATCCCTTATCCGAAGTTCCTAGGAAGCTATATATCCCAGCCTATCTAGCGTCATCCACTTGCTATTGCATAACACCCTCAACAATTGCAAGCTCCTCCCATCATACCCATTGTGCTACCATAGCCCCTGCTTAAAGGGGTCTGTGCCGTGAACACTTAACATAAATCGCACCCCATCAATCCAAATTAGAATTCAAAAACAAGATTTTCCTGTCTAAAAAATTTGTCGACCCTACTTTTAAATACATTCAATGAGGAACTCCCCACAACATCAGCAGGCAGCCCATTCCACTGATCAACAACCCTTTGACTGAAGACCTGTTGTCGCTTAACTGTCCTACACCTCAACTTGTCTAACCTGAATTGGTGACCCCTGTGTGCTACTTGAAACTGAAGAGCACCATTTAAATTGACCTGATCTAGTCCTTTAACAATTTTGTACATTTCAATCATGTCCCCCCTTAATCTCCTATACTTGAGTGAGTACATATCTAATGCCACAAGCCTTTCTCCATATTCTAAGCTACCTATTCCACTGATGAGTTTAGTTGCTTTGCGGTGCACTCTTTCTAACTTGTCTATATCTTTTTCTAGGTAGGGGTTCCAAGCTTGCACAGAATATTCCAAGTGGGGTCGCACATATGCTAAGTACAGTTTTTTCATGACTTCCTTGCTCTTATATATCACACTTCTATTAATGAGTCCCAGCATTCTGAGTGCCCTGTTCCTAGCTGAGGTACATTGTTTCTCTGCTTTAAGGTCTTTTGAAACCAACACACCTAAGTCCCTTTCCTTTTCAATAACATCCAGTTCCATCCCTCCCATTGTATATCTGAAAGTCTCACCTCCAGACCCCAGATGCACAACCTTACACTTGTCATAGTTGAATGACATCTGCCATTGATCAGCCCACCTTTTTAGGTGCTCCAAGTCTAGTTGAATATTACTAGATTGATCACAACTGTTTGCCACTCCTACCAGTTTGATGTTATCAGGAAATTTGAACACTCTATTCCTCAGCCCTACCTCAATGTTATTCACAAAGATGATAAAGAGAAGTGGCCCTAGAACAGAGCCCTGTGATACTCCACTCAGAACATCCTTCCAATCAGATTTACATCCATTTAACATTACCCTTTGTTTCCTTTCCCTCAACCATGCTTCAATCCAACCTAGAACTTATCCAACAATCCCATGTTGCTGTAGTTGATGAATTAGCCTACTATGTGGAACTTTATCAAAAGCTTTGCTAAAGTCCAAGTACACAACATCCATCCTGCTTTGATTGTCTACTTCTTTAGTAACATACTCCATGAACTCCAAAAGGTTAGTTAAACAAGACCTTCGAGATCGAAATCCATGTTGAGTATCCCTTAAAAGATTGTGCCTATCAAGATGAATCTGAACATTCTGTTTAACCAGATTGTCTAGTACCTTGAAAACTATTGAGGTCAAACTGACTGGCCTGTAGTTCCCTACACACTTCCTACTTACCTTTTTGAAAATTGGAACTACTTTTGCATTTCTCTAATCTTCAGGCACTTCAGAGTATTCCATAGACTGACTGAAAAGTATACCTAGAGGAACTGCTAAAGCTTTAGCACACTCTACTAAGACCCTAGCATATATATCATCTGGTCCAGAAGCATTATTAGGTCTTATATTCTGCAACTGCTTTTCTCCAGCTTCTGTAGTTATTGTAAGATACTCCAACCTATCACCTGTCATGGCATATGATTCAGTTGTTTCTATTCTACCAGAATTCTCTTTCGTAAAGGCTGATGAGAATTGCTTGCTTAAGGATTCCACACTATCACAATCATTAACCACTAATTCCCCATCTACCTCCAGTGGTCCTACACCACACTTTTTGGCCTTAAATTTGTAGAAACTAAAGAATCTCTTAGCATTACCTGCTGAACATTCCAGAGCTAATTTGATTTCAGCCAGTCTTTTAGATGCCATAACACACCTCCTAACTTTATTTCTAGCTATTTGATATGGTTTGAGGTTTACCTCAGAGTTAGCATATTTTGGTTTCTTGAATGCCTGCTTCTTTGACTCCAGTAAATGCTTTACTTCCCTGGTCAGCCATGAAGGGTGCTTAACCCTGGTTAATCTAATTTGCCTATTGCGAATGAACCTATCCTGACCTTGAAATAGTTTATATTTTATCATTCTCCACATTTCATAAGTATCTAAGCCTTTCAATAAGTCTTCCCAATGAATTTCATTCAGGAAGATCCTGAACTCATTGTAATTCCCTTTAGCAAAGTTTGGAATCAATGTCTTATTGGTTCCTACATTTCCAACATACAATGAGAAGCGTATAATGTTGTGATCACTATTACCCAAAGTCTCTCATATGTTCACATTTTGTACCAAATTTTCCTCATTAGTAAGCACAAGATCTAATATTTCATTTAGCCTTGTAGGTTCATGTATCATTTGAAGAAAACAAAATTATTCTCAAAACAATCCATTAAGCTTCTTCCTGATTTGTTTAGACCTATAATTTTGCTTCCCAATCCTGCTATGTTGAAATCCCCCAACAAAACAGTTCTCTCCTGTGCTCTCCTACTTATCGCTTCCTGCATCAACCTGTCCGTGTTTTCATTCTGGTCTGGAGGTCTATAGAATGCCACAACCCTAAATTGTGTTCCATTTTTCAGAATGATATCTAACCACAAGGATTCTACACCTTCATTATGTACACTATCTTCTATGGAATGACATTTCATTAATTGTCTGACATACAACAGTATACCTCCTCCTATCCTTGCCTGCCTTTGATAAGCATGCATGTTGTAGCCTGTCAATTCGCTTTCTTGCAAGTTGTCTCCAAAAATGCTTTCATTAACCCATGCCTCCATTATGCATACCAAATCTAGCTTTTCAGACAACATATAAGCATACAGTTCCCCAATTTTGTTCCTAACACTTCTGGCATTGACGTAAAAACATGATAAACCATTCCTTCCCTTGTTTGCAAGACCTCTCTCTATCAGCTACATCCCCCAATGACCTGCCTAGTTTCCCTGTTACCTATTGAGAGCCTCCTCATACCTATTGCTGAGCAATTCAACTCCTCTCTTGCTTAAATGCAACCCATCTAATGCAAACATTTCAGTCCTCCCCAGAAATCCCCCCACAAATCCAAGAACCCCACCCCAAGTTCCTTACAAATCTTGGCCACCCTGGTATTCAGCCCAATGGCCCTCGAGTCCCACTCTATGCTTGCGTTAACCATAGGGAGGATGGATGTTACTATTCGTCGTTTCCTACTTACAGCTAACCTACCTATCAAAGCCCTATACTCTTGTACTGTTTCCCTGTTTTTGCTTTTCCTACATCATTTACACCAACCTGCACAATTACTGTTTGCTCTCTCCACTACCCTTCATTACTCCTTCTATCCTATCACCAACATCCTTTACCTGGGCCCCTGGGAAGCAAACACGAGTCCTTTTGTTGTGGTTCCTGCTACAAAAAGTACGGTCCATGTACCTCACTCTTGAGTCCCCTATAACTAAAACCTCCCCCTCTCTATCATCAGCTACCTGGTCATTCCTACCTTCCTCCTTAGCAGCATTACTACCTCTCTCTTGCATTACCTCGAACCTATTATTAGTTTCAATGCCTTCGTCAATTTTCCTTAAAGCTAGACTCGTACCCTGGCGTCTAGCTACTTTCCACTCTCTACTATCATGGTCCATACTATCTCCACCCCTATCACTCCCAGGCTCCTGCACCTGGCTTGCCTGGCTGACATTTCCTATGGCGGGCCCTGCCACCAAACACTTCAGGCGCTCCACCTCCCTTGCTAACATATCTACTTTCTTACTCAAGTCCCCAATGACTACCATACACCTACACTTCACACAGTCACCTTGCATTTTTTTCTTCTCTTTCTCTTTTTCTTAAAAAAGTTTTCCCGACTCCCACCAGCTACAAACTCCAACTAAACCAAACTAAATAAAAATTTAAAAAAAAGCCTAGACACCTTTGCAATTACACCAGTATATTGAAAATATACCTAGCGGTAATTTAAGCTCACTATTTTAGTCCTAATCTCCATCTTAAACTTACACACCAAAAAGACACCGACTTATTCCTCTACACTACAGAAACCTAAGCCACGAGACCGTGCCACCCGTCTACAAAGCGTTAACGTGGCCGATCGATAATTCTAGAAGCTACCTAGTGTAATTTAAGCTCACTATTTTAATCTTAAACTCTATCTTCAACTTAAACACCAAGCGGACGCAGACTTATTCCTCTATGCTAACATAAAACTAAGCCACGTGGCCGCTCCACCCGTCTACAAAGCGTCCACGTGGCCGATCGATAATTCTAGAAGCTAAAAATATAATTGTTAAAAAGAAGCTTATGAGATAAAACTATGCAAATGTATGTACAGAAGTAATTGCTAAATACCTATCCACAGCTAAGCCTAGTATACTGCCCGGTTCTGCAACGACTTATCTGGAAAGTAGGACCTCCCACAGACGTGTTTCCACCTTGACACCTGGCGGCAAACTGATGCTTGTGATGCGTGAGAGCGAGCCACATTATATGAGAAAACCCTCTGAAGCGTGAGACAAGATTCGTAATTAAGCCAAGTTCCCGATCCAGTCATCGAAATTTCAACATCAATGCAAGTACATGAGAACACAGCAAACATACAGAACTATCGCCATGTACACCAGCCGCCGAACAGCCACCAGTCGGAAAGGCGCAGGCACACCACCATCAATCGTTTCGCACCTCTCCACCCCCGTCAACCCCACCCACTAGGGCAGCCGCCGCAGATGTATGCGTATCCGGAGGTCCGGACCGACCCCGGATAGCCGAGCCCAGCCGCGGCCGGCGCTAAAGGCAACACTAGCCCTTTTCACGACGGCCAATAAGCACCGGGATGCAATGTCGACGACTTCGTCCAGTATGAAGGGCATATCATTGAAATATATGTACTTTATCTGTATATATGGAATGTTCAAGAAGTTTTAACTATGAAGTAATCAATTCAATATTAAACTTAACCAACATATTCAAATTGTGGCACTGTTTGAAAAAAGCGCTCAATTCACAGAAACAACTAGCCAATCTGGCCGCATTTGGCACCATGGCCGGGAGGTAGGAGTTGTCGGATAGAACATAAATTTACCGTTGGATTATCAGCAAGTATGCAATATTAGGGAGAAAGTGGTAGTATATATCCCGCGGATGAATATTTTTCCTTTTAGGTTTTATTTGACGGCTGTGAAGTACCTGTATTATGAATAAATATTGAAATACATCATTTCCAGATGCTACGATTCCCTCTTGACGCTCCCGAAAATATTAAATTCTCTCCACTTTACAAGCGGGTTGTTTACAGTTGTAATGGCATCCGCTGTACCGCACCATACGTGGCTCCGTTTTTAAATGTTGCTGTACTCCTACCTGAATAACCCATACTGTGGGGGAGGGCAATTGATCCTCGTCTTTGAATATCATACACGCAAGTAAGAACAAAGCATGAATTGTTTACAGCACCCAAAAGACCGCAAAACACGTCCAAAATATGCGCATCTGAGACAAACTTGCTTGTTGGCTCGCCTGACATATTTCAGCCGTAAATGATGCAATCAGAGCACAAATAATGACGCCATTTTTTTAAACGTGGATTATGATTCGTCCCAGCTATCATAAAGGGCCAATCACTTACTGCAGTTGAAGGTGGCTGGCGATATTGATCAGAGTGGTCGAGTGCTCGGAAAATTTGGCATTTGAAGAACGCTGAATTCGACAAACAGCTGATGTCATCGAGTTTACTTCCGAAGTCAGGCTCGCTTGGCCTGACTTCCAGATTTCCGACTAGATGACGTCCCAAGCGCGGATGTGGGTGTACATTTTCAGGGTTTGTGCATAAACAAGCTGTTACTAGTCCAAAAACTTGTATTAGGTAACTGAACCCACTCTGTTTGTTTATTGATATCATAAATTGGTCCAATCTACAGACTAAAAGCTTTCTGATCAACGTAATTATTATGCCCTGACCTCGCCATTGGGATGTCATGACGATTACTTCCCGCTAGTGCACGCGTGAAACCGCCTATTGTCGAGCCTTCCCCCGGCCTGGTCCGCCCCGCCGAATCGGTCCCGGTCGGACGTCGGCGACGGCTGAGGAGGCGAGGATGCCGGGGCGGACAACAGGTGAAGAGAAGAGCCAGGCAACGAGCAATAACATTAGCTAAAAGTAGTGCTGCTTTGCAGACTACTCCCGGCACTGGGGAAGCCCCCATCGTGTAGAGTGCCGCCCAACTCCCTCAGCTGTACAAAGCACAGCGAGTGCAATGCCACCTCCACGGCGAACATTCAGCCGATGTCTCTTGCAGCCTCCGCGATTGACGCTCCGTTAAACGCAGAACGTCGGTAAAGTCCAGCAACAGAGACGTTATCGTCGACTCAAAATCGGCCACGGGAATGTCAGCTCGCTGACCAAATACCTAGACGACATCAAACAACTGTTATCGACTGAGCAATTTGACATATTCTGTGCCACCGAGACACTGCTCTCCGTAGATATGGACGACAGCACCCTCATCTTACCTGGTTTCAACATCAGGCGGAGGGAAGTGTCGCACGGGCGTTGAGTTGCTATTATCTCCCGTAATCGCCTCACTGTTGAGCCACTGTGGGTGCCTACACCGAACTCATCTCTAGTCACTGTGGATCACTGTGACTGATCTAACAACAGTTGTCATTGGAGCTGTCTACGGTTCCCCAAATAGTGCAGTGACACAGGCCAATGAGGCGCTACATGATCAGCTGGCACACGTCCTAAGCCTGGGCAAGCCCATCTTTCTTCTCGGTGACACCAACTTTGACGTGCTGCAGGCCGACAAACCAGGTGTGCGGGCTTGTCTGCGTACGCTTTGCGATCTGTCCCTCAGCCAGCTGATAACCAAGGTCACACACCCACCACGGCGAGAAGGAGACAGCCCGAGTCTCTTCGATCATCTCATTACAAATCGATCTGACCTGACCACAGAAGTTCGAGTCATTCACACAGATTTCAGCTACCACGACGTCATTGCTGCATCTATCACAATTGACAGGTGTCGCCCTCAGCCCACCGTCATTACCATCCGATCGACAAGACGCTTAGATCAAAATGCTTTGTGCCTAGATCTGCACCACAAAAGGGGAAAGAACAAATCGAATATGTGTACGCATACATACATATATCAAGGGGAAAAGAGGGAAAAAATCCATGATCCCGCAACGTGCATGTTTTCTTGCAATGTTTAATCCAGAATGCGATGACCCAACCCCAACCACCGCTCTGCACCCCGTACCCCAAGCAGCACCGTCCGGACTGCTTCTCTTCTCGTCATTCTTCACTACTGCGCCTTCTTCAGCATCTGAACAACCTACAGCCTCAACTTCAGGACAGCCCATCACACCTCTACCCAGCTCTACTCTGTCATCTTCAACTACCTAATTATTATGACAGCTATTCTGCCTAGGGCTGGAGTCTCCCCTGAGTGGAGCTCTAGGGCACTAGCAGCAAATGCCAGGGTGGGTAGGCTCTGCAATGAGTCAGGTTTGACCTTTGTCGACAAGTGGTGCAGGTTTTATGGCTCATGGGACCTCTGTCAGAGGGATGGCCTACATATCTCCGGGAAGAGGGTGCAAGTGTTAAGCAAAGTAAATGAACATGTCCTTCAGGGAAACTAGATAATGGGGTGGGAAGGGAAGAAGTGGCATTTCCATCTCAGGGATATGCCAATAGTGATAGCATAGGCAATAGAACCTCACAGTCAGCAAATAGGGATAGCAGTAGATCAAGGGGGCAGAGTGGTAGATCATCCAGAGATGATGGAGCTACTCAACATGAAAAAGCCAAAGAGGGTTATGGAACTTTTGTTAAGTGTATGATGCTTAATGCTCAGAGCATTCGATCCAAATTTGATGAGTTCAAGTGTTATGTTGCTGAGGAGAAACCAGATTTTGTTTGCATTACTGAGGCATGGGTCAGTGAGGGATATATTGGGGATAACTTGCAGGGCTATGAGATTCAGGGGTACAATATGTTTTCATGCAATATGGGTCCAGCAGTGAAAGGGGGTGGTGTAATGCTCTATGTGAATAGCTTATACAGTTCTCAAAAAGTAGCAGATGGGGTAAAAAATATGTCTGTGGAGTCCATTTGGCTTGATGTTGCTGTGGGAAAAGGCAACAGCAATACACTGAGGATGGGAGCTTTGTATCGATCAGGAACCTTGCCACATTCGCAGCAACTGGAGCTCGATAAGGTGATTTGTGAGGAAATCAGTAGAAACTTTCAGAGGAAATGGCTTATTCTTGGTAACTTTAATCTAAAAGGATATGAAAATGTTGGTGTTGGCTCCCCATCATGTAAACTGCTTAGGAAATGCCTTGAAGAGGACTTGTTCTTACACCAGTTTGTAACGGAACCAACCAGGCAGGGCTCATTCTTGGACATTGTCTTCTCAGATTTAAGAGATTTAGTTCATGACTTGACTGTAGGAGAAACTCTGGGAAGAAGTGACCATAATATAGTGAGATTCAAGGCACAAATAGGAGTGACAATGAAAGATAATTTGGCAAAGATACCAAATTTTAACAAGGCAGACTTTGACTGCATGAGAGAGGCTTTAAGTGCCATCAAATGGGAAGAAGAATTCTTTGATTTAAATGCCTGTGAAATGTGGGAAAAGTTCAAATCTTACTTGAGGGAAATTCAGATTAGACATGTCCCCCAAAAGCAAAGGCGCAAAAGAAGGGTAGGAAAGCCAGCATGGCTTACACCAGATTTGATGAGATCAATTAAGGCTAAGAAAGATGCATTTAGAGTATTGAAGGAAGCTTCAAATATCGTAAATCTAAGGTCGTATCAAAAAGCTAGAGATGCTGTGAAGCAGAAAACCAGAGCAGCAAAGCGAGCAGAAGAATTGGATTTGGCTAGGAACTGTAATGGGGACAGTAAAAAGTTCTTTAGTTTCTACAAGCTACGTAAAGTTTCAAGCACAATTGGTCCACTGGAAGTAAATGGGACTATATTGAGTGAGGATGGTGAGATGGTTGAGGAGCTGAGCAAGCAGTTTAAATTAGTGTTTACAGTGGAGAATGTGACTAATCTGCCAACCGTGAACCACAGTTCAGTGACAGGTGTTCAGATACATGATGTTCATTTCATTGATAGTGATGTTGTTTTCAATTATATCAGAAAAATAAAGCCAAACAAGGCAGCAGGACTTGATGGAATTTATGCTAGGGTATTGCGGGAAGCTGAAAAGGAACTGGCCATTCCACTTAGTATAATATTTTGTAGATCAGTTTCACAAAATGAAATTCCAACAGATTGGAAAAGGGCAAATGTAGTTCCTATTTTCAAGAAAGGAGAAAGAGGGAAAGTTGAAAACTATAGGCAAGTAAGCCTCACATCCCTGGTCTACAAGGTACTCGAATCAATTATCAAGGATAGAATAGTTAGTTTTCTGGAAGGAAACAGATTGATTCAAGATACTCAACATGGGATTAGAAAAGGGCGATCGTGTCTCACAAATCTCTTGGACTTTTTGAATTTTGCTACAGAACAATTTGATCAGGGAAATCAGGTTGATGTAGCATATCTTGACTTTAGTAAGGCCTTTGACAAGGTATCCCATAAACGGTTAATGATGCAGCTTCGGGTCCATGGTATTGCAGGTAGCATCCTAAAATGGATAGAGTTGTGGCTTTCAGATAGACAGCAGAGAGTGATGCTAAATGGTACAAAGTCATCATGGCAAAATGTTCTTAGTGGAGTCCCGCAGGGGTCGGTACTGGGGCCACTATTGTTCATTATATATGTGAATAGCATTGAATGTGGCCTAAGCAGTAAGGTTTTGAAAGTTGCGGATGATTTGAAGATCCTTAGGGCAATAACAGGGCACAATGAGCAGGTTTTGCTGCAGAAAGACTTTAAGTGCAAAGTCATGCAGGTAGGTAGGCAGCATATGAAGGCTCCATACTTGATGGGTGGCCAAGTACTATCTGTGACTGAGCAGGAGAAGGACTTAGGTGTTATTTTGAACACAAAATTGGGGGCATCAGAACAGACCAAAGAAGCCAGGAAGAAGGCACTAAGAATGTTTGGCGCAATACAGAGGAATGTGTCATACAAAAGTGAGGAGGTCATCAGGAAGCTTTACTGTGCATATGTCAGGCCACATTTTGAATACTGTGTCCAAGCTTGGTCCCCTAGTCATGAGAAAGATTGTTGGCTTTTAGAGAGAGTACAAAAGAGGGCAACACAAATGGTTAATGGTATAGGCAACCTGGCATATGAGGAAAGATTGAATAAATTTAACATGTTTTCACTTAGATATAGAAGGCTGAGAGGAGATCTCATCGAGGTTTTTAAATTTGTTCATGGTCAGGAACAGGGATATCTCGGGGAAATGTTTGAATTTAACAGAAATGATGCAATTAGAGGTCATCAGTTCAACATTAAAGTTAATCACAGCAGGACAAGGTTAAGACAGTCTTTCTCCACCAACAGGGTAGTAGACCACTGGAACCAGCTGCCAGGAACCATTGTCAGTAGCAACACACTGAACATCTTTAAAAACGGCATAGACAATCATTATAAGAATAGGGGGCATGTTTTTCTGTATTCCAGGGAGGGTTGATCGACAGATTTGGTGGGCAACTGGTTCAGTGTCCAAAGTGGAACCAAGAAATGCCCTTGTGGCTCATAGTTGCACTGCTCTTTTATGTCTTTATATAATGTGATGTGAAAACAAAGTTATAGCAAAAATAATTTATTCGACAGACAGTTTGATGTCAACGCATCTTCATCTTTGTCTAAGTAAAGAAGGTAATTAGTATTTAGACACCAACGGAGATGCTCTAACATCGAAACATCTGTTGAATATATTATTTTTGCTATAACTTTGTTTTCACCTCACATTATTTATCATTCGTCATGCACTGTAATGGTTGGTTTATTGGATATATACAGATAAATGCATGTGCATGTGCATAAAGTAATGGACTCAAAAACATTAACGAGATGAATGGTTGTGCATGATGCACAACCTGAATCATATATACCTGCCACACGTCACCTAACTTCAAGATAGCACCCAGGTCTTGCACTGCAATAGGTATCTGCACATAATAAAATTGTGTTGGTTTGTTGCCCCCACGAAGTTGGTTTGGTAGCGGGCTTGAAGGTTTCCCTTCACCATTGGTTTACACGCAACTTTACCAAATTTATCTACGCTATCTTGCATATTTTATGGAAATATAGGGTACTTTGACGTATTTTCTAATTGAAAGGCCTATTCTTTAGCGTCAGCAAAGGGTATCCTAAATGACCCAGTAATAATCGTTCTGCTTAAAACTGTGCCATTTCCGGCAGGTTCACCATCAAGCGCGTCCAAAATAAAGGGATTGTTCCCGATATTGGTAGGCTCCCTCTACCTCCATTTTACGTGTTCAGTGTTCAAGTTGTCACCCTCGTTCAAGAGCGGACGAAAGGACAGTCAGGGGGGCGGGGGGGGGGCTAAGTGCGCCATAGCTTCTTCTCCCCAGTAGCAGGAGAGTGTCTGTGAGTTGCAAGTTTCAGGAGGGCATTCCCAGATCACAATGGTGTTGTACATAAATGTTAAATTATGCATGTATCATCAATAATCCATCCAAGATTCATCAAGGAAGAATGAATCATGCCCTGGGTCTAGCTGGCCTAGAAAAAACTGTTTTCAACAACTGCTGTATGTCAATGTAGGCAGGTAGGTACATGCTTGGAAAAATAGGCTGATCCTAGATTTTTGGGATCCTGAAAATTTTCCTCTCCAGAAAATTATTTATTGTTTTCTCATCTGGAGGTTGAATTTCCTATGTTATTAACTTTTGACAACGAACTGCTGTATTCAAGTAAAAGTGCTAAAAATGCACTGAAATGGGTGCAAATTGAGTTACGATGCATAAGGTTGGAATAAAAATATCCTCAATACTGGATGACTACAAAATATTCCTCTCCACATGCCAGATTACAATGCACAAATCCAACCTTGTCTATGCATGAGAATAAAAGGTGTCGGAACAAATGCTCACTGGAAAGAATGGGAGAAGATTATAACTCACCTGGTGAGCGGAAGACAAATATATTTGCTAGGAGGCAAATTCAAGTGACCATTGCGTATGATTTGAGAAAAGTCTTCTGCAACCAAATTGATACCAGTTTAAAAAAAAAAATTGAATGACGTCATGCGGGCTTGAAGGAAAACTTCGATCTACCCTCTAGTAAAGGTACCTTGGGTTTATTATTTGTCGCACACACAGGTTTGTTATTTGTCACACAAACCAACGCAATTTTATTCAATGCAGATGCCTGCTGCAGTGCAGGGCCCTTTCGGTTCCATGTTCTTTTTCACAATCACATCCCATTTCTGTGTTGTGTTCCTGGCACTAGGATTGACTCATGCACAGGGTGGGAATTTTGGGCTTCTCCTGGAGTATGGAGACCTAAGGACATTTTATTATCCAGGATTGTGACTGCAAATGTTGAACTTTTTTATTCTCCGAATGAAATGTGCCAATAATGGAGGACATTTTGTTTACAGGAACTCAGTCCAGCTCCAACAATGCAGTTGCAGTTTCCAGTCCATCATACAAATTAGAAGCCTGGACAACAGAACAGAAGAGCATGGCATAGCAGGCCATAAGGCATGAAATGCAGATTGCAGTCAATTGCCCAGGAAGCATATCATGTTATATCAGAATGCCTACAAGTTTGTGGTGGTTGTTTGGATTGCATTGTGCATGTGTCAAACCTATTGCATATTATGCATGTGACCTATTGCATGTGTGTATGAATCAGCAAATATGCTTGGAATAAATACATTCAACTCTGGCTATACCTATACATTTATTTTGCCTGGAAGAACTGATATTGAAGGTGCAAGGAAATGTGGCTGCGAAATCCCACACATTTGTGGTGGAGCCCTTGGTTATATCAGATAGCTACGGATCGCACAGTTACAAACTATGTCCTGGCCCAGTTTGGGCCCCAATCAAGGCCGAACTCGGGGGGGGCTACTCAGGTCAATCGTTGGTGTGCACGATGCCCACAAATCCGAACGAAACAAAAGCATCAACATAGCATAAAAGCAATAGAGAACAAAATAATGTAAATTTCTGAGCTAGTTATTACCTCAGGCTATTACTCTCCAGGATATTTTCACACTGGCAGGGCGGCGGCCAAGCGCAAGCACTGTAACCCAGATGAATCGTCATTCGGCTTGCGCCAATCTCGTCTCATTATGAATAACAAAGATATGAGGGATTAGTTTTTCGTATGTCTTCAGAATTCTGTCCAAATGACACTTTAGAAGGAAAGATTGGAAAATACCACGATTCTTCTTGATAATTCCGGGAGATACTGGCATTACACCATAAAAAAACTCCATTACAAAACCTCTCGTATTGCTGCCATAATTTGCTGCCATATCTTGCCAACATAGTTGGAACTCGAAATATATACAATGACGTCAAATGTTCGCATATCGGACCCGAGGCAAGGCTATAGAACACCACCCGAGGTCCATTCTCCAACCGCATTCCAATCGGAGACTACCGGAGAACGTAATTCTGGACATCTCAAGACAGTTTTCAGTAATTCTGTTAATTTCATGAAATAGAGCATTCAATTTCGAATTGAAATGCATAAAATAGCATCAGCTAGCGAACTTCATTGATGGCAGAAGACCTATTTTTGTGAGCCATGTAAATGCTAAAAAAATGCTAAAAACCTTGGGTTACTTTGGTATGAATCCCACCTCAATTCGCAAAACTACAGTAACCCATCAAGAGAAAATCATCTGAATAGTAGTTTTATCACTTCAGCAACTGCAGTAACTGAGCATGTACGGAGTTTAAACGTTCTCCGGGCTATTTATGGCCACAATTAGACGTCATTTAAAATAGTTACGAAAATCTGTCATTTGATACGACCACCCTTGGATCCGTCGCCGTAAGGCGCACAATATCCGTACTAGAGTAGGAGAATTAACAAATTATTGGGACGGACTCGCCCGATTTATGTTTTGATCTAGGATAAAGACAACGTAATTTCACGATCATGAACATATATCTTCAGTGTATTGATTCCTACATAACTGAAGGAAAAAGGTAATACCGTATTGACGTATGAAATCCTATTAAAGGCGACAGGAATTGAGGTCAAGCAGCGGTCTTGAAATTGTGTAAATACTGCAGTCATGTTTACACAGCGACCACGCTTTGATCGCGCGTATCGCCTCGCTGCTTCGTCCCCTTCCCTTTGTGCGAAGATCTTTGTCTCGATTGGTTGTGTATACTCGGGTTGAGACAAAGTTTTGAGGGCTTTCCGGGGAAAAACCTAGTAAGTGCGGGTGAATTAAGTGGGCGTGATTGAAGTGACTTAGGGTCCAGTAAAGGGGTGTAAGTTTATATACTGTTTGGGGGCGAGGCATCCATAACTGCATATTTTAACGTCAGGCCTAAGGTGGTGCGTGATATGAATGGCACGACATTTTTTTTTGGGGGGTCAGGCCAATTTTTTTATTCTCCGACTCCATGGACAGGAATATCTTCTTTTTTTGGAGGGCTCCGAGACAATTTTTTTATTCTCCGACTCCAGGTCAGCGAACCACTTTTCCCACGCTGCTCATGCATGATACTGATTGTGATTACCAAGCTTAACATTAATACTTATTTGTAGTCATTGTTATCCGTTTTTGGTAAATAACTTAAGTACCCATCATTCTTTACTCACTGGCAGCTGATAAGTTGACAATTGTAATGCTAAGCATGAATGATTATACTGTGTTTTTACTCCCTACTTTGTGTCATGGCATACTCTTCACAGAGATACATGCTTTATATAATTTGTTCATAACTTGCATTTGAGTCACAAGACTCAAATGACTCATTGTGATTCAAATGATTGACTCGTGATTCAACTCATTAAAAAAAAAAAAAGTTGTGATTCAACTCGCGACTCAAGATATGTTTTGAGGAAAAGAATCGATTCAACTCGCGACTCATCCAAAAACGATTGATTCATGAGTCGATTCTCGATTCAACTCGAGTCGAGCACAAGTCTGGTAGGTACAGGTTCTATGCCACTCAGAATCCATATGCACGTAGGTAGCATTTAATCCTGTCAGGTTAGGTTAGGTCAGTGTCGGTTGGGTCAAGTTATATTACATGATGTTGGGCTAAATCTATATTTTATGTGAGGTTACATAAATGTTTTGTGTGATCCAACATCTGGCCGTGCGAGCTCTATGCCCAAGCATCTGCAGTTGTAAGCTTTACAACATCTTACATCTGTAAGTGTAGATTTCATACCAGGAAAAATAATTTGGGTTAGGATATATAAGTGCAGATTGTCATAGGTGATGTGTCATCCAACATCCAGAAGCATATGGTTTATGCCGCCCAACATCCGCAATAGGTAGTTTTATGCGATACATAATTCAAAGGAAAATCATGGTGTTCGGTTTGCATAGTTTATTGTAGATTACCCTTGGTATTAATACATCCAACAGCTGCAGAAGTTACAACCCAGAAGACAAACCTCCTGTGGTGTTTTGGTAAAGCTGCCACCAATCCTGGATGTAAGCCTGCCCAATGTCATCTTCTTATCATGGGTGTTGAGACAGCCACGTTTCTAGATATGAACAAAAATCGTTATCTTGTTTAGGTATAGACATGGGTGGCAAATGTTATGTGGCAGGTGCGGCCTATGTTACGCAGCCACAACAATGCTGACAAGATTTATATTGGACGCCCATGAGTATGGACTGGAAACATTGGTATCAACTACAATCTTATCTGGAACTGCAATAATATCGCATCAACTGCAACTCCCAATGGAACTCGCTGAGTAAAAGTACAGCCATGTTATATGCACCAGCCATATCATACTATTCCACCTAAATCCCACGACATTGCGATGTTGTTTGGCCTGCATTTCCACATTTACCACCAAAAACGCAGCCGGTATGCTGATTTGTTTCCGTCGAATTAGTAATATTTTTCGACGATTAGTTCCACGTTATGGTCACTGGACTGACAGGTCAGGCCACCCTAGACGGACCGGCCGGCGGCCGAGATTCGACGGGCCCCTAACACCCAATACCCAACCAACCAACCCGCCTCCCGCCAGGCCGGCGGGGCGGTAGGGTATGGGTCAGGTTGTTGTCAGCTCCGGTACGCCTGTGGCCCTGCATCGCGTCGCCTGCTGTCGTGCTCGGTCCGACCACGTCGCCGGCGACGGCCCGGGCAATGGCACCGTCCGCCGACCGATAAACAACACTTAATATTCCGTTCGTACAGCCGGCAAAGCGCAGCACCGGTCGCACATGCATCGCCAGCGAGGGTTACATAAATGAAAACGAAATTGGGAAGAAGGTGCTGCTGGATTCCATCGATACTAGCTCATGGACTGCGGTGTCTTGTGCTGAATGCATCGATGATTATGGACGCGTAATAGTTCGAAGATCCCGAGCAAAAACGTTTTGGCAGTGCAATGACACACCACATCTACCTATCGATGCACTACATACAACCAGCGTATGGTTGAAGCATTGGTTGAATATTTGGGCTCCACTGTGCGTCAAAGACACATAGATATGTAGGCCGTACTTATTTAGCATTTTTAACAATTAAGAGGAGAATGGAGAAGAATTAGTTTACGTAACGCTATTGACAGTCGGATACAGAATAACAGAATTATCCTATCAATGTCTGCATATTTCAGTTCAATGTCTGCTCCTAATTTTCAATCTTCCTGAATCGCCTTGAATTTAAGATTATGTGATTGGATCCTTCTTAACATGTGAATAGGATGAACCGCGCATATTCTGCTGCCACCCCGCAACACACTAGAGGAGCATACGTATTCAAACATATCGGAACCTCAGGAGCAGTTTTCAAGGCTAACATAGGTAAACATGGCTTACCCAATTTCCGTTTTGGGTGCAAATTGTACAATACAAACACATCGGCACTTGCTCCGCTGCGTTAAGCGAAAAATGTGATGTTGGTTTCATGTGGATCAGTCTAATGGTTCGGCGGCCATGCCAATTTTAACGTAACGTTGATACATTTCCCTGCTCCCGAATATTTTCTTTAAAAACCTCTCCCGCGGAGGTGTCGCCGCCACGAAAACGCGCGCCGACATAGTTTTTCGACTGCTAGCTGAACATCGTGGGAATCAGTGGTCAGGCGGCTCACGTTGTGAAGCGCAAATGACAGGGAAAACTGTCTGGTAATGGTTCCGGACATCGACGATTGCAACCAAACTATTTGCGATGGGGAAAATCCGAAGGATCCGTGAGCATCATAAAAAGTGGGGCTACAACATACAACTTTCTCCGCGAAGTCATTCGACAGTGGTGTGGGTACAGTGTAAAGCGGAGTATTTTTCACGGACCGAAACACGTGCAGCCGGTGTTACGATTACGGCGTCCGTACATACTGCAGCCCATGATAGTCAATGGGAAAAGGGTAGCCGGTACATCCGCCCAGGTGGTGAACGTGACGGCAAGTCGCCAAGTTGAGCCGTTTCCGAAAACCAGACCCAATCGTGAAAAACGCTGAAAAACGTCACTTCCGCTATTCACACCCCCTCGCGTGAGCGTGACGTGTGACCCAGGAACGGTTGACATGGCGATGTTGGCAATTGTCGTGGCAACACTAAGGTGTTGGTTTGGTGTCGATCGGTCCATTGGTTGTCGAGATATGTCGCTCTGAATCGGGTCGATCGGAAGCGTAAAATTGGTGAAAAAAAATCCCAGTTTTACATGCTATTGCAATGGGCGGCCGATGACCCGTCCTCTGAGGACCCCCGTGACGCTCACGCACAGCACGTTGACCCGATCGTGACGAAATTTTGTTCAGTGGATAGCCAACATTTGGGACTTTCACGTGATGTCAGCCATATTTCGTTACCTGTGTTGTGAGCCGTGCCAGGCGCCAATATGCGTCTGTTCCAGTCTGTATCGGGAATTTTACGAATCCCATGTTAAGCCAATGAGGGGGTCGTGCCAACTTTGAGCACGTGCCACGTGCCCGGTATACACCCACGACAATGAAACTCGGCACAGCAATCATACATCGATTGTCTGTCGGCTGTGAAAATTTCAAGCACGTGGCACCCATACTTGCACGATGGCACGATGGCATTCCACAAAAGGACAAAAGACGACAGACAAACAAACAAACAAACACATTTTTTTAACTGAAATAGTACATTAGACAAGCGCCTTCGGCACTTGCTCCGCTGCGTTAAGCGAACAATTTGATGTTGGTTTCATGTGATTCGGTCTAATGGTTCGGTGGCTATGCCAATTTTAGCGTAACGTTGGTACATTTCCCTGCTCCCGAAATATTTTGCTTTACAAACCTCTCCCGCGGAGGTGTCGTCGCCGCGAAAGCGCGCGCCGGCATAGTTTTTCGACTGCTCGCTGAACGTCGCAGGAATCGGTGGTCAGGCGGCTCACGTGGTGAAGCACAAAACGACGGCGAAAAATGTCGACTGGTAATGGTTGGGGGCATCGACGATTGCAACCAAACTATTTCCCATGTGGAAAATCCGAAGGAACCGTGAGAATCACACAGAGTGGGGCTACACGCGCATACAACTTTTTCCGCGAAAAGTCATTCGACAGTGGTGTGGGGACAGTGTAAACGAAGTATTTTTCACGGACCGAAACACGTGCAGCCCGTGTGACGATGACGGCGCCCGCACATACTGCAGCCCATGATAGACAATGGGGAAAAGAGTACCCGGTACATCCGCCCAGGTGGTGAACGTGACGGCAAGTCGCCAAGTTGAGCCGTTTCCGAGAACCAGACCCAATCGTGAAAAACGCTGAAAAACGTCACTTCCGCTTTTCACACCCCCCCTCTCGTGAGCGTGACGTGTGATCCTGAAACTGTTGACATGGCAATGTTGACAATTGTCGTGGCAACACAAAGGTGTTGGGTTGGTGTCGATCGGTCCAGTGGTTGTCGAGATATGGCGCTCTGAATCGGGTCGATCGGGAGCGCTAAAATTGGTGCATGCAACCCACCACAATGAAACTCGGCACAGACATCATGCAGCGATTGGCTGTCGGCTGCGCAAAATTGCAGGCACCTGCGACCCATAGTTTGACCTACACACGATGGCAATCCACAAAAGGACCAAATACACAAAAGACGACAGACAAACAAACATAATTTATTTACTCAAATAGTATAATAGAGAAGAGAAGGTAGATAAGATATCTTGATGAGACGATATATAATATATATACGATATATATAGACTATAAGAGAGATGAGTGATGAAAATGACTTCAGCTGAAGAAAAATCGATCCTGATTCCATGGGTGCCCTTAAATCACCGAAACGTCTTTTTAAATCCGATGGATTATTCGATGAAACTAGTTGATCTCGTATATTATATTAGTTTACATTGTGTGCTAGATCTATCAACTACACTGTGTTATAGACATAGGTACTAAAATTTGGAATGCAACTAGGTGCGTGCCACATTTTAACATCACCTTTTTATAACTACTAGTAAATGATATGATTACTCAATTTCCAACTTAAAAAATCATATTTGTGTTCCAGTTGTGCATAACAGTAATAAGTAACAAACATTTTCAATGAAAATATAATATCCACTATCAACTCGGCAGGATTCGTACCCAGCGATTCCACCAGGCGCAACAAACAAAACTTGTTCATAGCCGTGAGAAAAAGTGTTGTCGTCCTCCTTATTATTCATGTGTTGGCTCCTGATTTTCAGTGCTGTTAATCTTTCCTCTCATCAAATAGCAGGACTACCCAGCTTCAACATCAACACTTTTGAGTGCATTATCATACGTACCTATAAATAATAGTCAGCATAGTCACGACAATACAGTGTGATTGTCATACAGAAAGTAGATACCTGCCTACCTGGTATACGGCCATGGCAATTAGGCATACGGCCATGGTAATTAGGTGGTTAGGTAGGTAGGTATACCCATATCTAGAGACCTTAGTCGTTCTTTTGCGTATTTATTTCCATGTTTTCATGGGAAGGCACTGTCCAATAATCATGAGCTTTAACACAGAGTACATAGGTGGATGTTTGAAGAATAGGATGACAACTGTTTTGTACCACTTAACAACAAGAACTTACATTTCCTTTTTGAATCGGCACTTACATCAGGTTGTCAACCATGATATCGCATTTCGATCTCGATCGGTCAAAGGCTGCGTTGGCGGTTGACGGCCACACTAGCCCTTTTAACGACGGCCAATAAGCACCGGGATGCAATGTCGATGACTTCATCTAGTATGAAGGGCATATCATTGAAATATATGTCCTTTATCTGTATATATGGAATGTTCAAGAAGTTCTAACTATGAAGTAATCAATTCAATATTAAACTTAACCAACATATTCAAATTGTGGCACTGTTTGAAAAAGCGCTCAATTCACAGAAACAACTAGCCAATCTGGCCGCATTTGGCACCATGGCCGGGAGGTAGAAGTTGTCGGATAGAAGATAAATTTGCCGTTGGATTACCAGCAAATATACAATATTATGGAGAAAGTGGTAGTATATATCCTGCCGATGAATTTTTTTCTGTTTACGTTTATTTCATGGCTGTGAAGTACCTGTATTATGAATAAATATTGAAATACATCATTTCCAGATGCTACGATTCTTTCTTTACGCTCCCGAAGATATTAAATTCTGTCCACTTTACAAGCGGGTCGTTTAGTTGTAATGGCATCCGCTGTACCGCACCATACGTGGCTCCGTTTTTAAATGTTGCTGTACTCCTACCTGAATAACCCCTACTGTGGGGGGGGGGGAGGGCAATTGATCCTTGTCTTTGAATATCATACACGCAAGAAAGAACAAAGCATGAATTGTTTACAGCACCCAAAAGACCGCAACACGTCCAAAATATGCGCATTTGAGACAAACTTGTTTGTTGGCTCGCCTGACATATTTCAGACGTAAATGATGCAATCAGAGCAGAAATAATGACGTCATTTTTTGAAACGTGGATTATGATTAGTCCCAGCTATCATAAAGGGCCAATCACTTACTGCAGTTGAAGTTGGCTGGCGATATTGATCAAGTGGTCGAGTGCTCGGAAAATTTGGCATTTGAAGACTGCTGAACTCGACAAACAGCTGTTGTCATCGAGTTTACTTCCGAAGTCAGGCTCGCTTGGTCTGACTTCCAGATTTCCGACTAGATGACGTCCCAGGCGCGGATGTGGGTGTACATTTTCAGGGTTTGCGCATAAACAAGCTGTTACTAGTCCAAAAACTTGTCGTATTAAGTAACTGAACCTACTCCCTTTGCTTATTGATATCATAAATTGGTCCAATCTACAGACTAAAAGCTTTCAGATCAACGTAATTATTATGCGCTGACCCCGCCATTGGGATATCATGACGATTACTTCCCGCTAGTGCACGCGTGAAACCGCCTACTGTCAACTGGGTCCGAACGCGGGTCATGTTTCATGTGACATGTGTAGACATCCGTTTGCACCATATTAACCATGGACATCATCTCATCAGCCGCCATAGGTCAGTCCCCAATGTCATCATAATCTATCGGTTTCCAGAGTATCATTATTCTGCTCTACTCAAAGCGTGATTGGACAGCTCTTGTAGACAGGTATGGCGCAGTACATGTTCCGGCGCGGCGTCCGATGCCCTGGTGTGGCGGCCCGCTGGCCTGCAGCACTAAAACGTTGCTTGCTTCTGCCCGACCTGGAAGGTAACCGGTAAGAGACACAGGATCATGTCAATGGGCTTTTTGGAAGCTTAAGTATAGATAGAGTTACATGCTGCCGTTATCTGCAGCTCTCAATATGGTGTAGAAGGAAGTTAAAGGGGAAGGGCCAACTTTGCCAATGCAAACGTATTCCGGCAAATATCGATGACGTCACAACGGAGCTGAGATGCTCCGATGAACATACCTTAATGGCCGCCTTGCTATGTATGTACGGTCATCCACAAATTGCAATCTACACGCACACGCACGCGCAGTGCCTCACGAAGTCCGGAAGATCCGAAGATGGACATGTGAAGTTCTTTCCATAGACGTTATTCGTGTTCTTGAATGCTGCCAAAAAATACGATTTTTCGTAAAGCGCCCATGAAGGCAACTCGCCGGCATTTCATCATGCATATCTCCATAGGAAAGTGAGTGAAAATATTTGCCTTACCACCTTCCCTTGTTACGAGATAAGGATTTATCTTGATGTCCACTCAGTTTAATATGCATTGGTGTAGCCACGGTTTTGAAATGGGGGGGGGACAAACCAGGGGCGCGGTTATTTTGGGAAGGATAGAGAAGCCCTTCACCCAAAAAATCCTTTGACCTCAGCTACTTCATTTTCAAGGTCTGGTTCAGATTTATCGTTGTGAAATCCGATATTTTGAGGACAAAAAGTTCGGCAAAAATTAGCAAATTTCACAGTTTATGAGCTATATGAACACCTAGCTTTATGTCGTATGTACTGGGCCCGAGTCCACAATCACCATAGAGCAATACTGCAATTACGTTAAACGTTGCCCTCTTGTAACAGGAAAAAAAAACAAAAAACCATTGGTCCATGGGTTTGTTGTAGTAAATGACCTCCAACAACTTTTTCCCATGCTTTCCTGTTTTACGGGGACACATTTCAATGCAATAACAACCAGAAGCGGATACAGGGGGTGGCACAGGTCAATGGAGAAATCAGAGTCTACCTCGAACATAGCGAAATTCTCCTTTCAAAGCAGCTTTCGGCCCGGACGCAGCACTACTGGTAACGTCATTGGAATTTAAGATTCCATACAGCGTGGTTTCGCGAGAATAATATGAAATTGTTGCACTCTTTCTCGATCTTCATTCCGCAATAAACAAAGTATACAATTATGTCCTTCGAATCGAATTACACTACATTGGTATGAAGGGCAGAATGACCACCTTTATCGCGCACTTTCTCGCTAACCGATCATTCATCGTCCGCTGCGACAACATCCACTCTCGGCCCCAGAATCTCGATCAAGGCGTCCCACAAGGAGCGTTTTTACTCCACCCTCTTTCTCATCATAATCAATGACGATCTCGAAGAACTGTATCAAATTGTCCCCTGTCTAAAACATGCTATTTCCACAGACAATTTCAGCATTTCGTGCACTCACGAATGGACAGAAAAACCTAATCACTTCATCCAGCTCGCCATGAATCATAATGATTCCTGGTGTTCCCTTTAGGAGCCGAGGATATCCCCCACAAAACCCGTCGCAATGCTTTTCTCTCGGCTCGCTACCTATATTCCACCCCTCCCACCGCCACGCTGTCGTGACTAAACTATCCCACACCGAATGACTTTCACATATATTATCATGGTTATAGACAAAGGACTCTATTTGGGCTTCCATATTACTGATTTTAAACAAAGCTACGCTTAACGCCTAAATCTCCTGCTCTTTCAATCTCCGGTCGAGACTGGGGCGCAGACAGGACCACTCTAAACAAAATGTACATTGTCGGGATTCGTTCAATGCTGGAAGAAAATGAGTTCATCTTCGATCAAATATCTACCTCACACAACATATTACTTGAACACATACAAAATCACGTTCTTCGCCTCATCACCGGATCATACTGCACCACACCATCACTAGTCTCCGGGCTGAGGCCCGCCTCCCTAGACTCCAACACCGCAGAACACTCAAAACTCGTTAGATACCACTTTAGGACTACAACACAGCACAATAATTACGCCTCTCTTGCCTTCTCTACCCCCTCCCCCCGTTCCGCGTACCTATGACAGTAATAAATACACCATTGTCATTCATCTGAATGAGGTTCTGACATTTGCACTGAGATTCCCGGATGTAACATCCGGCAAAGTTCCATTTTGGCATGTGAAACACCCCAAGGTGGTTTATCTATTTCGACAACATAAGAATATACTCTCCCCCATCGAAACTCAACTCAAGTTTTCTGAACATCAAGGGTAAAAAAGAAAGAAAAAAAGGGGCCACCTACAGCACACATATTCTACACTGACGGCTTTAAAAAAATAATTCAAAAAAATAATTAAAAAGGGGGGCACCCACAGCACACATATTCTACACTGACGGCTTCCGTACCAACGACGGTACGGGAGCCACCTGGTGCGGTGGGCCCGACACTCGCCACATAAAATTAACAATACAACAATCGGTCTACACGGCAGAGTTGGTTGCCATCCCAACCTGCGCTGCAGCACATCATTGAACACATCACCACACACATCATCATCTGCACTGACTCACGCTCATCCACTGGCGCCCTCGCAGCCATACACAACACCACCCAGCTCACACTCCACGCTATCCGACAACTCCACCATGACAACCATGCGTATCTCCAACTTACACTTCTCTGGGTCCCCGGCCACATGGACATCGCCGGCAACGAGCCAGCAGATGAGCTCGCCTATAAAACTATTGACCTCCACCCCAGCTATCTTTTGTCCCTAGCAAACAATTTTTGTTTAATATCGAGACATGCTGGAGTCACTACACCTCATACCTATACCACATTAAACCCATACTTTCCAAATGACTATCATCGCACCAACACACAAGCACACAAGAGATGGTCCTTGCCCGTTTGCGGCTAGGTCACACCGTCTCCACCCACGACTACCTACTCAATCGACCCCACCGACCTCTACTTTGCCGCGTGTGTGACGTGCACTACTCCCTTGAATACTGTTTATTCCTGTACCCTACATATAATGTACAACGTCGCGCCATCTCAGTTTACTTCGAGAAACATCATATTCCACTTTCTTTACGCACACTTCTTGGCGAGGAGCTCCTTGAGCTACTTTTCACTTTTTCATAGCACAAAACTGGAGCAGTTCATTTGAAGTCAAATGCTATCATCATTTTAGCTCTCGCATAAACCACACACATACGTTATCTCCAAAGATGTAGGCAGGGACCGATCAAAGTTGGCAAAAACGGACTGTTTCCCGATATATTGTGCATGGTTTTCATCCTCGGGTTTTTTTCAAGCAGCTTGGCTTTCCTCGCTTCAGGTTTTCCCAAGCTTTAACTTTAACATACACATCCAAGGTTGTACCCGAACGTCTCCGGGTCGCACTGGGCGCTGGGCTCTTCTTTCATGAAAGCTTCACAACATGAAACACAGGCTTCGCTTTTATGTCGCGGGTGGCCAGCGGAGCCAGTCCGGAGGTTATGATGCTGGCCACCCTCCAAATGTACTATCACCTGTTATGTATGTTTGTTTGCATGTTTCTCTGCATGCCATGTGTGTACCGGCCCTCTACGCCACTTTCCTTGTTTGCTGGCGCTCTAAACTTTTCTCTCTTATTTGGTCGATACCACCGGATGACATGAGCCGGGTAAACGTAACTCTTTCATAACGTAATTCATGTCTAGTGGACGGCACGTTGGCAGTGCTAAATATTTATATTGTACAATTTCGTAGGGATGAAAGATACTATTCTCGGTTTGGTTTCCAATCAATACGTAGTTTGCATAATGCATCACGACGATAGAGCATGTTCAATTCAATGTTTGGAAGTTGGAAACCATAAATTTCGGGATAGGATGTCTTTCTTGGGTACTCATAGTGGCAAAAGAACGTCATCCATTAAACTCATGTCTGTCTACGTCTTCACCTTTGTTATCGTCTCGCTTTTGATCATATTATCCTACAAACTATTTTTAGTTACCACCAATTGACTAGCAACAGATTCATGGTGGCACAAATAAATGATGTGCTCCTTTTCCTATGCTCTTCCTAGATGATGGGAAATCCAGTGGGTGATCTCTTGAAAAACCAAAGCTGCAGTGGATGGAAAAGGCTAAGTGTAAGAAAAGAACTGTCATGAACATCAGAAACACCAGGACCTAATTTAAGAGGAAATCACATTGGCCTTGGTCTCGGTATGACACAGCAATATCCTTAAATAATCATTTAAATAATATTTGTCCAGTGCATGTAAGTACATGACACAAATGTCAAACGTATTTAGTTAGTTACTGTGATTGTTCATTTCCGAACGAGTTACATTATAGTGTTCGAGCGCTACTTTAGCTTTGTGAAAATTAGTGTTGTGCTTTGCTTTTGAAAATTATATCAAACCGGCAGGGTCATACATGCTACTCCAGCGCCATACTTCATCAATATACAGTGCCACCTATGCTATTCAGTTAATACAATAGCCACAGCAGTTACTCGATAAATAAATGACTTGTTATGTGGTGACTCACGTTATGAAATGACACCCTAAACATTTTCTTCCCATCTTGATCATCTCAGTCTAATGCATTTAAACATCTAGAAGTTTTAGGCAATATTTGGTTATGAACAACGCAGGTTTTATATTAAATTTGGCATGTGCAGGAACAGAGTCCCCTCTTTTGTAGGCACCATAGATGATTAGAGATGGGAAAAGCGGCCCGAATGCAGGTATACCCAAGGTGTTGTCCTGAGGACCCCGGTCCCCGCTTAATTTCTTTTTAGATGGCAAAATTCCGAGACCAGAAAATGCCGTGGCTGATTGACAGTATTGAGTTTGTATTGAGGGAGGGGGAGGGGCGGGGTAGGTTGATCGGGGAAAATGTGTTTACCCACTCGTGAAGGACCAGACCATCCCTACGGAAAGTAATGGATCCACCGACAATAAAATTCATAGGTAGGTGTGGGCGAGCTAAGGGAACGTTCAAACAATTAGTCGACATGATGACAGGTCAAGACCATCCTGGGTAAATCAAAGTCAACCTGCGAACATCATTCGTTTTTTAGACTTCTGATTTGGCTCGACATGCCTTGACTGCTTGCATAAGGAGTTGTTGCGATAAGGAGTAGGGCATATGGTCACTCACTGCATATCAAACGATGATGTACAAAGTTGCATTACTGGGTTTCGCTGGGTATCTTGCTTTTGAGAGCAAGCTTCACTAATGTATCGGTTTTGTCATCTAGACATACCTATGGGAAGGCCAAGGAAGCACGGTGTATGAAACATGAATTTCAGCGCTCTCTGGTAGTGGAATCCAATTTTGTCGTGGTCACCAGGCCCATTCGCTTTATGAGTTCAGTTGAATGAAATAATGCATGCAAACGCATACGTCGGTCTTCTTTGTAATTCTTGCATGTATAAAATAAAGTTAGGAAAATTCCGTGGGGGTAGATTTCGACCCGAATGTATGATGCTGAACGTTTTCTGCACATACTGGTTGCATCAGTGCGTTGGCAGCACTAACCCGCTGCAACGAATACTCAATGTATCATCCGCGTCGAGCTGGTTAGTTAGTTAGTTGGGCTTCAGGGCGCATTGACTGCATTGGTCATATAAAGACCATCTACTAACCATCTACGTCGATGGTGTTGAGTTGTCTAGGTGCCAGTACAATGCCAAGACTCAGTACGCAGCACAACTAGTGCGGTCAACCCCACCACCATTTTAATCCCAACAACGGGGTGAAGAAATCGTATCGTCATTGAAGTCTGTTTTGGTGACGGACACCTGCACTTGTGCATTTCACGTAACTGTGCGGTGGTCCACTGTTCTCAAACTCTACACTTCGGCAATTAAATTGCATCGGGACATATGGTTTTCATTTCCGCCATGCCACATTGCAGTCCTCCTGGTTCACATAGCTCATTAGATACTGCGACATGTATGGATCATAGTCATAGCGTTTAGTAAGAAAAAAGCATCCTTTGCGAAATTTTATCAGATATTGAAATGCATTACACAATTTGATAACAAACTAACTAGGAACTTGACGAAATTGCAAGGAGAAACGCCAAATATGGATCTAGTCATTCTTAGCTGCCCTGCTTGGTTCAGACACGAAACGTCTCAAGTGGGCAAAACACTCACATCGTAGTTTGTCGGTGACTTTCCCCGAACAGAGCGTTGCCATAGCAACCTTGATGGAAAACACACGCACCGAGCCAACGTCGTCCCTGAAGAAGAAAAAAACAGTCAGTCAGCATCCTGTCGATCCTGCACACGAACCGCAATGAGGCACCAATAATAAGGCAGGTCGTCCCTGAATACGGGACGGACAGGTTAGCGGCGAGAAGCATACTGAGCTCACCACCTCCTATACAGTCAGTCAGAGATGGTACTTGCAACATCACTAAAGTATAAACATAACCGAATGTTGATCCACGTCACTGAACACAGCCAAACATTGAGCCCACAACATCGCTGAACGATGAACTCACGTCACTGAACGCAGCCAAACATTGAGCCCACAACATCGCTGAACGATGAACTCACGTCACTGAACACAGCCAAACATTGAGCCCACAACATCGCTGAACGATGAACTCACGTCACTGAACACAGCCAAACATTGAGCCCACAACATCGCTGAACGATGAACTCACGTCACTGAACGCAGCCATACATGGCAAATGATGTGACTGAGTGCAAGAGGCATGCTTTTCATTAGCACGTTGGAATGCACCACAAACATTATACTTCCTGACCCTGAAACCGCCTCTCCCATCTATGTGCATACTTAGCAACGCAAAATGTGCAAAGTTGTGTTCCGCGTCAATGGTGTTGGCTAGAAGGTAGAAGATATTTACATGATATGTACATATCTGAATGGCTTTGAAAGCTCATCAAACTGTGAAGATTGGCATGTCATGCCCTCCAAAATATCTGCACTGGAGACGCCTCAGATCAACGAAGCATGCTTTTGGCATATTATATGCAAAAGAGCTATGTGAAAAACCAACAATTCCAGAGCTCTATCATGACGCGATAAGAAGCTGCAAGCAAAAAACCTGAAGCCTATTATAAATCACGTAAAATGAACATCTGTATTGAAAGCCTGTATAGCCAAAAAAAAATCAACGCTTCTAAATCTAAAAGATCGCAATGGCACCAGACACCAGGGGCGGATCCAATATTTTTGACCGGGGGCACTTGCTATGGAGGAACGCTATTTTTCTCCGGAGGCGCCATCGGCTGAAAAGCTCTTTCAGAAGCCACCTTAAATAATAGCATACCATTAGCAGCAAAATGGATCTCATCACAAAAATATCACAAATGTTGGACATATATGGGAGTACGTTTATGGATACAAGTTACGAGACACCGAGCTTCCGTCACATTTCAAAAGCTACTAAAATTACGCATTGTGCCCAACTGCTCATCGTATCTCTTTGCTGGAACTGGTATGAGTTGGAAAGACGCGCTTGCCACCATTAGCTAACAATACTTCCAAAAGCATTCCGGACAAATTTAGGTTGAGCCTAACGTCCAGATATCTCTATTATACTATTTGAGTAAAAAAGTTTGTCTGTTTGTCGTCTTTTGTTCTTGCGTCGATTGCCATCGTGCCTAGGTCAGACTATGGGTCGCACGTGCTTCACATTTTAGCACCCGACAGACAATCGATGTATGATGTGCTGTAGTTTCATTGTCGTGGGGTGAATGACGAGCGCGTGGCACGTCCTCAGATTTGGCACGACCCCCTCATTGGTTCAACATGTGATTTGGGAAATTGCATGCGGAGGACGAGACGTGCGCATATTGGCGCCTAGCACGGCTCACAACAAAGCTAACAAAATATGGCTGACATCACGTGAAAGCCCCAAATGTTGGCCATCCACTGGACAAAATTTCGTCACGATCGGGTCAACGTGCTGCGCGTGAGCGTCACGGGGTTCCTGGGAGAACGGGTCATCGGCCGCCCATAGGAATGAATGTAAAACTGAGATATTTTCACCAATTTTAGCGCTCACGATCGACCCGATTCAGAGCACCATATCTCGACAACCACTGGACCGATCGACACAAACCAACACCTTAGTGTTGCCACGACAATTGCCAACATCGCCATTGCAACAGTTTCCGGGTCCCGCTTCACGTGCACGCGAGGGGGGTGTGAAAAGCGGAAGTGACGTTTTTAGGTTTTTTTTTCACGATTGGGTCTGGTCCTCCGAAACGGCTCAACTTGGCAACTTGCCGTTACTTTCACCACCTGGGCAGATGTACCGGCTACTCTTTTCCCATTGACTATCATTGGCTGCAGTGTGTGCGCGCGCCGTCATCATCACACGGCACGGTGATGATGACATTTTTTTGAGATGACGACATTTTTTTCGCCGTCAATTTGCGCTTGAACACGTGAGCCGCCTGATCACCGATTCCCACCAGGTTCAGCGAGCAGTCGATAAAACGATGCCGGCGTGCGCTTTCTCGGCAGCGACACCTCTGCGGGTGAGATTATTTAAACGTACATAGTTCAGAAATGCCCGTATTTCCTGGTCAATCATTGTGGATATATTAAAAGCTAGCTTGATCTTCAAGGTCCAGAACGACTCAATGTTAGAAAAAATTGTAAATATATATTGTGACGTTTCGGCCATAGGCCATTGTCAAACAATGCACTCGTTGCGATCGGCGAACAGGTCGAAAATTCAAATTACTGCAGGCACAAAAACTTGACAAAATGCATTCACCACCTCCACTGCGAGAATAAAAGCGAAGAAAAAAATGAACACACGCACTTAGAAACGCCAAAAAGGAAAAACCTAACGTTCACATGCATATACATGGACGGCAGGTGAAAGCCGTCGCGACCCGAACGCGTCTACCTGGCGGCAAAGTGTACATAGTTGTGACATCAATGACCGTTTACACACATCAATATGCAATTCATTGTCCTTTCTCTAAGACCCTGCGCACGCGATAATTTTTCAGCCACACGCAAAACATCGGTAAAACTGGTAGCCTACGATACATGCCATGAAGATTGGTGGGAATTCATACTTGGTTTCAGATCACGAATAAACAGGGATTCTAAGATTTTTAAGTCCGCGATGTCTTTCGCTATGCCTAGGATATCTATATTGAAATTTTCATTGGTTTCCGGATGGTTCATGTTCAAGTGGTGCTCGGCCATGTGTTCGCCAAGGGGAGTGAAGGGACGCCGGAGACGTGCATCTCCCAAATGCTCATTAAATATTTCCCTTACTGGGCGAATCGTGTCCCCAACATAGAGAGCGGACGGACAAGTGATGCACGTCACCTTATATACTGCATTTTTTACTCGACATCTTCCTTTTAGGCCATTGCCACATGTGTGGCATTTTTTGTTACCTGAAGGGCAAGTGAGGATGCTGAGGGCTGACCTTACCAGATTATATTTTAGTGACGGTCCGCTGTACCACGCGATTCTAATTTTGTCTAGTTTTGATGAGCGTAAAATTTGGTTTACCGTGCAGCAAAGTTTGTCGGGGACGAAAGGTAATCGGATGTAGGTGTAGTTCGATTCCTTTTTGCTTCTGGCACGGTGGTGTTGGACATAGTTAATTTTCCCCTGACGCCTGAACTGGGCCATTCCCTGGTCAATGGCCAGCGAAACCTTCCTAGGCGGGTACCCATTGGCCAGGAAGAGGTCGCGAATTTTCTGAAGACTCCGCCTACACGCTGCTTCGTCTGAGGAAATGCGGGTTATTTGTGCATGGAGCACTGAGGTTTTCGTGGTAATGGGATGTGCTGAGTTGTAGTGGAGGATGACAGGCGCCGCCATAGGCTTTATATACAGCTCAGTGGTGTATGATCCATCCGCGCCGACTGTGAACAGGGTGTCCAAAAATTATTATTTAAAGATTATTTAAATACAAATATTCGGGAGCAGGGAAATTAATTCCATTAAAATTGGCATAGCGGCCGAACCATGGGACCAATTCACATGAAATGAACATCAAATGTTTCGCTTAACGTAGCGGAGCAAGTGCCGAAGGCGCTTGTCTTCTATTATACTACATGAGTAAAAAGGTGTTCGTCTGTTTGTCTATCGTCTTTTGTCCTTTTGTGGAGTGCCATCGTCTGTAGGTTCGACTATGGGTCGCACGTGCTTTAAATTTTCACAGCCGACAGACAATCGATGTATGATGTGCTCTGCCGAGCTTCATTGCCGTGGGGTGTATGCCGAGCACGTGGCACGTGCTCAAAGTTGGCACTACCCCCTCATTGGTTTAACATGGGATTTGGGAAATTCCATGCGGCGGCTAAGACGGGCGCATATTCGCGCCTGGCACGGGTAACGAGATATGGCAGATACCACGTGAAAGCCCCAAATGTTGGCTATCCACTGGACAAAAATTCGTCACGATCGGGTCAACGTGCTGCGCGTGAGCGTCACGGGGGTCCTGGGAGAACGGGTCATCGGCATCCCATAGGAATAGCATGTATAACTGGGATTTTTTCTCTCACAATTTTAGCACTCACGATC
Source organism: Ashinkailepas kermadecensis (assembly GCA_034440615.1). Taxonomy (NCBI): domain Eukaryota; kingdom Metazoa; phylum Arthropoda; class Thecostraca; family Neolepadidae; genus Ashinkailepas; species Ashinkailepas kermadecensis. Next base: position 112,167 of record JAOTOM010004520.1, on the reverse strand, counting down.
GAACCGATTCTGAGCGCCATATCTCGAGAACCAATGGACTGATCGACACCAAACAAACACCTTAGTGCTGCCACGACAATTGCCAACATCGCCATGGCAACAGTTTCCAGGTCACACTTCACGCGTACGCGAGGGTGTGTGAAAAGCGGAACTGACGTTTTTCAGCGTTTTTCACGATTGGGTCTGGTTCTCCTAAACGGCTCAACTTGGCGACTTGCCGTCACTTTCACCACCTGTGCGGATGTACCGGCTACTCTTTTCCCATTGACTATCATCGGCTGCAGTGTGTGCGCGCGCCGTCATCGTCACACGGGCTGCATGTGTTTGTGTCCGTGAAAAGACTCCGCTTTACACTGTCGCCACGCCACTGTCGAATGACTTTTCGCGGAGAAAGTTGTATGCGCGTGTAGCCCCACTCTTTGTGATGCTCACGGTTCCTTCAGATTTTCCCCATCACAAATAGTTTGGTTGCAATCGTCGATGCCCACAGCTATTACCAGACGACATTTTTCGCCGTCATTTTACGCTTCACAATGTGAGTCGCCTCACCGTCGAATCCCACGCTATTGCCTGAACAATGCAAATATGCCAAGCCGGCGCTCGCATTCGCGGCGGCGACACCTCCACCGGAGAGATTGCTGAAAATATTCAGGAGCAGGGAAATGTATCAACGTTACGTTAAAATTGGCATAGCCGCCGAACCATTAGACCGATCCACATGAAACTAACATCAAATTGTTCGCTTCACGCAGCGCAGCAACTGCCGAAGGCGCTTGTTTCTGCAACCTACTTCGGAATTTATTTGTATGATGCACACACACACACATACACACACACATACACACAGACATACTCACACCATATACAATTTAGAGGTCACATGTTTGGCACTCTTGCACGGGCTTGCTCTAAGGCTCTCCGCCGTGGCAAGTTGTGTACGCTGCAGGTCTATCTCGATATCCGGCACGGTGAACAGAGGACTGTTCTGATGACACGAGGCAAGATCGTGCCCTCGGGATGTGCCACAGCACCGAATGACCCGCTTGAAGGTATGTCATCCCGTGAACCCGATTCCTCGGGCGCAATGGGTGGTCGGCGTCAATCTAGTAGTACGGAGAATACATCCCAGTTACTGCCATATCCTAAGCAGGACCCTCTCCCCCCACCCCCAAGACTATGTTCTAGCTTAGATTGGTCTGAGTTAGTTAGTTAGTTATTTGGGTTTAAAGGGCGCATCGACTGCAATGGTCATATAGCGCCCATAACAAGTTTATTGATAAAACCAGAAGTAAAATCGCGGCAGAACAGTGTCATGCTGAGGTGTAATTCCCCGCATACTGTCTCAGTTAAAACATTTCTTCGCAGTCAGCCGTTTAGAGATATGGTATGGGGCGGTCACAGGTGTTACGGTCAGGACGGTCGTCTATCCCAAACGTCTTGGCTTACAGGTGGGTACCTCATCACGGGCGACTCAGCGCGGGGACGGGACCTGGGACTCGCTTCGGTCGGTGGTGAAATAGGCATCCGCTTTCTACTGGTAGGTGGTGTAAGTGGCTGGCCTGTGAATGGGACAGGTGGAGGTGGACCCATTATTTCTCCAGAGGGGCCAAGTGGTGCGCGCGGTACCGACGGTGAGCGTTCTCGCATGCCGAGCCTCGCAGCCATGGAACATTTTCCCACTGCGCCTTTCCCACCGATGTTTGATGCCACACTTGTAGATCCTTCTGCTCGACCTCGCGCTGTCAGGTCCGGAGCTCCCCGGAGCCCCAGAGCCACTGATAACATGAATTATCAGTGACGGCAATGAGCTGGTCGATCGGAGAGGTAAGAGAGTCGATGGGGGTGGTAAATTAGGGAATTCTGCGGGAGTTGTTTGAGTGGATGCCACCATGATCGGTTCAGTCACCGGAGTTGCGGTAGCGTCAGTTTGGCAGGCGATCGTGCGCTGCTCAGGACGTTTTTTGGGGGAACTGAGCGAAGTTTCTGTCTGCACAACAGCAGGACAAGCCGGTAAGACGTAGTCGGCTGCAACTCCAGTTACTGCCGCCGGGATTTCATCTTCTGAGTTTACCTGGATTATTGCCAGACCACATTCCTTTAGCAGGCCAATCAATTGGCGGGCTGTCATTTTATCCAGAGCATCGCGTCCTGGAGGATCACAGCTCCGTGGTGCAGGTGTAGTAGGTGGCATGTCTGTTCGCTCCTGGGATGACACGGGTTGAAGGGGATGGGTGGAGCTGGCCACCACGGCCGCATAAGAGCGAGGTGTAGTGGCCGCATTGGTCATTTCCCGAGCTTCTCGGAATGACACGCCCCTGTCACACTTCAATCCTATGATACTCTGCTTCTCGGAATGACACGCCCCTGTCACACTTCAATCCTATGATACTCTGCTTCTCGGAATGACACGCCCCTGTGACACTTCAATCCTATGATACTCTGCTTCTCGGAATGACACGCCCCTGTCACACTTCAATCCTATGATACTCTGCTTCTCGGAATGACACGCCCCTGTCACACTTCAATCCTATGATACTCTGCTTCTCAGAATGACACGCCCCTGTCACACTTCAATCCTATGATACTCTGCTTCTCGGAATGACACGCCCCTGTCACACTTCAATCCTATGATACTCTGCTTCTCGGAATGACACGCCCCTGTCACACTTCAATCCTATGATACTCTGCTTCTCGGAATGACACACCCCTGTCACACTTCAATCCTATGATACTCTGCTTCTCGGAATGACACGCCCCTGTCACACTTCAATCCTATGATACTCTGCTTCTCGGAATGACACGCCCCTGTCACACTTCAATCCTATGATACTCTGCTTCTCGGAATGACACGCCCCTGTGACACTTCAATCCTATGATACTCTGCTTCTCGGAATGACACGCCCCTGTCACACTTCAATCCTATGATACTCTGCTTCTCGGAATGACACGCCCCTGTCACACTTCAATCCTATGATACTCTGCTTCTCGGAATGACACACCCCTGTCACACTTCAATCCTATGATACTCTGCTTCTCGGAATGACACGCCCCTGTCACACTTCAATCCTATGATACTCTGCTTCTCGGAATGACACGCCCCTGTCACACTTCAATCCTATGATACTCTGCTTCTCGGAATGACACGCCCCTGTCACACTTCAATCCTATGATACTCTGCTTCTCGGAATGACACGCCCCTGTCACACTTCAATCCTATGATACTCTGCTTCTCGGAATGACACGCCCCTGTTACACTTCAATCCTATGATACTCTGCTTCTCGGAATGACACGCCCCTGTTACACTTCAATCCTATGATACTCTGCTTCTCGGAATGACACGCCCCTGTCACACTTCAATCCTATGATACTCTGCTTCTCGGAATGACACGCCCCTGTCACACTTCAATCCTATGATACTCTGCTTCTCGGAATGACACGCCCCTGTCACACTTCAATCCTATGATACTCTGCTTCTCAGAATGACACGCCCCTGTCACACTTCAATCCTATGATACTCTGCTTCTCGGAATGACACGCCCCTGTCACACTTCAATCCTATGATACTCTGCTTCTCGGAATGACACACCCCTGTCACACTTCAATCCTATGATACTCTGCTTCTCGGAATGACACGCCCCTGTCACACTTCAATCCTATGATACTCTGCTTCTCAGAATGACACGCCCCTGTCACACTTCAATCCTATGATACTCTGCTTCTCGGAATGACACGCCCCTGTCACACTTCAATCCTATGATACTCTGCTTCTCGGAATGACACGCCCCTGTCACACTTCAATCCTATGATACTCTGCTTCTCGGAATGACACGCCCCTGTTACACTTCAATCCTATGATACTCTGCTTCTCAGAATGACACGCCCCTGTCACACTTCAATCCTATGATACTCTGCTTCTCGGAATGACACGCCCCTGTCACACTTCAATCCTATGATACTCTGCTTCTCAGAATGACACGCCCCTGTTACACTTCAATCCTATGATACTCTGCTTCTCGGAATGACACGCCCCTGTTACACTTCAATCCTATGATACTCTGCTTCTCGGAATGACACGCCCCTGTCACATTCAATCCTATGATACCTTGTCACACTTCAATCCTATGATACTCTGCTTCTCGGAATGACACGCCCCTGTCACACTTCAACCTATGATACTCCTTGAATGACACGCCCCTGTTACACTTCAATCCTATGATACTCTGCTTCTCGGAATGACACGCCCCTGTCACACTTCAATCCTATGATACTCTGCTCCCGCTTGAAAACCGGGCAGACTCGGTCACGAGCAAAATGATCGCCCTTGCAGTTTGGACAGCATAAGGCTTCCGATGTGCAAGCGTCCACAGAATGATCCGAGGAGGCACATCGCAGACATCTCGGCTTTGGTCGACAGTGGCGGCTGGTGTGTCCGTACCCGTGACAGGCGAAGCATCTCATCGGGATTGGTCGATAAACGCGGACCCTGACCCTAACATGCCCGATTCTCACATGGGTAGGCTGTGTTTGGGAGTTAAAGGTAAGTACAATGTTGTCTGTGTCGTGTGAAACACCGTCCATTTTCGTTTTCAGTCTTCTAGCCTCCAGGACACCGAACGCCGCAAGACCGCGCACAATTTCTTCACATGTCACACCTTGTAGGTCATGGCAAGTGATGACACCTCTGGAGCAGTTTTTAGAGTGGTGAGTTTTCACATTTAGGGGCACTGTCCTTTGTACGCGTCTACCATCGATGGTGTACGTAAACGTAAAGAGTGTGGCTTTTAACGCCCGCCTAGCTTCCTCCGGATCCGAAAATTCAGCTTCGATGCCACCATCACCCAATTTGTCGCACCGTACCACTGTACCGAATCGCTCGGTGACCTCACACCGTTGTAAAGGGCTGAGGTCGGACAGTCTGAGCTCTGAACTCGACAGGATCAAGATAGTTGGGTCGACGAACTCGGGCTCTACTTCGGTTTCACGCTCAGGTGTCTTGTCAGGTCGCGTCGCCCCGACGGGACGAGAATCCATAGAAGGGAAATCCGAGACAGCGTCTAAAACTGGCCTCACGGAGGCGCGGGACTGGGATGTGGAAGACTGGAACGACGAATCGTCCGAGTCAAGACTAGGGCAAGGGTATAGTTGTGTGTCAGGAGAATCCATGGAAGTGTATTGGCTTCAACTCCTCGGGCGCCCCACCACGTAGGGGCCCTACTGGGGGGACGCCTGGGTCCCGCGGACGGGAGGACGACAGGCGCCCGAGGAGCTATACGGGGCAGGCGGCGCCTTCGCCCGGCCGGGAGAGAGAGACTCACCACCCCACCCCGACCGGGATCCAGCACCGCCCACCCCTTGACCCCAGCCGGCAGGGCCGGCAGACACTGGGAACAATCCCAGGTCCGTGGCCCGAGGCGACCGGCCACTTGACCCGTATGGGGCCCTACGGGCCCGCCCGCCCCTCCGGGATATCGAGACCAAAGAGGCATGTTGGTCCCCCGTCACAACTAGCACCGTGCGACGGGGGACCTCAACCTCCAGGACTCCGTCAACCCCGGGGGACGGGCCGAGGAGGCGCGGCTACCCCGATAAAACGGAGCTGGCGGGCAGGACAGGGGAAGTTGTCCTACCTGCTCTTAGTGGGGAGAGTTGGTATTGCAGGGCCAGGTGAAGGACATGGACGTTGAGATGGGATGGGCATTGGAATGGGAGCCTATGGATGGAAGGACGAGTGAGGCTGTGGTAACCCGAGAGAGCGCCATTTCTCTAGCCAGCCGAGCAACGAGGCTGACCCCACTGCGGGGGCGATTGGTCTGAGTCAATCATTATATTTACACAAACTTCAGGTGTGCGGAAAGGCACTTTCTCGGCATGTTTTGAGTGTAATGATTGTGATGATTATTTGTCGTTTATCACGAACATTTTACAACACGAAGGTACACTGCTTCCAAAGCAATTGAAGTCATTACTGGCTACTTTACGATATGTGTATGCTTCAGTGTTAAAATAATGTTTTTTTTTCGTTGGGTGTGAGATGTCGAAACGAGTATAGTAGGATGTCAAAATTTGTCATGGAAGCGATGTCGCTGAACACGTACTTCCAACACAATTTTAATCCAACAGCGTACCCATGCGTGTACCTTTTTCGCTTCTTGCCAGATGGCTAATTTAGGGATAACTACTTTAACGACAACGATAGAAAATACCTGTGCTTACCAACTGATATTGTATGACAGACCAAGTGATATTGTTGTTACGACGCGTCGACCGCTCTGGCGCGACGGGTGATGGTGGTGGTGGTGGGGGGTGGGGGGTATTGTTGTTACGACGCGTCGACCGCTCTGGCGCGACGGGTGATGGTGATGGTGGTGGTGGTGGTGGTGGTGGTGGTGGTGGTGGTGGGGGGTGGGGGGGGTATTGTTGTTACGACGCGTCGACCGCTCTGGCGCGACGGGTGATGGTGATCAGGCTGGTGGTTATTGGTGTTACGACGCGTCGACCGTTTTAGGTGATATAGCGTCGCCAATCTCTCGCGGCGAATGGTCGTGGCGAATAGTAGTGACATCTGAGACTCGAACCACATTTCGGCTGAACACGGGCACCCTACACAGAGAATACTCGTCTTCTCCGACGCTGGCGACAGTCACAATGTGGTGCGTGGGGAACCGGGCGAATTTGATGTCCGATTCGGCATATGGTGAAGATGGTGGAATAAGAGTGGCTTCCTCACCACGGGACTTGTCATCTTGCTACGTGAATGTTGCAAATATGGTGAGCAATAGGCTATCTTGTACGTCGCGTTTAGAAGGAATTTAACCTCGCCACGATTAATTTGTTGATTGTTTTTTTTTTTGTTGGGGGGATCTTTAGGGCGTAGCAACGGCACCTCACGACCGTGTGATTCGGAAGTCAGCAGATTGTTAGCAAATGAGCTCCATACGAAAGGTAAGCGCGGAGCCATCTCACACCCAGACGGCCCGAGGAACAAATGGTGAGCGGGGACCTGCTAACGGGTTGAGCACCGGCCGACTCACACGTCGTAAGTAGTAAGCAGGAAGCTGAGTACGGTGTTGACGGCGGCGTCCAGGTTGATCTGATGCTGCAGCGGCAGGCGCTTGTTGAGCGCCAGGTAGAGCGAGGTGAGCAGCGTGTCCAGTCGCGACGAGTTGACGGCCGTCGACGGCTCCAGCGTATTGAGGCCGTTCTCGCGAAACGCCTCGATCACGTTCCATATGTCGATCAGGTGAACTGTCGACGGCGCGAGAGTTAGTGCATGTGTTGCGCACTGGGTTGCCGTGCACGTGGCGGTGACGTTTGCGGCTTAACTCGTAGCATGACACAAATGGGTTGTGTCATCATTGACAAATTCGCCTGTCCCAGCGATGGACCTGGTCGGGCTGCCAGTCGTGCCGCATTTTGTCTGTTGCACCACAACATGGGGTGTCCTGTGCTGTGCTGTCTTGTCTTCCCGTCCTACCTGGCCAACCCCTCCCTGCCTCATCCCATACTGACCTCCCTTGCCCTTGACCGGCCTAGCCAGGCCGATGCCGCCCTAGCCTGCTCTATCCTGTCGCACTGCATGTCTCATCTTGTGTTACTGTGATATCCTGTCCGAGCTGCCCTCCTCTGTCCCCACATTCGAACCTCCTACTCCGCACCACCGCTGACCAGACTGACCACTTGAACAATCAACAAAGGAAATCCGCTCCCGCAGACTAGGTGCGTTCCCGGGCGCCAGGTGGCCGTCACCACCTGCGAGAACGCTGCATATCGCACTTTCACGTCGAGCCACCGTCCATCAACACCGGCCGACGGCCCTCGGTCACAACTCGGGTGGCCACCGCGGCCCTGCTGCCTCCGCGCACAACCTGACACAGACACCCGTTATTGATTGTTTTGGAAGCGCAGCCACCTCATTGCTCATCAGTGGTACCGACCAAACCACAACGGTAGCCGCCATGTTTTCCTTGTCAGGCTCGCCTGGTGGTACCGAGCTCGGGTGACAACACCACAAGAAGGCAAGCAAAGCCCAATACATCTGTACACTCAGCGGCGGTGGCGATCACTGGCCCGCAGGCGCTCAAGGCGCCCTCACGCCAGGCAGCGCTACCATATGAAGACGACATTGCCAGGTGGCAACAGTACTGGAGACAGAACAAAAACATCATACCAATGTGGTATCGATGAAAGCCTTTTTCCAAGTCAGCATGTTTTTATTAAATTCTGGAATGCATGAACGAAATACTTCAGCCTAGTGGAAACATTTAAAGGAACTTGTCAAGAACAACAAAAATAGCGAGCTACGGCAACTGAACCTATAATTTCTTTATTCGATGTCCAGCACTGAACCATTCAGCTATCAATCAGCCACCATGCAATCCACCAAGGTGGTCGCACTCGGCTATTGAGCTTGAATTTCACATACAGTAGTAATCAGACGTCACTGGTTATATATGCCGTTTGCATACATATAAATATACTATAGCCCGTTTCACGACGCCCAATAAACACCGGGATGCAATGTCGATGACTTCGTCTAGTATGAAGGGCAAATCATTGAAATGTATGTACTTTATCTGTAGATATAAAATGTTGCAGAAGTTTTAACTACGAAGTAATAAATTCAATATTAAACTCAACCAACATATTCAAATTGTGGCACTGTTTAAAAAAGCGCTCAATTCACAAACAACTAGCCAAACTGGCCGCATTTGGCACCATGGCCGGGAGGTAGGAGCTGTCGGAGACATGAATTTGCCGTTGGATTACCAGCAAATATACAATATTGGGGAGGAAGTGGTAGTATGTATCCTGCGGATGAATATTTTTCCTTTTATGTTTATTTTATGACTGTGAAGTGCCTGTATTATGAATGAATATTGAAATACATCATTTCCAGATCCTACGATTCTGTCTTGACGCTACCGAAAATATGGAATTATCTCCAATTTACAAGCGGGTTGTTTATAGTTGTAATTAGGCTTCCGCTGTACCGCACCATACGACGCTCCGTTTTTAAACGTCGCTGTACTCCTATCTGAATAACCCCTACTGAGGGGTGGGGAAATTGATCCTTGTCTTTGAATAGCATACTCGCAAGAAAGAACAAAGCATGAATTGTTTACAGCACCCAAAAGACCGCAACACGTCCAAAATATGCTCATCTGAGACAAACTTGTCCGTTGGCTCGCCTGACATATTTCAGCCGTAAATGATGCAATCAGAGCACAAATGATGACGTCATTTTTTAAACGTGGATTATGATTCCTCATAGCTATCATAAAGGGCCAATCACCTATCGCAATCGAAGCTGGCTGGCGATATTGATCAGAGTGGTCGAGTGCTCGGAAAATGTGGCATTTGAAGACCGCTAAATTCGACAAACAGCTGTTGTCATCGAATTTACTTCCGAAGTCAGTCGCGCTTGGTCTGGCTTCCAGATTTCCGACTAGCTGACGTCCCAGGCGCGGATGTAGGTGTACATTTTCAGGGTTTGTGCATAAACAAGCTGTTACTAGCCCAATAACTTGTCGTATTAGGTAACTGAACTTACTGTTTGTTTATTTATATCATAGTCGGCCGCTAGATGGCCGGCGGACGCGCTTCGCTACAGGGTACAGGTGTGGTTGTGTTGTACCGCTACTGTATGTGACCGCTACAGGAGTGTTGTATCATACCGCCTGGTGGTGGCGGTGTGGCATCTATTTCACATGTTGAAAAAGAGGTTGTGTTGTGGGTCTTTGAAAGAGATATCAAAGCTTGTTGGATGCTACTCCATTTCTAGCAGCATTGGGATGCGCTGAACATCTGCTTCTTGTAATTGTTGCAACTGGTAGTCGAAACTTGCTCATAGTCGGGGAAGTGAGCATGGTAACTACATACAACTGGAAAGCTGAGAATCAAAATATGTTCAGCCACCGCAAAAGTAGCTACCGTAACCAGCAATCATGAAGGAAGCACCAACCAACATGGAATGGTGACAACAGACCAACTCACTCATAAATGTTACATTTCCACATAGCATAGTGACTAATGTTCAATATTTAAAAGGTGGGGTCATAAACGGTGGTGAACTCCTAACAAACAATATGTGGTAAACAACTTCGTTCCAGCTACATGCCAGTTTTGACATGCTGCACAGGTTTCCATGGCTTTGGTATGCTGTATGTGACAAAGTGCACCACCTTGCATGATTGATATCTTGGGTCAACATCTCATCACCGTTATTACTGACCTGCATGGGAAGAAACTGCAAAGTGTACTTACCTCAATTTTTGAACATGCTGATCAGTTTTTGTATTGTCCCAATGGTCTTATGGTTCCATGCACCAGACATGTTTGGTGTAATCATGGCTTAATAATACTGTTGACTATGTTGGTGGTTCTAATTTATTGTATGTGGCATGCCATTGAGAAATGGAATAATTTTAACCGTAATCTGAGTTTGTCAGGCATGAGGTAGACGGAGGCCATGTGCGTGGTTCATCGAAGCTTACGCCATGCAAAGCCACTAGACTCATGAGTGGACACGATAACTTAGAACATGGAGAAAGGCTTGGGGGTACTAAATATGCACTCACTCAAGTATAGGACATTAAGGGGTGATATCACTGAAATGTATACAATCGTGAAAGGGTTAGATTATATCAATTTGAATGATGCTCTTCTATTTAGAGCATCACATACGGGGGTTGGGTTCCTTTACGACGCATTCAACCGCTAGGTCATATAGCGTCGCCAACCTCTCACGCCGATTGGTCGCGGGTGGACTCGGTAAATGCCGTCGATCGTGAGATTCGAACCCACAATCTTGTGATCAAGAGTCCGACGCTCTACCAACTGAGCTACCGCGGCCACCTGCATCACATACGGATCATCCATTCAGTTTAGACAAATTCAAGTGTAGGACAGTTAAGCGACAACAGGTCTTCAGTCAAGGGGTGATTGATCAATGGATTAGGCTGTCTGCTGATGGTGTGGGGAGTCGCCCATTGAATATATTTTAAAATATGGCAGACACCTATTTTCAGGCTGGAGAATCTTCTTTTTCAGTTATAGTTGGTGGTGGGTGGGGTGAAATTTGTGGTAAGTGGATGTGCACAGTGCAGGCCCCTTTGAGCTGGAATGCAAGCAGTTTGGAGATTATTGGTGGGGCACTCGATCCACGCGTATGTTACGCGTGATAGATTGAATAGCACTGGATAGGTAATGTAGATAGCTAATTATAGCTGAGTGGGAATGTTGGATGGTTTCTTTGAAAATTTCGATGTGGTATCGGTTAGGGTAATAAGTGTCTTCTTGTCCAGGCTTATGGTATCCTCACTTTGCAGACTTAACCTTACTGGATGAGCCCTTGTGGCTTTAAGTGTGAACGCTTTATGGCTTTATAACTTTATGCTCGACTGAAAGGCTGTACCATGATGATATGTCTGCGCTCCAGTGACTATCGTAATAATGCATTGTAATATCACATAAACCACTTGACCGTATGATATATAGCCACCAGAACAGAACGAGAGTGTTGTGTTTGCCACTGCATCAAGACAAAATTCAATTATATTTCATACTACCTCTGACAGCATCTTTTTCAACATGTGAAATAGATGCCACACCGCCACCACCAGGCGGTCACAGCTGTGTAGGCAGTCTGCACCAGGTGCCGGCGCTACCCGACCACCACTAGGTGGTCACAGGTGTGTCGGCACTCTGCACCAGGTGCCGGCGCCACCACGCCACCACCAGGCGGCCACAGATGTGTCGGCACTCTGCACCGGGTTTCGGCGCTACCCCGCCACCACCAGGCGGTCACAGGTGTGTCGGCACTCTGCACCAAGTGTCGGCGCTACCCCGCCACCACTAGGCGGTCACAGGTGTGTCGGCACTCTGCACCAAGTGTCGGCGCTACCCCGCCACCACTAGGCGGTCACAGGTGTGCCGGCACTCTGCACCAGGTGTTGGCGCTACCCCGCCACCACCAGGCGGTCACAGGTGTGTCGGCACTCTGCACCAGGTGTCGGCGCTACCCCGCCACCACCAGACAGTCACAGGTGTGTCGGCAGTCTGCACCAGGTGCGGCGCTACCCCGCCACCACTAGGCGGTCACAGGTGTGTCGGCAGTCTGCACCAGGTGCGGCACTACCCCGCCACCACTAGGCGGTCACAGGTGTGTCGGCACTCTGCACCAAGTGTCGGCGCTACCCCGCCACCACTAGGCGGTCACAGGTGTGTCGGCACTCTGCACCAGGTGCGGCGCTACCCCGCCACCACTAGGCGGTAACAGGTGTGTCGGCACTCTGCACCAAGTGTCGGCGCTACCCCGCCACCACTAGGCGGTCACAGGTGTGTCGGCAGTCTGCACCAGGTGCGGCACTACCCCGCCACCACCAGGCGGTCACAGGTGTGTCGGCACTCTGCACCAAGTGTCGGCGCTACCCCGCCACCACTAGGCGGTCACAGGTGTGTCGGCACTCTGCACCAGGTGCGGCGCTACCCCGCCACCACCAGGCGGTCACAGGTTTGTCGGCACTCTGAACCAGGTGCGGCGCTACCCCGCCACCACCAGACAGTCACAGGTGTGTCGGCAGTCTGCACCAGGTGCGGCACTACCCCGCCACCACCAGACAGTCACAGGTGTGTCGGCAGTCTGCACCAGGTGCGGCACTACCCCGCCACCACTAGGCGGTCACAGGTGTGTCGGCACTCTGCACCAGGTGCGGCGCTACCCCGCCACCACCAGGCGGTCACAGGTGTGTCGGCACTCTGCACCAAGTGTCGGCGCTACCCCGCCACCACCAGACAGTCACAGGTGTGTCGGCAGTCTGCACCAGGTGCGGCGCTACCCCGCCACCACCAGACAGTCACAGGTGTGTCGGCAGTCTGCACCAGGTGCGGCGCTACCCCGCCACCACCAGACAGTCACAGGTGTGTCGGCAGTCTGCACCAGGTGCGGCGCTACCCCGCCACCACCGGGCGGTCACAGGTGTGTCGGCACTCTGCACCAGGTGTCGGCGCTACCCCGCCACCACTAGGCGGTCACAGGTGTGTCGGCACTCTGCACCAAGTGTCGGCGCTACCCCGCCACCACTAGGCGGTCACAGGTGTGTCGGCACTCTGCACCAGGTGCGGCGCTACCCCGCCACCACTAGGCGGTCACAGGTGTGTCGGCACTCTGCACCAAGTGTCGGCGCTACCCCGCCACCACTAGGCGGTCACAGGTGTGTCGGCAGTCTGCACCAGGTGCGGCACTACCCCGCCACCACTAGGCGGTCACAGGTGTGTCGGCACTCTGCACCAAGTGTCGGCACTACCCCGCCACCACTAGGCGGTCACAGGTGTGTCGGCACTCTGCACCAGGTGCGGCGCTACCCCGCCACCACTAGGCGGTCACAGGTTTGTCGGCACTCTGCACCAGGTGCGGCGCTACCCCGCCACCACTAGGCGGTCACAGGTTTGTCGGCACTCTGCACCAGGTGCGGCGCTACCCCCGCCACCACTAGGCGGTCACAGGTGTGTCGGCACTCTGCACCAGGTGCGGCGCTACCCCGCCACCACTAGGCGGTCACAGGTGTGTCGGCAGTCTGCACCAGGTGCGGCACTACCCCGCCACCACCAGGCGGTCACAGGTGTGCCGGCACTCTGCACCAGGTGCGGCGCTACCCCGCCACCACCAGACAGTCACAGGTGTGTCGGCACTCTGCACCAGGTGTCGGCGCTACCCCGCCACCACCAGACAGTCACAGGTGTGTCGGCAGTCTGCACCAGGTGCGGCGCTACCCCGCCACCACCAGGCGGTCACAGGTGTGTCGGCACTCTGCACCAGGTGCGGCGCTACCCCGCCACCACTAGGCGGTCACAGGTGTGTCGGCACTCTGCACCAGGTGCGGCGCTACCCCGCCACCACTAGGCGGTCACAGGTGTGTCGGCACTCTGCACCAGGTGCGGCGCTACCCCGCCACCACCAGGCGGTCACAGGTTTGTCGGCACTCTGCACCAGGTGCGGCGCTACCCCGCCACCACCAGGCGGTCACAGGTGTGTCGGCACTCTGCACCAGGTGCGGCGCTACCCCGCCACCACCAGGCGGTCACAGGTGTGTCGGCACTCTGCACCAGGTGCGGCGCTACCCCGCCACCACTAGGCGGTCACAGGTGTGTCGGCAGTCTGCGCTCCACGGTTCCAGCGCTTGCACTTCTTGCAGCCTTCGTACTACGCATTGCGTGCTGGCAGTTCACTGCGCGTGCAAGTCCAGCTATCCATGCTTTTGGGCGGGGCCGGGATCTCCGGAACGACCTGGTGTGTGGTGGCTGCTGCGGGGCTGCTTGGGTCGCGGGTTGAACCTTTGTGTGCCCCGCCTCACGCATCCTTCCTGCGATGTTATAGCTTTGGAATCGGAGATTTTCATCCCCGGCTTCAGTTTCGTTTCCTGAAGAATGACGTGATGTTGTACGGAGGACGGTCTTTTGTCCAGTTCGGCCTTCCGTTTGGCGAGGCCGCTACAGCTTGACTGCATGACCACCATCTCTGTTGCGGCGCTCCGGTGTTGCCTTCTTTCTCACATTCGATTTTATGTCCGGTTGGGAAAAGCTACAGGTCGTGATGGTTTTCGCGGTCACAGTGTGGCTCTTCCCATCACAACTTCGGTCGCAGTTTTCGTCACAGTTCTGGTCACAGATCCGGTCGCAACTCCCGTCGCAGCTCCCGTCACAGCTCCGGTCGCAGCTACTGCCTTCCCATCGCAGCCACGTTCCTTTCGCCGTGCTCACACCAGCCCAATCAAATCGAGGCGTTCAGGCTAACCCATGCCTCGCATCAATCCCGACCACAATTGCATAGAGCGCCAACTGATTAGCGGCCTCTACAGCTGGGCTCCCCCGGGAAGAGCCCAATAACGAGTGGCTCCGCGGAGACTCCTAGCCACATCCTGCAACATGTTCAGTGGTGTGGAGCAATTCGCCCACCGGATCGTTCAGTGACCGGATCTCAAATAGTACCAAGGTCAGACCGTTTAGGGTGCTTTTATCTGGCAATAAACAAGCTAAGACGTTGAGTAAACCTCATTCCAACCTGGGAATACAGCACTCAAATTTGCTCTAGTTGGTTGGTTGTTGGGGTTTAGGAGCGCATCGACTGCGTCGGTCATGCAGCGCACATATCATCGTCAATCAAGCAGTGAAATGTAAACAAAGGTCAGTCAGAATGGCATGTCACGAGGTTAAATCAATTGTAATACCATATCGTGATACGATTCTCATTTGGTCAGGTATAAAGACTCCGTGTGCCACGGCGTCGGTCCCGCCTACGTCTTTCCGGAAGATAGAATATCCATTTATGGAGCAATGGATACTGTTGGTATCCATTGCTCCATTGCCATTGCCATTGCCATTGCCGCCCCGGTAGCTCAGTTGGTTAGAGCGCCGGCCTGCACTCGTCTCCCCGTCCTGGGGTTCGAGTCGCTTCGCGCGCTCGCATTTAGCTATCAGCTGGGAGGGTCAGTTGGCAGTTGGCCCGATAAGGCTGGGGACGAGCTACCGGGCGGCCGTGTCGGTGCATTGACGGCACGTAAAACGTTCGGTCAAAATTATGCTGTTGAACTGGAATTCATGGATCGGGTGGTGGGGCCAGGGTTCACGCAACAAGCTCTGCTTAGCAATAGCACCCTGGTTCATAAAGCCACCCCAGCAAGAACTCAGATTAAATTTATAAATTTATTTTAAAACAAATACTGGGCGTTAGCTTTGTCTATTCGAGACAAACAACCATGGGAACTTCCCGAGATAAAACTCGCTGCAGGTCAGTAAAATTCCCTCTAAAACCGCGGATGTTCCATTGTAAAATTAGAGAGCGCACTTTGGTAGTTGACTAGGAGTTACTAGAGTTATTGTTAACATGACCTAAAAGTCAGTCTCAACTCTGGTTAATGGTTCGTTGGTTGGATCTGTGGTGCCTTTCAGGTCACTCCTGGTATCCGCACCAAGCGACCATGTCCTTGGGCGAGCACGCAGCGAGCTCCCTTCAGGGGGTGACGACATCCATGGCAGCGAGCTCCCTTCAGGGGGTGACGACATCCATGGCAGCGCACGAGCTCCCTTCAGGGGGTGACGACATCCATGGCAGCGCACGCAGCGAGCTCCCTTCAGGGGGTGACGCCGTCCATGGCAGCGAGCTCGAGCACGCAGCGAGCTCGAGCACGCAGCGAGCTCCCTTCAGGGGGTGACGCCGTCCATGGCAGCGAGCTCCCTTCAGGGGGTGACGACATCCATGGCAGCGCACGAGCTCCCTTCAGGGGGTGACGACATCCATGGCAGCGCACGCAGCGAGCTCCCTTCAGGGGGTGACGACATCCATGGCAGCGCACGCTTCTCGGCGCGTGCCGGTCTGCCCGGCCCGACATGGGGAACAGTCAATCGAGGCGGTCGAGGCCGGTCCATCCTGGATGGATCCCTTGAAGCCTGAGACTCGGGCGGGCCCTCTGCACGCCTCCGAGGAGACGGCGCGCCCGTCTTGGTGGGGAAAGCCTTGTCCGTCTCCACTCGGGTCACCGCACGGGCCCGCTCCACTTCTGCGAGTCGCGAGCGCTTGGCTTCGCGAGCCCGCCTTTCAACCTCTTGTCTTTGGAGGTTCTCATCTGACAGGTGAATATGTTGGTGTTGGTTCAGCGCCGGCGATGAGAGGGCTCTGGTGTTTCTCGGTTGTGCTCGAGACGTGGTAGGAGGCCGTGTCGCTGCAGGCGATGGCAATGTGGGAGCCTGAGACCCAATAGCCATGCTAGAGGTGGTACTGCCCCCCCCCCCCCTTGCGTTGCACAAGTGTCCATCCTCCACTTTCCGTATCACTGGATGGTACTGGATGGTCTGGAGCTCGCTCATCGGCTGGCTTCGGATAATTCACTCCAGTGGGCCGCGGCGGCGGAGCATCGCACTTCGCCGCATCGGAAGGAGGTTCGGGCTGCGTTTGCATCGCCGACGGGGCGACTGGTAACCGAAGGTGCAGAGAAGTTCACTTAGTGATAGGATTAGTTCGTTGGTTTTAGTTGTCTGGGTGTGGTGTAGAACCGACGTGGTATTTTTCACTTTTGTTGCGTATGATGTTCTCGGATGAGCGTGGTCGTAAATATCTCGGGCTTCCCGAAAGGTTACTTTTTGCGTGTGCTCAATGGAGATGATCTCATTCTCCTTGGAGTAGCTGGGACAGGCGCGATCAAACGACGTGTGCGGATTCTGTCCTCTACCGCAGTTCACACAGAATGGCATCCCGGAGTTGCAATGTTCGCTGGCATGATCCGGGGAAGCACACCTGCTGCACACAGGACGATTTCGGCAATACGGGTTTGTGTGGCCATACTTCTGACACTTAAAACAGCGCATCGGGTTTGGGAGGAAAACTCTTACCTTCACACGGATATAGCCCACCCGAATCTCAGATGGCATGTCTGTTATTAAAAGTCAGTATAACATTGTACGTTGCTCTACGTCTCGTCTCGTCTTCATTTTCCTCGCACATATCACGCCAAACTCAGACAACCTACCACAATGTTATATGACAACCACTATTTCCTCCTCCGGCACGTCCCTCAGATCATAACAGTTTATTATTCCTCGCAATGTATTAAAGGGACCAGGAGGTTTTTTTTGGTTTGAGGATGCCATGAAGTGTGTATGTGTTCTGCTCCTCGGGCGCCCCACCACATAGGACCCTACTGGGGGGACGCCTGGGCAGGGTTAAAATATTGGTTTTTCGTTAGGTGTGAGATGTCGAAATGAGCACAGTAGGATGCCGAAATTTGACATGGAATTAGTGTCATTTAAAATGCTTTTGACGTCTTTCAGACTCATATTTTGACCAATGGTTTAGGCAGGTATGACCGTATCTTTATGATTTGATTTCAGACTCATAATTTAGGAAGAACTATATTTGGGATCGAGAGAATAATACCTATGCTATTAACTAGTATTGTATGCCTTGTCACATTATAAGTAATCCCTTAAGCTGAAATTGCTTTGCGAAATGTTCGTGTATCACCATTCCTTATCGAGAGCACGAACATGATATTATAAACGAGATACTGTTAGGAAGGAAACACGAAGACTTCATAAGCACGCATCAAGGATCAAGGTGTCGATACTTCTTGGACAAGGATGTCGATTGAGTGCTCAGAAAGTGGTATATTCCACCCTATTTCACGAATAATTTATCACTGCGCCTGGGTCCCGCGGATGGGAGGACGTCAGGCGCCCGAGGAGCTATACGGGGCAGGCGGCGCCTTCGCCTAGCCGGGAGAGAGAGACTCACCGTCCCGACCGGGATCCAGCACCGCCCACCTCTTGACCGCCAGCCGGCCCGGCCGGCACACTGGGAAGTATCCCAGGTCCTCGGCCCGAGGCGAGCAGTCACTTGACCCGTATGGGGCCCCACGGGCCCGCCCACCCCTCCGGGATATCGGGACCAAAGAGGCGTGTTGGTCCCCCGTCACAACTAGCACCGTGCGACAGGGGACCTCAACCTCCAGGACTGCGTCAACCCCGAGGGGCAGGCCGAGGGGGCGCGACTACCCCGATAAAACTGAGCTAGAGGGCAGGACCGGGGAAGTTGTCCTGCCTGCCAGTAGTAGGGATAGTTGGTGTTGCAAGGCTAGGTGAAGGACATGGACGTTTTAGCTGGGATGGGCATTGGAATGGGAGCGTATGTATGGGAGAACGAGTGAGGCACTCTTCGTCTGACGCCTCGCCGGTATGATGGGTGCCGGTTCATTGGGGAATCCCCCCCCCCCACCACGGAAAGGTGGTGCCTCGTCGGAGGGGGTCAAATGTGCTCTATATGCCATAGTTATTTAGTTGTTTCGGGACGGGGCGATAAGGGACGCATGGGCTGCGCCGACTATATAGCGCACCATGTAGTTGTAATGCCAACTGCAGTTTGTTGATGGTATTTTATGTGTGGATTTATACTTGGTCGGCAGCAATTAGTATTGTTTAATACAACGAAGAATGGCTCTTAGATGCTCCTGGGTTTCAGACCTTGCGTGTAAAGACAATATACGACCTTCAATATACCAGGAGGTGCTGAGTTCACATCAAAAGTAGCGTTAAGGATTATACTTTATTACTCAACGTTTCGGCCAGGGGCCATCGTCGGGAGCCTCCTGACGATGGCCCCTGGCCGAAACGTTGAGTAATAAAGTATAATCCTTAACGTTACTTTTGATGTCAACTCAGCACCTCCTGGTATATTGAAGGTCGTATATTGTCTTTACAGGCAATTAGTATTCATGGGAATAGACCAAGCTCACCGCAAGAAAATACAGTGCCGACAGCTCTAGAGGGGAGGAGGTGCAACTACAGGTTGAGTGCATGGGACGCTGAGAGGAAATGTAACGAAGTTTCTATAGATGTACTGTTCTGGCCGTAAATTGATGCATATTCCCATAATACCGTTTGATACATGCACTGCCGCAGTAATTTTCCATTGCAGGCGTGCCGGCGTCTCGGCCGGCTGTCGCAATGTACCGATCACACGTCGGTGTTAAATTGCCAGCTGAGCAATGGCTGGCCGCATTCCGAGCATCCCCCCCCCCCGCGGAGAGGATGCACCCACGTGACTTGCTCTGACGTGATGGAGAGGTCGCAGAGTTGGATCAGCGGAAGACGTCATTTAGCTACCAATAGGAATCGGGGCTCAAATACGTCATTATTAAGTTTCATTATTCGTCAAATACGTCAAATAAGTCATTATTAGCCAATCAGAAAGCGACGAATCGTCTTAAGCAAATGTACAGCTGTTTGCGGAGGGATCCTATCGTGTTCTAGCCCCTCCGAGACAGTGGCCGGGAGACAGTCAAGCGACGCGGTTCTGCGGTCCTTTTGTGCGCCGTGTGTTTTTCGAATGACTGTCGGTTTCTGGTTGTTTCGGCTGGCGTCTTGCCCCTTCTAAATTTGTCGTCGAGTGGATCACCACCACCACCGCTCAACGCAGACCAGCAACACGCCGTTCGGCACTGACGGGGAATGCCAACAAGAACTACACATACAGCGCCGAAATCCGAGCAAAATCCTTTCAAAAATACCCCCTCCGATTTTGACCACTAATAGAACTGTCTTCTAACATTGCATAATTGTGTCATATACCTGTTGATTGCTGTTTGCTGTGGTTGTGAATTTTTGTGTGAACCTTGGACCGAAATTGAAACATATAATTATCCACAACGTGAGCGAAATCCCAAAATTGTGTGAACAAATGGGTTTAAAAAATATGGACAACGTAACGTAATTAAACATGACTGAAATTACCTGAAAAAAAATAGAACCTTTATCGTTACGTTTGTTATCAACTAAGCACCTCCTGGTATATTGAAGGTCGTATATTTTCTTTACACGTAATGTCTAAAACCAAGGAGCATCTAAGAGCCATTCTTCGTTGTATTAAACAATGAAATTACCTTTAATAGAATTGCCGACAGCTTCAACAACATCAGTTTGGAAATGAGAGCACTGTCTGTCTGTCCGTTTTTTGTGGTTTTTTTTTTTGGGGGGGGGGGGTTGCTGTCATGCAATTCTTATAACGCACTAAGTCTAGTTCCTATCTGACCAAGATATAAAGCTAACTAGCGACTAACGTACCTGATCAGTGTACGAGCTATCTAGCTTACTGTATTTAACACTCACTTGCTCTGCCACACAATTAGGCAAGCACTACCCTGCTTACACAAACCAAGACTAGGTCACTTCTGCAATTGGGAAAACCCAAGGGAGTTATGCATTATATCTTATCAAGATATCAAAGTTACCAGCTACTAACGGAAACTGTTCAACATCAGCGCACGGTAATTAAACGCATAATCTAACTACACTCACACATAATAAACAACAAACTATCCCTCAGCCGGGATAGTTTGTTAGATAGGTAGATAGCCTCTACAATTACAATAATTTGAACACAAGAATCTAACTAGTCTCGTCCAGCTAGTTGGTTCTAGTTACAGCCCTAAGTCAAAGGCCCAGATTTAACCAGGATAAGAAGATTTATCTAGTGTAATTTAAACTCCCTGCCTTAATTTAGCACCCAAAGAAAACCCACTTATTATTTTATCCCTGAACAGAAGTATAAGCCACATGGCCGCGTGCACCAGCCATCTACAAAGCGTCCATGTGGCCACGCCACTACCGATACTTATAGAAGCCATACCTATGATAAGTCGTATATACCCGGATTAAACAATCTAATCCCCCTAGCTTAACCTAGCCCTACAACAGAACAAATTCTCCCTCCACTAACCACTCGTGCCCCACCTTTTCTTCACCGGTTACGCCCTATCACAGGAGTGCAAAAATACGTCCGATCGCGACAAGAGAAGAGCAGCGAATGACAATTCACATTTTCGTTCATGTTCATGTTCGTTCATTCCATTCATTTACGTAGAATATCTACAAAATCAGTGGGGTGTGCGGGAGATCTACAAAAAGCTGGCATGTGCATGAATAAGACTTAATATCATTAGATTATGTTCTTAAAATCAACGTAAAGAAGATCTACAAAGCCACAACGCGTGCATAGCATCTACAAAAAAGGTGGGTGTGCAGATCTACAAAGAGCAGGGATGTGAATGAGATATACGTTCATACGGTCTATGTGCAGAGGATCTACAAAAACAGTGGGTGTGCAGATCTACAAAAAAAGGTAGATGTACAGGCGATCTACAAAACATTAGGATGTTCATCAAATATACGTTCATTAGATTCACGTACATAAGCTCTACGTTCATAAGGCCGTCCGAATATCGAAAAAAAAACAGCGGGTGTGTAGAATATCTCTGTTTTTAACTGGAGATGTGCAGATGTACAAAACCATGGAACAATCACGAGATGTACGTTCAGCAGGTGTACGTGCAGAGGATCCACGTTCATAAGATCTACGTGCAGAAAATCTAGAAAAACACTGGGTGTGCAGATCTACAAAAAGTTCGAAAATGCGTAGAATACCTATTCCTCTGTTTCAAGCGTGTGTGAGGTCCGTTGTCGGCACAGCATCTGGCAACAACTGCAAACTGAGGACGTCAGTAAAGCTAAGGTGATTTCTACACCGCTCTCTTATATTTTACTTTTTGTGTAATGCAATTTCCCTGCATGCGCAAAACTATTTTACATATTGTGGACAGCGGCAGTGGCGGATTCAGGAGGCCCTGGGTTCATCCGCCACCTTGGGCCTCGAAGGGGCCCAATGGGACCGTTGAACACGAGGTGTTGACCATAGGCCGCGATGAAGTGCACAATACATTTGTAACTCTCAGGAGCATTTGAACGACCAGAGATGTGCCGACAATTAAAGGGCCCGGAGTAGATGTGAGGGGCCACTGAGCCGACGTAACGGGTCCCTGGGCCGACGTGAAGGGTCCCTGGGCCGACGTGAAGGGCCCATGAGCCGACGAAAGGAATCCCGGGGTAATGTTTCAGAGCTGATGAAGAGGGCCCCCAAGTCGACGAAGCGCTCCCACGTGCCTACGCCGAGGGCACCGGTTCGGGCCAACGTGAAGGGGCCAACATCTACGCCGATCTTCGGGCCAACATCTACGCCGGTGGAGGGGGCCCGGGTCGTCGGAAAGGCCCCCGGACTGACGGCGGGAGACCGACCAGTGAAGAGGGCTCTTGAGTCGATGTTGATGGTCACTGGGCCCATAGAGGGTCGATTGAGATTCTAAGCCGCGAGAGATTCAATGGGAATGGGGCCGCTGACGCTGCAGCGAAGCGTCCTGCTTATGATCCACGCATACGATGTCTTCCTCTCCCTGCGAGGGATTTCTAACAAGAAATTAGGAGTGCGGTTTTGAAGAAATGGCAGAACAGCTGGAAGTCCATGACTGACAACAAGCTGAGGAGAACCAAACGCCGTTTGGTGAGTGGTCACCATCATTACATAGGATTAGACGCCATGAGGTGGTACTATGCCGCCTGAGTATAGGTCACACATACAGCACTCATACATATCTTCTGAGTGGCGACCAAAGGTCACTGTGCTAAAGGTGTCACGCTCCGCCATCAGTTCAACAAATTGGTTGCGTGTCCCCGACTTGTTTATGAGCGAAGACGTCACGTTGAATGCACTTAAGTCTCGTTACGGGAATTACTGGGGGGACGAGTCACCCTTCGTCCAATCAGGACACCTATTCCGCTTCCGTTCAAAAAGCAAATTTTCTGTAATATATGCGCCTCATTAATACCTTGTCTGATAAGTGGTAAAGGGAATAGGGTTGGTTAGTTATTGGGGTTCAGGGGCGCATCGACTGCGTCGGTCATGCAGCGCCCATAACATCGTCGGTCAAACAGTGAAATCCAAACAAAAGTTAGTCAGAATGACATGTACGAGGTCAAGTACTGGTCCGATACCATGTCATGCTACGAATCTCATGTCAGTCATGTCAGTAAAATTCCCTCTAAAACCGCGCATGTTCCATTGTAAAATTAGCGAGCGCACTTTGGTAGTTCATTGGGAGTGACTATATTGCTGACATGATCTAAAAGTATGTTACAGCTCGGGTTACCGGGATTTTTTAATTCGTCTTTGTCGTCCGCCCCAGGGAGGGGATCGCCGATAGTTCGGACGATGAACCTCCACTCGGTTCGAGGGACTGAATTCTGGGCCGGGAGCTCGGAGTTTCTTGGCCCGGTGGAGAGCCAGAAGGCGGCGGGCCTCGTTTCTGGGGCCCAGCCGGGGAGGAGGCGGGGGAGGGCCCATCTCATGAGTGACCTGGGCTACCGCCGGTCCCTCAATTCGCCTTCGCGGCGATGGGGTAGCCGGCCTTGAGGGAGGTGCCCTATCAGGCCGGAGGAAGCTCATAAGATCTACTTTCAGAAGATCTGCGTTCAGAAGATCTACTTTCAGAAGATCTATTTTCACAAAATCTACTTTCAGAAGATCTATTTTCACAAGATCTACTCTCGGGTCTGAATATTTAGAAGATCTACTCCCAATTTTGAATGTTCAGAAGATCTACACATAAGACTCATATGTCCAGAAGGTCTACTCCCCAATGCAAATGATCAGAAGATCTACTGATAGCTTGAAATGTTCAGAAGATCTACTGATAGCTGGAAGTGTTCAGAAGATCTACTCGGAGGAGATAAATGTTCACAAGATCTGCTTTCGGGACTGGATTGTTCAGAAGATCTACTCGAAGACGAAAGTGTTCACAAGACCTACTAATACTTGGAGATGTTCACAAGATCTACTCTCAGGTCGGAATGTTCAGAAGATCTACAAATAGGCCTCAGTTGTTCAGAATATCTACTGCTGGAAATGTTCAGAAGATCTACTCGGAGGATGGAAGTATTCACAAGGGGTGAGGCTCACATGGTGTACTTTCAGAATATCTATTTTCAGAAGATCTACGTTCAGGAGATCTATTTTCAACAGGTCTACTTTCAGATGACCTATGTTCACAAGATCTACTCGGAGGAAAAAATGCTCACAAGATCTACTCTCGCACAATAATGCATCTCAGAAGTACATGACACGCTTGTGTGCTGATCCGATGCGCACCTGCCACACACAGGGCGATTTCGGCAGAACTTGTTGGTGTGTCCATATCGTTGACGCCGCCGCCCACCCCTTGGCCCCAGCCGGCCGGGCCGGCAGACACTGGGAAGAATCCCAGGTCCCCGGCCCGAGGCGACCAGTCACTTGACCCCTATGGGGCCCTACGGGCCCGCCCGCCCCTCCGGGAAATCAGGACCAAAGAGGCATGTTTGTCCCCCCGTCACAGCTAGCACCGTGCGACGGGGGACCTCAGCCTCCAGGACTCCGTCAACCCCGGGGGACGGGCCAAGGGGGCGCGACTACCCAGATAAAACTGAGCTGGAGGGCAGGGCCGGGGAGATTGTCCTGCCTGCTCTTAGTGGGGAGAGTTGGTGTTGCAGGGCCAGGTGAAGGACATGTATGTTGAGATGGGATGGGCATTGGAATGGGAGCGCATGGAAGGACAAGTGTGGCACTCCTAGTCTGGCCCCTCGCCGGCTCACCGGTGGACTGCGATTCCGGGTCCTTAGGGCACTTAATCCCCCCACCACGGAAAGGTGGTGCCTCGTCCGGGGGTAAAGGGAATAGGGGTAAAGGGACAAGTGGTAAGGTGGAGTTCGATAATGTGTTGTATATTAAGCCGTACCGAATATATTTCGCTGATCTAATTCCTTATGACTGACTATGTTATAGGCCTTGCAGTCGATGCGTCCCCTAAATCCCAATAAACAAACAAGCTTCCGTGGAGTAGTGGACACGCGCACACAATCTCCAAAACTGAACAACGACAGCCCCTTAAAGTGTGGACACAGAGACAGATCCCGTGGAATAGTGGATACGCGAACACAACCCCAGAACTGAACGCAGACAGCTCCCAAGCTGAAGTGTGGACGGAGACAGACCCGGTGGAGTAGTGGACACGCACACACAGCCCAGTGGCGTGGTCAGATGGCAGATAACGAGCACGGCACTCACGGTTGGTGCGTTTCTGTATGAAGCGCAGCTTGGCGGCACACCGGTACGACGCGAACCGGATGCCGTCGAACTCTGAGCGCACTTCCTGCAGGATGGCGCGCGAATCGGTCTGGCGCGAACTGCACGACGAGCTCTGTTCGTCAGACGCCGAGTCCATGTCTTCGCCTGCGGCGCAGGGACGGATCGGTCAGTCCAGCTGCCGGCTGCAGCAGTGGCCAGTGGACATTGTCAGTGTACGGTGGCAGCAGTGAGCAATGGACGGTGGACAGTGGCCGGCGCGAGCAGTGGCCAGTGGACAGTGCCAGTGGACGACTGCAGCAGCGACCAATGGACAGTGCCAGTGCACGGTGGCAGCAGCGGCCAGTGGACAATGGACAGTGCACGGCTGCAACAGTGGCCAGTGGACAATGCACAGTGGACGACTGCAGCAGTGGACAGTGACAGTGGACGGTGGCAGCAGCTCGGGTCGGGGTCCATGACAGGACCCGACAAGTCAGGACAGGTCCACAGTCAGGTGCAGCCGCAATAATGCTTCTTGAAGCATTACTAAAGAGGGGGTCCAAAGTTGACTGTATTACACTATGGCCGCACCGCTTCGGCGCACGTTGATGTAGTGCTTCACAACATCCCATTCCCAATCTGACCAGGATATCGATATTTGGTGGTTGCAATGATTGACAATCCTTCGGCATCGGCAGCGCTGTCTATCCTATGTCTATATCTGACTGAAAACCTACTTTCCAAGAGGAATTGAAAAAGCTGTCCTCACTGAACAATGTCCGACTCATCCCCTAATACTTCCCGAAGCGAGACAGAGGTACGTCCAAAGTGGACAGAGGTACGTCCAAAGTGACGTCTCCGTTCGTGGGCAAGCCGGGGACATGACACTAAAATGTGTCACACTGACATTGGTTCGGTGCACCTCGGGCACCGCGGCGTCTCATTACCGCTTAGGAGATACCGGTGTGTCGCATAAGTATGTCCCAAATACATGCGACACACGTACACCTATTGGCCCCTGTTTCGATGTGATAATGCCCACTCACCAATGCACCGCTTTACAGTTTTCAACTTATTGTTTGTTAGAGTTCCAGCTTGCCTGCCATTTACCCAAAACATAACGTTTGTCGGCTGAGTAGAAGTCCGTAGCAGGAAGCGGGAGGGAGCGTGTCACGGGGCCAGTGCACCTCGCTTCGCCGCAGCATCCGCGGCCTCGTTCCCACAGGTTCCCGTATTGCTCGGAATCCAACACAGAATAACCGTTTTTCCATCGCAGGTCAACAACGTAATCCTACTTAAAACATGTTTTGAAAGTGGGTTCGACGGATAAAACGCATTTAGAGTCATAAGACTACTAAGCGAATCGGTGTAAATTATATGCCGCGTGTCATCACATGTCTCAATAAAACGCAGTGCTTTGTCTAAGACAACCAACTCAGATGTACAGACAGATGAATGTGGCGGAAGGGAAAACGTCCTGACCACTGTGCCCATTACAAACACACACCCAACACCAGACTCCGTCTATGATCCATCTGTGTTGGTGTCTGTAAAATGACTGTAAAATGTCATCAACTCCAGTGCACTTAGTCTGAATTCCTCGGGACGCATAGAAAGCGCTAGATCGTTGGACTCTACCAATAGACTAGAAATCGGTGTGGTGCAAAAGGCGCCGGTGCAGATACGGAGTGCTGAGTGGTGTACCGTGTCTAGTATTCGTTTGGTGGTCAGTGTTGCGCCGTCGTAGACAAAACATGCGTTGTCTAATTTCGACCGAATCAGGGAGCGATATAGCTTCAGCAGGGTTGGTCTATCGGCACCATATGCCGTACGCGCAACCATTTTCAGAACATTCATAGACTTAAAACACCTATCTTTAAGCATCCCAAAGTGATGCCTGTACTTAAGTCGGTTGTCTAGAAACACGCCGAGGAATTTGACAGCCGTCTCTGTCGGAATATCCGAACCGCATAGTCTGATTTTGATATCCGGACAGTTTCGACGCCGGAAAAAATGCACGGCGACCGTTTTTGTTGTCGAGAAACGTAAGTCGTTCACCTTCGTCCAGCGCTCCAGCCTGGCGACAGCAAGCTGCAACTGCCGCTGCAATATTAGTGTTGATGTGCTCATCGTAAAATCGTCCATGAATAGTGATCGGGATATTGAAGGCGACAGAGGATCCAATGTCGTTGATGATAATGGCGAACAGGGCCACACCGTGCACACTGCCTTCGGGAATGCCGTTCACCTGTGTGTACCATCGTGAGAGTCACTCGCCAACACGGACTCGAAACCGATGGTTTGCTAAGAAGTTTCGCAAAAAGACATCCTCCTCATACATCCTCGCAGACCGTATCCACGTAGTTCCTGTTGGAGGGAGCAGTTTGCCCACCCAAACTGAAGGGTGGCGTGTTCACCACGGGAGCAGTCGACAACATAGACCACAACCCTAACTCGACAAGTGCTCAGGACTCGTTCCATGGTACAGGAATCTCTTTGTTCCAACACCCGAATAGTGACGTCCCTGGAGTTCAACGGATTGTGGACACAGACAACACTGCAACAACTGCGACAACAGTTACCCACCTGCCAGAATCATACACCAGCGTGCCTCCCGTGCTCCTGAGGAAACGTGACCCACCTATACCAAAGTTGGCGGGTCCCAACAGAAGTGAATGCCACCTAATATCTCAAGCAGTGAAGACTGAGTACAGGTAAATACGCAATGATATTACTGCATATTCTGGACTGGCTGTATTTGATGTTCGGACAATGACTAACCACCACTGTCTTGTTTACTGTCTTGTTTCATTTGTCTCATTCAACAGGTGGCTGGATCAGATGGGGAAGATGGTGCCTGCAGACACACCGCTCACTGGAGACGAGACCGTGTCATGGGCTGCATACCACGCCAGCGAGCAATCAGCACCAGTGGATCCAAGCAGTCTTCCTCTCTTCAGCCGATCTCCAGTCAGAGAGAGATCAAGAACCCAGCTTCAGCTGTCGTCGCTCAAGAATGACTGCTCCCTATTCTCCCGGTTGTTCATTGCATCCCAGATGCGTGATCGAGATCTCGACTACTTCTTTGCTCATGAGAACCAGGCCTGTCCCCCTGCCTTGTCACAGATGGACAAAATGAGACTGGGCAAAAAGTCTGACCTCGTGGGATGCTTAGACGATATGATCCCTCCACAAGAGAATGTTGCCAGTCCTCACGTTGAAGTCATCATCATTGATGGAGCAGCTATCACCAACATGCTGGCACCTGGTGGTGCGAAGATCTTCTCTGACTATGAACACAGGTTTCCTTGCCGTACATCACATCTCAGCTACAGCATGCAATCAGAGTGGATGTCGTCTGGGATGAATACCTGCCAGACAGTTTGAAGGCTGACACTCGAACAAAGAGAGGTAGAGGCATCCGGAGACGAGTCGAGCCATCTAGTTCCATACCAGGAAACTGGCAGGCCTTCTTACGGATCGACGAGAACAAGGTGGAGCTGTTCTCCTTCCTAGCGACGAGACTAGCTGCTCAAGAGACAGAGAAACAAGTCATCAGTACCCTACACAAAGACGTGGTCTGTACGCATGCCAGAAACATCGCTGGTCTTGCTCCATGTACACATGAAGAAGCAGATACCAGGATGCTGCTCCACGTGGAAGATGCTGTGAAGCAGGGCTACACCAAGGTGTCGATCCGCACAGTTGACACGGATATCGCAGTCCTTGCGGTGGCAGCAGCCGAACGCCTCAACATAAATGAGCTGTGGGTTGCCTTCGGTACCGGGAAGAGCTTTAGGTTCTTAGCAGCTCACGAGATGGCCCAGGCATTGGGGCCTGACAAGTGTCGAGGATTACCCTCATTTCATGCCTTCACTGGGTGTGATACCGTGTCAAGCTTTGGAGGTATGAGCAAAAAGATTGCATGGGAGACGTGGAAGGTCTGTGATGAGGTCATTGCGACCTTCGGTGCCTTGGGCGCTACACCAAACCCTTCAATCGTAGATGACAGCCTGGACACCTCGGAGCGTTTCATCGTTCTCCTGTATGATCGCACTAGCAGGCACGAACATGTCAATGATGCACGTAAGCAGCTCTTCATCCAGAAGGGGTCGAGCAATAGATGCTCTCCCGCCAACTCGAGAAGCCCTCAGACAGCACATCAGGAGAACTGCCTACCAAACTGGCTACTGTTGGGGCCAGATGATGGTTGCTCCTGCAGAGCTCCCATCCCCTAGCGAATGGGGGTGGGTGAAGAGTGACACTGGCTGGGACGTCTGCTGGACAACCCTCCCGGAGGTAACGCAAGCATGCCGGCAACTTCTCAGATGCGACTGCAAGAAGGGATGCAGAGGACAATGCAAGTGTAGGAATGCCTGTACTCCAGTGCACAGCACTATGCCACTGCGGCGGACAGTGTGCTCGGGAGTAGAACTTGCAGTATCATGTGTTATGTAATACCCGATCACGGCCATTTTGTAAAATGGCCGCCATTTTGGCCCCAGGAGGAATATGCAATGTCCCTATATCCAAAAATCTTCCTAGTGGTATGTAATAAATGTGAGCCAAATTCTATGCTTTTATCATCAAACCCACAATCTTTGCATATATCTGCTGCACTAAGATACGTAAATCGGAGCCTTTTTCTCGGACCGAACCCACAACCCACAACACACTTCCTCATAGACAAACCGAAACACGCATACACAGACGCAGAAATACAACAACTCTTCCTACAATTCACAACACAATACGCAAACTATAATATATACACAGACGGATCCAAAACACACACACACAGCAGACGGGCTCAGCGGCGGTGCTGTATCCCAATACAGCACCGCCCCGAGTCATCTTGCGTGCCCGTCTGCACGACACAGCATCCACATACACAGCAGAACTCTACGCAATCTTTTCGGCCTACTCCACCATCTATAACACACAAATGGAACACAATATCATAGCCACTGACGCAAAATCAGCACACCAAAGCATAACACCCTACACTAAATTCAAACACCCACTCATCCCCAAAATACTCTACATACATTAAAAAAAAACTAAACATCCAACAACGTCCACTACTTCTCTGGATCCCAAGCCACACAAACATACATGGTAATGAACACGCAGACACAGAAGCAAACCTAGCTACAACACTACAGCAAACCACGCAATGCCCTTACTCACAATCAGACTACTACCCCACAATACGCCAAGCCCTCAACAAAGACATACAACAAACTTGGGACACAACAATAACACAACTCCACGAAATACACCTCGAACACGAACAATGGCACTCCATCAACCAACACACCAGATTCAAAGAACGTACACTGACACGAATACGAACAGGACACACAGCACTTACACATTCATACCTCCTCCTACGACAACAGCGACCACAATGCACAACATGTCACCGAACACTTACAATCAAACACATTCTCATCTACTGCACCAAATACAACCACCAAAGACAACATATCACTAACTACTGCGCCACACACAACATTCCACTAAACCTGACTACTCTTCTCAACGACGAACATCTAGCACTACACGAACATGTCTTCCACTTTCTCGCTATCACACGCATACTTGAACAACTGTGATAAAAATAAAAAATGGAAAACAAAGGATCGGGGAGAGAAAAAAATGCAAAAAAATAAAAAGATACGTTACAAAATGCAAAAAAAATGAACAAAATACCCAAACACGAAAAGGAAATAGAAATATAATACGTTTAAAAAAAAAGAAAAACACAATATACCCAAAGACTGAAGGTGTTTTTTGCAATGTTAACCAACTATGGCGATGACCCCCCCCCCAACCCCACCCCCACCCCCACCCAGCCACTACACCCCATACCCCAACTTGGCACCGTCCGGACTGGCAACTCTTCTCAACCACATCATCTACGGCCTTCGACGAGCTCTACTGTACCTCTGCTCAACTCAGCTCTACTCAGCTCACTCCAAGCTTCAAGACGCCTACAAATCTACCTCGGCACCGCTCAACAAATCAATCCCCTCATCCATCCTCCGACTAAACCTCCTACCATACTCTTCACCCCTTCTTACCTCCTAATGCTAATACAACGACCAAACACACGGAAACAGCCGACATCACCACACGGTGGCAGGCTGGCAAAATTCAACACACACACACACATCGGACCGAAACACGTGCAGCCCGTGTGACGATGACGGCGCGCGCACACACTGCAGCCCATGATAGACAATGGGGAAAAGGGTAGCCGGTGCATCCACCCAGGCGGTGAAGGTGACGGCAAGTCGCCAAGTTTAACCGTTTCGGAGAACCAGAACCAATCGTGAAAAACGCTTTAAAAAAAACGTCACTTCCGCTTTACACCCCCCCCCCCTCGCGTGCGCGTCAAGCGTGACCCGGACACTGTTGACATGGCAATGTTGGCAACTGTCGTGGCAACACTAAGGTGTTCGTTTGCTGTCGATCGGACCGTTGGTTGTCGAGACATGGCGGTTAGTTAGTTATTTGGGCGCATCGACTGCATTGGTCATTTAGCGCCCAAGTGAACCTGGTCGATCGGGAGCGCTAAAATTGGTGAAAAAAAATCCCGGTTTTGCATGCTATTTCTATGGGCGGCCGATGACCCGTCCTCTCAGGACCCTCGTGACGCTCACGCGCAGTGCGTTGACCCAATCGTGACGAAATTTTGTTCTGTGGATAGCCAACATTTGGGGCTATCACGTGATGTCAGCCATATTTCGTTAGCTTTGTTGTGAGCCGTGCCAGGCGCCAATATGCGCACGTCTCGTCCGCGGCATGGAATATCCAAAATCACATGTTAAACCAATGACGGGGTAGTGCCACCTTTCAGGATGTGCCACGTGCCTCGCATACACCCCACGACAATGAAACTCGGCACAGCACATTATTCATCGATTGTCTGTCGGCTGTGAAAATTTCAAGCACGTGCTACCCATAGTTTGACCTACACACGATGGCAATCTACAAAAGGACAAAAGACGACAAACAAACAAACTTTTTTACGCAAATAGTATAATAGAGAAGAGACAGATATAGATACAAATACAAGGGGATCTCCTAGCTAGAGAACCATTTAATCAAAAGGAACCACGCCAAGTGGAATTCGCAGCCGGCGAATCCCCCAACCAGAGCTCGTCAAATGAGGATCAAAAGGAGTCCCTGAGTAAGGTTTCCCAAATCAAAAGGGCCCTGACTGGGGTACCCCTTACCAGTGCGGCACCCTAGTTGGAGTGGGATCTCTGACCAAAAGGGTCCCTGGCCAGAAGCGCTATTGACCAAGTGGTCCATCACCATCGATCGGGGTCCCTGACCAGGGAGCTTGACCAGTGAGCCCCCGCTATCCTAGGCGGGATCTTTGACCAGACGAGTTCCTAACCAGAGGGCCCCTAGCAGGAGCGTCGCCACCGATGGTAGTCGCCCCCCCTCCTGACGTGAGACTGGGGGCGCCCCTCCTTGAAATTTGAGGAGGCCCCTATCTGTAAATGCACAGGAAAAAAGGTGAGCAAGGAGACCGACGGGATGGTATATCATGCTGTCAAGGAGGCCCGAAGACTGGCAACGAGACCTCCAGGAAATATAATCAGGTCCCTATAAGAGACATAGGACAGAGATTGGGAGGAGGCCACCAGGACGAAAAGGATGCCACCGAGACGGGCAAGAAGCCACCCAGGTTAGACAAGAAGGCTTCCGATGGGTGGCAGGATATTTATAATTTGGAAAACGAGGCCCCTAAGATGGAAGAGGAGACCCCTACAATAGAAAATGAGGAAATGTGATAGGAGATATTTATCTGGACACAAGAGGGGCCCCCAGATGGGTAAGAAGGTCCCCGCAGGAATGAGAGAAGACCACTGAGACCAACCAGATGAGGCAAATATTTTGGAAGAGGGGCACCCTAGGAGACAAGATTTAGGACTAAGGCAAAAGCACCCTGCTAAGAGGATAATGAGGCTCCAAACACAAATGAGGAGTCCTGCAAGATGTGAGAGATCCCTAAATTGAAAAGGGAGTCACCTAGGAGAGGATAGGAGGCCTCAGAAATCAAGAGAGTGCCAAAAATTTGCACGGAGACCCCCAGGATTGCAAAGGGGGCCCAAACACTGGCAGGGAGGCCCCAGAAAATGAGAGGACCTAAGACGGAAGAGAAAACCAAGGGAAAGAAAGCGAAAGAAAAAGAGAAAGGATATGAGATGAGGTTTCGGAGACGCAAAATCAGGCCCCAAAACGGGTAAGGTTCCACCAAGATAGAAAAGGGTCATCCAGAGACGTTGCAGGAGGCACCTAATTCGGAACAGACCCCGAGACACAAGATTGGAAATGAGACCCCCATGATGAACGAGGAAGAAGACAAGGCCACTGAGATAGAAAAGGTAGTAAGATGATAGGACTGAGATAGGAAAGGTAGCAAGAGTAAATTTGGAAGAGGAGGCACCTGGGAGAACAGAGGAGTCCACCAGGGGACAAGAGGCCACACTTAAGATGGGCGAAAATAGAATAAAAACGCAGAGCAGGAGGCCCCCAAAACGTGAGAGGAGGACCCCAATTTGAAAAAGAAGGCCTCTAGACGAGAAAAGGAGGCCCATGCCGGACTCGAGAGGAGTCCCTCAAGACGGATTAGGAGGTCACCATGACAGAATGAGGCCCCGGAGACCGGAAGGAGTTCCCATGAAATGAGAGGAGGCCCTTAAGATGGGAGTGGTACCAGATATGGAAAGAGATGAGGTTTACAAAATTGAAAATCTCCCCCCCTCAAGACGGGTAAGGCTTAGCCAGGATAAAGTAGGAGGCCCACGAGGCGTGGCAGGAGGCCCCTAATTTGGTCGAGAATGCCCCTCGAACATGAGAGGACGCCCCAGGCCATGATAAAGGGTCCCCAGAATGTAAGAGAACGCCCTCCAAGACGAGAGAAGAGGACCATGGAATATGCAGAAGGGTAGAAGTTCTACTCTGTCTTCTCGTGTGTTCTAGTAGAACACACGAGAAGACAAGAGAAGACCTGTAAAAAAAGCTCCAGGAAATGAGATGAGAACCCTAAGACGCGAGAGGAGGCCTATAATTTGCAAGAAGCTCCTAAGAAATAGTAGGAGGCCCCCATACGCAAGAAGATTCACTAAGATGGGTAAATAGACAGTCAGAATAGAGGAGGCTGACAAGACGTGAGAGTAGGCACCTGATTTGGAAGAAGAGATCTATAGGAGAGGAAGGAGGACAGGATGCACGAGAAATTCCCAAGAATGGGAAGGAGGCTTTCAGGATAAAGGGGGAGGCCCCAGAAGCAGGAAATGAGGGCCCCAGAAAGTCAGACCAGGTCCCTAGGAGACTTGGCAAGGAAATGGCGGGGAGGCTGCAGAATATTGGAGAAGGTCACCGCCACCTAGGTTTGAAGAGGATCAAGCTCCCAGAGCCGTGGCAGGATGCCCATAAGTTGGAAGAGCCTAGGGGAGAAGAGTAGTCCACCAGGATGCAAGATCACACCCCTAAATGAGGAAAAGAGGCTCCAAACACAGGAGGCCCCCAAAAACGTCAGAGGAGGAACCTAATTTGGTAAATGAGACTTCAGGACGGAAGAGGAGTTACCCAATGCGGACAAAAAGGCCACCAGCATAGAATGGAAGGTCCTCAATATGGGTAAAGAGATAGGAATCAATGTAAGGGGTGATATGATTTAAATGTATAACATTATTAAAGGGTTAGATCAGGTCAATCTGAATGATGCCCTTCTACTTAGACTATCACATAGGGGTCATCAATTCAGGTTAGACAAATCAAGGTGTAGGACAGTTAAGTGACAACAGGTCTTCAGTCAAAGGATTGTTGATCAGCGGAATAGCCTGCCTGCTTATGTTGTGGGGAGTCCCTCATGGAATGTATTAAAAATATGGTGAACAACTATTTTAAGTTGCGAAATTTTGTTTTTGAGTTTTAACGGTTGGTGGATGGGGTGATATCTATGCTAAGTGGGTGTGCACTGTACATGCCCCTTTAGGCGGGCGTATATGGAGTCTGAAAATTATTGATAGGGCACTTAGGTCACATTTGTTACATGAGATCAAGTGAATAAGGCTGGATAAGTAAGGTAGAAAGACGTTGATGGGTGTGGGCGATGCTGGTCCCTGTGTTATTGTTGAAACTTGGACTCTTATGTGTTGGATCATGCTAATAAATTGAGTATTATAACTACTAAATATGACTAGCAGAACCTTAACCACAACCGATGTTTTAGATACAAACGTTTTAGTCTATCTGACATCAGTGCATTTTACATGATCCAATATCCAAATATTTTAGATGATGAAACATTTGTAGGTTCTAGCAATCGAACAATTGTTGGTTTTAAGCCATCGAGCATCCATAAGTGTTAGGCAATCCAATATCAGTATGGCTTGGGTGATAAAAGATCAGGGTAGGTTTGGTTTTTTTTTTTGTAATTTTGCATTATTATTCATTACATATTACCTCACCTATGCCCATTTTCCAAACACACCTATGTTTTCTTTGGATAGGGGGAATAACATGTATCTGCATTGCCAATAAATATTCTTCCAGTGTTTTTGAATGTTACTAGTATGAATTTGATGTTCTTTTTTTTGTGAACTGAATGCGTAATTGAGGCATGCATATGCCAACTGGAATTACTAATATCTCGAGAAGTTATCATTTTCATCATTTCCGAAAGAAATGAAATTGGCGCCGTATAACCAATGCAGTTGATGCGCCCTAAACCCGAATAACCAAACCCAACATCAGTCCCATCTGAATCGCATCAGAAATCATCAGCAACCTATTTTTGAAGAAAAAAAACATTTGCCTAACAACTTGTATATATCTACCAGCACTCCTCAAAACTTTGATAGCCACATTGTTATAAGCCATGAAATTGTCAGTATTGCTGCAGTTCGACTTGCACAATAACTGGCAGGAATTGTACCGTTCTCGGTATTTCTGCAATAGGTCAATTACCTGATAACTTTCAGCCAATTTCTTTTCGTCTTTGCATCCCTAGGGAACATGAAATAACAGCATTTACTGGTCTTGTGCTGGTTATTGCACTGTGGTACAAAACAATGAGGCTATACAATCTATACAATCTATACGATCAACAATTAACGAATAAATAATCTACATTAGAATAAGAAACATCCGGAAATATTACGCTTCTTGGTACACGTACAAAAGTTACAAACGGCCTACAAGACTGCAAATGCCTCATTGACAGTAGTAATGCCAACACTAAACGCATGTGCGCCAGATTCTCGATCAAAAACGCCATTTATGTTTAAAAAAAGAAAAAGGAGTTTGAAATGTTCCTAAAAAAAGTGAGAGATTATAAAATTTAAATAAATATCCACAAGATACAGCAATCAATTTTGAACCAAGACCAGTAAAAGCATGTTGAACTTTATTTTTATTATTTCACCTTATCATTAGTATTGATGTACTGGACCATCTACAAAAGGACATTTTTTTCTCGCCCATGTTAAATCAATGGGGTTTCACGTCGGCGGACTAGGCTACGACCACAATCAGCTGTTGCGAACCTGGATTCCCCACCCCCTGGGGACGTCGGTAGCTCAGTGGTTAAGCTGAGCGTCTGGCAAGCCAGAGTTACGGGGTTCGATTCCCCGCGGCGCCCGCCCTTCCTGCCAGGGTGAGAGGCAGGCGACGCCATATGGCTCAGCTGCTGAGTGCGTCGTAAAGTCACAATCCCCTCCCCCGGTCTTGACAACGCCGGAATGCCCTTAAACCGGCTCCCACTATAGGAACACTACCTCATATTTTACTCCGAACATATGGTACCAAAATTCCCACTGGTCCTTAACGGGTTGAGAAGCTATATTTCAGTCAACTTTTTGATTTAAGAAGTTAAATTTCAGTCAACTTTTTGATTGGAGCGGGAAGCGAGCGTGGAGCACAAGTGAGCGGGTGGAAGGTGGATATTGAATACAAGTGTTTCTTTCGCTCAGCGAGAATGGTAAAAGTGATTATTCGCCGCAATTAATTAATGGGTTGAATAGTGGAAGCAAACCCACATCGGTAACCACGTATCTAGCCAGATACGTAGTTACCGATGTGGGGAGAGTAGTTGACAAGGAAAATTGTTCATGCTCAAGGCTTCCCGGTATGGTTCCAAACTCGATGAGATTTTGATGGATGTTAAAAATGTAATTTATAGGATATAAATAACCTAAACTGGCTGTGGCTTAAGACATGTTCCCTAGAACTGGAGCAAAGGCGTACCGAAGCATCAGAATCCTAAATTTGGGTACTACAATTCAGATGTTTACTGTCGACTTTCAATGGAAACACACTCGCCTTGCTTGACATTCAGAACACTTAATCACCCCATATTATTTGCTGTGGGTAAAGTATGGTCTGAATGGTTTAGTGTGATGGATAGCGTCCGTGCTGAGCCTAATTGTGATTATGCATTGGTCGCTCAGCCCAGGTACGCCTGAATCTCACCAGTTAAATAGTGATCTTAATCGTTGGAGCAGCACGTTAAACCACTACAACTGTCCGATCCTCCTCAGGTCGAGTTGTGGCGGTGGTCGCCCAGTCTTTAAAAGTACTAAGTTGTCGTCTGAGCTAAACTGGTGAGATTCGCGACGTCTAGTGTCCGTCCGGTTGCATCCTCAAAAGGAGTGGTTATCGTTAAAAGCTCACACATTGAGAACTGGTGCAGCAATTCGCTCAGCTCCTGTGATGTGGGGGTTGCAGCTGACGGTGAAATGTATAGTGAGATGATTGTGGTTTGGAAATTTGGAATTTTTAGCCTGACTGCTGCGCAGATCACGGGAGAATTTAGCGTTGCTTAACGATGAGGTACGCTGTTAACGATGAGTATGGATTCGTCCTATTTCCGAAGTGGACCGTTTACGTTATCAACATGCCAAGTGTAACCTGTAATACTGTTCCAAATATAGTTGAGTTTCGAAAGTGAGTTTCCTGGATCGCGGCTAGTAATGGTTTTTGTTGTAGTAATTCTGATGGAAATGCTATAAATGTGCCCGGAAGACCACCGGCATTTCATTGTAGAAAGAGACCCATTGCCGAACGTGATTAGTGTCTGTTGGTGTTCCTACATCGGGGTGGTGTCGGTGTCGTGCTGGGGGAAAGTTGGATCAGGTGGATTGTGAGCGGTGTGTGTGTCAGGCAGAACTGGTTGCCTGGCTCTGGCGATACGGGTTTTGGGAGGTGATGGGATGGTGTTGCAACGGGTGCAGGTTTGCGCTTGGGAGGCGAGGTAGTTTTGGTCGGGATTGGTTGGATTGGGGTTGTGGGTTCAGTCTGGATGGGCTTGGTAGGTGTGGTGGGCTCTGTCTGGGTGGCAGTGTCAGACGACCGGTGAGGGAAGGGATGGAGGCCAGGTTTGGGTCTGAGGGGGCGGATGGAGGTGAGATGAGGCCGGGTCTGGGATGGGATGGATGTCGGAGGAGGCCTGGTCCGCCTCTGCTGGCCTGGATGCTGTGGGTTGTTGGGTGGATGGGTGCTGGTGCTGTACTGGATGAGGGTTTAAGAGGTGAGGAAAGTGCAGCTGCATAGCTGCGCCGGGCGGCAGGTGCGGTTTGGGAGGGTGTGTTTTTGGAGGTGGAGGAGGAGGTGGTGTTGCGCAGGCGCTGGCATGCTGTGGTGTGTGGCACACTGTGAGCTGCCGACTACCGGCACACTTCCATCTTGAATTCCCACTTGGGGAAGTCGAGGTCGGTGGCGGGATGCGGCCCATGACGGGATGTACATCACCTTTCGGTCTCTTCGGCGGGGTCTTCTTGGCCATGCTCGGCTGGTATGGCGTGCAATCGACGATACGGTTCCACAGCTATCTCAGCGACCGGAAGCAGACGGTAAGCGGCGGCTCCTCCACCCTTCCTCTGACTCACGGCGTGGCCCAAGACTCCATCGTCGGGCTAGTTCTCCTTCTCATCTTCATCAACGACCTGTCATCTTTCTTCCCCATGACCGCCTATTATCCTCTGTCGATGATACCGAGCTTCTGGATCATTCTCTACCCAACGCTAACGGCCTATCCAGCCTTAAGGCACGGGTCGAGGAGTCCATATCTCATCTTCAAAGTTTGTTTCAGTCCAACAGTCTCCGGATGAACCCTGACAAAGCTCACTTCACCCTCGTTGACACCAAGGCATCGCTAAAAAGGCAGTGGACTTCCACTCTTTCAGATTAGATCATAACTTCATATCTCGCCTTTAAAGAGTTAGGTGTCCCCCTCGATCAGCAACTTCGCTGGGATTCTCACATATCCTTGGTTGTGCGAAATACCAACGCCATCACAACATCCCTATATACAATTCTCCATGATTTCAGCATGGATGTCTTCGAGCTCTTAGTCCAGATCCACGTTTTGTATATCCCTCTTTATTGCATATCCCTCTGGGGCGGAGTCGCTCAGTGCCGTCTGCACCGCGTGCAAAAATGTATCAATTTTGCCGCGCAATTAGTCACCGGTATGCGACGCCATGAACATGTGTCCCCTGCACTCGCGTCATTAGGATGGCTGAAGATCGCAGAGATGGTCCGGGAGCACGATTGAGTTCAGGTACACAGAGCCATGAATATTGAGGAATACCCGGAAGCTGATCTATCTAATACTCGGATGATCTAATCTGAAAGAGTGGAAGTCCACTGCCTTTTTAGCGATGCCTTGGTGTCAACGAGGGTGAAGTGAGCTTTGTCAGGGTTCATCCGGAGACTGTTGGACTGAAACAAACTTTGAAGATGAGATATGGACTCCTCGACCCGTGCCTTAAGGCTGGATAGGCCGTTAGCGTTGGGTAGAGAATGATCCAGAAGCTCGGTATCATCGACAGAGGATAATAGGCGGTCATGGGGAAGAAAGATGACAGGTCGTTGATGAAGATGAGAAGGAGAACTAGCCCGACGATGGAGTCTTGGGCTACGCCGTGAGTCAGAGGAAGGGTGGAGGAGCCGCCGCTTACCGTCTGCTTCCGGTCGCTGAGATAGCTGTGGAACCGTATCGTCGATTGCACGCCATACCAGCCGAGCATGGCCAAGAAGACCCCGCCGAAGAGACCGAAAGGTGATGTACATCCCGTCATGGGCCGCATCCCGCCACCGACCTCGACTTCCCCAAGTGGGAATTCAAGATGGAAGTGTGCCGGTAGTCGGCAGCTCACAGTGTGCCACACACCACAGCATGCCAGCGCCTGCGCAACACCACCTCCTCCTCCACCTCCAAAACACACCCTCCCAAACCGCACCTGCCGCCCGGCGCAGCTATGCAGCTGCACTTTCCTCACCTCTTAAACCCTCATCCAGTACAGCACCAGCACCCATCCACCCAACAACCCACAGCATCCAGGCCAGCAGAGGCGGACCAGGCCTCCTCCGACATCCATCCCATCCCAGACCCGGCCTCATCTCACCTCCATCCGCCCCCTCAGACCCAAACCTGGCCTCCATCCCTTCCCTCACCGGTCGTCTGACACTGCCACCCAGACAGAGCCCACCACACCTACCAAGCCCATCCAGACTGAACCCACAACCCCAATCCAACCAATCCCGACCAAAACTACCTCGCCTCCCAAGCGCAAACCTGCACCCGTTGCAACACCATCCCATCACCTCCCAAAACCCGTATCGCCAGAGCCAGGCAACCAGTTCTGCCTGACACACACACCGCTCACAATCCACCTGATCCAACTTTCCCCCAGCACGACACCGACACCACCCCGATGTAGGAACACCAACAGACACTAATCACGTTCGGCAATGGGTCTCTTTCTACAATGAAATGCCGGTGGTCTTCCGGGCACATTTATAGCATTTCCATCAGAATTACTACAACAAAAACCATTACTAGCCGCGATCCAGGAAACTCACTTTCGAAACTCAACTATATTTGGAACAGTATTACAGGTTACACTTGGCATGTTGATAACGTAAACGGTCCACTTCGGAAATGGGACGAATCCATACTCATCGTTAACAGCGTACCTCATCGTTAAGCAACGCTAAATTCTCCCGTGATCTGCGCAGCAGTCAGGCTAAAAATTCCAAATTTCCAAACCACAATCATCTCACTATACATTTCACCGTCAGCTGCAACCCCCACATCACAGGAGCTGAGCGAATTGCTGCACCAGTTCTCAATGTGTGAGCTTTTAACGATAACCACTCCTTTTGAGGATGCAACCGGACGGACACTAGACGTCGCGAATCTCACCAGTTTAGCTCAGACGACAACTTAGTACTTTTAAAGACTGGGCGACCACCGCCACAACTCGACCTGAGGAGGATCGGACAGTTGTAGTGGTTTAACGTGCTGCTCCAACGATTAAGATCACTATTTAACTGGTGAGATTCAGGCGTACCTGGGCTGAGCGACCAATGCATAATCACAATTAGGCTCAGCACGGACGCTATCCATCACACTAAACCATTCAGACCATACCTTACCCACAGCAAATAATATGGGGTGATTAAGTGTTCTGAATGTCAAGCAAGGCGAGTGTGTTTCCATTGAAAGTCGACAGTAAACATCTGAATTGTAGTACCCAAATTTAGGATTCTGATGCTTCGGTACGCCTTTGCTCCAGTTCTAGGGAACATGTCTTAAGCCACAGCCAGTTTAGGTTATTTATATCCTATAAATTACATTTTTAACATCCATCAAAATCTCATCGAGTTTGGAACCATACCGGGAAGCCTTGAGCATGAACAATTTTCCTTGTCAACTACTCTCCCCACATCGGTAACTACGTATCTGGCTAGATACGTGGTTACCGATGTGGGTTTGCTTCCACTATTCAACCCATTAATTAATTGCGGCGAATAATCACTTTTACCATTCTCGCTGAGCGAAAGAAACACTTGTATTCAATATCCACCTTCCACCCGCTCACTTGTGCTCCACGCTCGCTTCCCGCTCCAATCAAAAAGTTGACTGAAATTTAACTTCTTAAATCAAAAAGTTGACTGAAATATAGCTTCTCAACCCGTTAAGGACCAGTGGGAATTTTGGTACCATATGTTCGGAGTAAAATATGAGGTAGTGTTCCTATAGTGGGAGCCGGTTTAAGGGCATTCCGGCGTTGGCAAGACCGGGGGAGGGGATTGTGACTTTACGACGCACTCAGCAGCTGAGGCCATATGGCGTCGCCTGCCTCTCACCCTGGCAGGAAGGGCGGGCGCCGCGGGGAATCGAACCCCGTAACTCTGGCTTGCCAGACGCTCAGCTTAACCACTGAGCTACCGACGTCCCCAGGGGGTGGGGAATCCAGGTTCGCAACAGCTGATTGTGGTCGTAGCCTAGTCCGCCGACGTGAAACCCCATTGATTTAACATGGGCGAGAAAAAAATGTCCTTTTGTAGATGGTCCAGTACATCAATACTAATGATAAGGTGAAATAATACAAATAAAGTTCAACATGCTTTTACTGGTCTTGGTTCAAAATTGATTGCTGTATCTTGTGGATGTTTATTTAAATTTTATAATCTCACTTTTTTTAGGAACATTTCAAACTCATTTTTCTTTTTTTAAACATAAATGGCGTTTTTGATCGAGAATCTGGCGCACATGCGTTTAGTGTTGGCATTACTACTGTCAATGAGGCATTTGCAGTCTTGTAGGCCGTTTGTAACTTTTGTACGTGTACCAAGAAGCGTAATATTTCCGGATGTTTCTTATTCTAATGTAGATTATTTATTCGTTAATTGTTGATCGTATAGATTGTATAGATTGTATAGCCTCATTGTTTTGTACCACAGTGCAATAACCAGCACAAGACCAGTAAATGCTGTTATTTCATGTTCCCTAGGGATGCAAAGACGAAAAGAAATTGGCTGAAAGTTATCAGGTAATTGACCTATTGCAGAAATACCGAGAACGGTACAATTCCTGCCAGTTATTGTGCAAGTCGAACTGCAGCAATACTGACAATTTCATGGCTTATAACAATGTGGCTATCAAAGTTTTTAGGAGTGCTGGTAGATATATACAAGTTGTTAGGCAAATGTTTTTTTTTCAAAAATAGGTTGCTGATGATTTCTGATGCGATTCAGATGGGACTGATGTTGGGTTTGGTTATTCGGGTTTAGGGCGCATCAACTGCATTGGTTATACGGCGCCAATTTCATTTCTTTCGGAAATGATGAAAATGATAACTTCTCGAGATATTAGTAATTCCAGTTGGCATATGCATGTCTCAATTACGCATTCAGTTCACAAAAAAAGAACATCAAATTCATACTAGTAACATTCAAAAACACTGGAAGAATATTTATTGGCAATGCAGATACATGTTATTCCCCCTATCCAAAGAAAACATAGGTGTGTTTGGAAAATGGGCATAGGTGAGGTAATATGTAATGAATAATAATGCAAAATTATAACAAAAATAACCAAACCTACCCTGATCTTTTATCACCCAAGCCATACTGATATTGGATTGCCTAACACTTATGGATGCTCGATGGCTTAAAACCAACAATTGTTCGATTGCTAGAACCTACAAATGTTTCATCATCTAAAATATTTGGATATTGGATCATGTAAAATGCACTGATGTCAGATAGACTAAAACGTTTGCATCTAAAACATCAGTTGTGGTTAAGGTTCTGCTAGTCATATTTAGTAGTTATAATACTCAATTTATTAGCATGATCCAACACATAAGAGTCCAAGTTTCAACAATAACACAGGGACCAGCATCGCCCACACCCATCAACGTCTTTCTACCTTACTTATCCAGCCTTATTCACTTGATCTCATGTAACAAATGTGACCTAAGTGCCCTATCAATAATTTTCAGACTCCATATACGCCCGCCTAAAGGGGCATGTACAGTGCACACCCACTTAGCATAGATATCACCCCATCCACCAACCGTTAAAACTCAAAAACAAAATTTCGCAACTTAAAATAGTTGTTCACCATATTTTTAATACATTCCATGAGGGACTCCCCACAACATAAGCAGGCAGGCTATTCCGCTGATCAACAATCCTTTGACTGAAGACCTGTTGTCACTTAACTGTCCTACACCTTGATTTGTCTAACCT
This sequence comes from Ashinkailepas kermadecensis, assembly GCA_034440615.1. Taxonomy (NCBI): domain Eukaryota; kingdom Metazoa; phylum Arthropoda; class Thecostraca; family Neolepadidae; genus Ashinkailepas; species Ashinkailepas kermadecensis. The sequence continues at coordinate 67,624 of JAOTOM010004520.1, read as the reverse complement.
GAATTGATGACCCCTATGTGATAGTCTAAGTAGAAGGGCATCATTCAGATTGACCTGATCTAACCCTTTAATAATGTTATACATTTAAATCATATCACCCCTTACATTGATTCCTATACCCTTTGTACATCCTTGTATCAAGCTACTTGTCAATTGTGTGGATGTCAGGAGATGGGGTCATGCAGGATGCATATAATTTGTCTTAGGTCTAGGCATTGCATCCGAAAAATGCTTGCCTATGTTTTGTTCACACATGACACACACAATCACACACAAATAGTTACCTCCTTCAAGGAAATTAATACATCTTGAGTTGGGATTCAACATTTCATTTTCCACAAAATGTACTTAGTAACTCCATTTGACTATTTTCCTCATCCGTGGATTTGTTTTCCATACATTAGACACCAAGCACAAAATGAATTGGATAACACTGTTAGAATGCATACATAGGAAGCCCCTGCCCCAATTATTGTTAAAATATGTTTTTCTCACGTTTTCTAATGTGATAGCGGTGAATTAAGCTTTCATTCCTTGGGGAGATCACAACTTTTCCATGCAATTCAAGTTGCACATATACATGTAAATGTAGTGTAGAAACACATTACTGAATATGATTAAGATGATGTGGCCATTCATTCCTGTCTCTAATTATTCAAATATGGTGCAGGCAGAACTATTTTTGTGTCCCGCCGTCTTTTCGGCCTCCAGTACGTTTTTGGGGTCATACGTGATTTTTCAAGGCACCTGGTGCTAGGTTTGGGGCTCCAGAGCGATTTTCCTGGCTGCCGTGTATTTTTTCATCACTCGTTATTTTGGTTGGCTTCGGCTTTATATTTATCGGGTCCCGATGCGATTTTTGGGGCTACGCTGTACTTATTGGGGCCATCGACGCCAATTTGTGGGAGCCCCTACGTGAGTTTTTGATACTCCGACACAAAGTTGTGATTACGGACGGAAGTTTTGGGTTCCGAACGCGATATTTGTGGGACCGCCAGGAGTTCGCGGGGCGCGTTGTACTTACCTGGTGCCCCAGCGCGATTTTAGCGGGCCATGGTGCAAATTTTCCGATCCCGGCGCGATATTTCTGTGGCCAGCTTTATTTTTTCGGTGACCCCTACGCGAAGTTGGAGGGCCCCGATGCGAATTTGTGGGGGCACCAGTGCGATTTTTGGGGACCCCGGCACGTTTCTTGGGAGCCCATCCCACTTAGGATGGAGGCATGTTTCCCCTTGGTACGCCACTGCGGTTGCTGATCGAGTATTTTTTCCAGCCGATGGCACCCTTCAGAGTAGAAAAATAATTCGGAGAATATTCTTTCGGAACCTGTTCTTCACTTTCCGATGTTGGGTCGATTCGACCGAGTTGCGGTGTGATTTTTTTGTGGGTAGTGTTTTATTTTTGCAAGGCCCCTGGGCGCTATTTTTGGCTCCCAGTACGGTTCTTCAGGCTCCCGGTGCGATTTTTCCCGTAGCTCGGGAAGTTTTTTTCCGGGGTTCGAAGGTTTTGGAGGTTCATTCACTCGATTTGTGAGATTGCAGAGTGATATTCCGGGTAAGAATTGATTTGTGTGGGGAAGCTGCGACTTTTGGGGACCATGCGCGACCTTTTGTACCCCCAGTGCGATTTTCAGTGTCTGCGACGCGAATTTTTTTGGGTCCCAGTGCGATTTTTGGGGACCCGGCGTCATTTGTTTCGATCCCTGGTGCGAGGTTTAGCTGCCTCGACACGTTTTGGGGGGCCTGATACGTTTAGGGGGGCTTTTGGCGCGATCTGGACCCCAGGGTGATTTTTCTTGTCCGAACTGTTTTTTTTTCGACGTCCCGGCTTCATTTGTTTGGGGTCCCGATGGGACTGTTTGGCCCCGATGCGACCTGTCAAGCCCCTAGTGTGATTTGCAGGGGGCCCATGCGCGAACTTTTGAGGCCCCAACGCAATATCCCGGGCCCGACCCTTCCTTCGGGTCTCCGGCGCGATTTTCAATGACACCGACACGACTTGTTTGGCCCTCAGTGTGATTTTCAGGTGTCCAGACGCGAAATTTTGAGGCCCCAGCGTGATTTTCAGGGGCCTTGGTGCAACCTTTGCGGGTCAAGCGCGATTTTCACAGGCCCCGGCCTGACCTTTTGGGCCCCCAGCGTGATTTCCAGGGGCCCTGTCCGTCTTTTTAGCCTCCCAGCGTCATTTTCAAGGGCTCAGGTGAGAGTTCTTGGGACCCAGCATGATTTCCAGTGACCACGGCCCAACCTTTTGGGGCCTACAGCGTGGTTTCAAGAAGCCCCGGCCCAACCCTTTGGGGCCTATATCGTGACTTTCAGTGGTCCCTGGACGGCTTTTCGGGCCCCCAACGAGATTTTCAGGGGGCCCGGTCAGACTTTTTTGTTCTGAGCGCTATTTCGGGGGCGCCCAGACCATTTGAGGCCCCTAGTGTGATTTGCAGGGCCTCTGCGCGACTTTTTTGGGGCTCGGTCCTACATTTTGCAGCCCCTAGCATCAATATGGGATGTTACTGAAATATTTTCGGCCCCCAATGTAATTTTTGGGGCCTCAGTGTGATTTTGGGGACCTGGATGCGATTGTCAGAGGCCCCGGTGAGAATTTTGGGGGCCACAGCGGGATTTTTACGGGGTCCGGGACATTTTTTTCGAACCACGTCGCGGTTCCTGGGGCCCCACAACCTCTCAGGGGGAGGGGGTAACTGCCCCCTTTTCCTGGGGAAAGGGGTAGTGTCGACTGGGGGAGGAAAACCGATCAACATTCCACCACGTTCCACACCTTGACTTTTTACAAAGGTAAAAAAGCTTAACGGTAAAAAAGAGCTTCATGTATCTCTTAATTTCAGCAACATCGAAGAAAAGACCGCAAATGAATCAATCTAGCTCCCGTCACTCATGCCATGCGGCCTGGCTCGCGGCTCCCCGGCTTCTTTTGTGATGTGCGTAAACGTCTAGGTCATGTTTTTATGATACCACCGTTAATGGACCCAATTGCTAACTTTGTAGCATACATTTTTCACAGAAGCATTCCACATTTGAGCCTTACTACTCGCTTTAACCTCAGTTTAAGTGCTGTCAACATGCTACCATTTTTTATTCTGGACAAAAAATGCACCGCTCTAAGGAAAAAACACTTCCGCTACTGGAACTATACCAAGGCTCTTTTTGGTTGCTTTCTCCATTGAAGCTCCCTTTGACTAGGTGGGATTTTTCGTCCCACTAGGTGAGACTTCACGGCACTAGGTGAGACACGTCCCACCTAGTTAACATGTTAGAGGAGGCCCTGCTATCTAGCACAGTTAGCACAACAAAGGTACAACAACGGTAGGTAGGTAGGTAGTTAGTTTATACCTTTTAAAGGCCCTGAGCCGAAACAACATGAACGAATATCTCCATAACATTAAGGGGAGCTGCGCCACACACTCGCAGCAGAAACGCAACTTATGATATTTTTGAAGTAATGAGTATTGATATGAATATTACTTCGCTTCTGAAGAAGAAAATACATTAACTAAATTTATTAATAAATTGCTAACAAATAGACCAATCAATTTGGAACAAGGATCAATAAAATATACTGAACCTTACCGTTAGTATTCGTGTACCAGCACCTCTGCAAAAACTATGATTTCTGCCCCATGTTAAGTCAACGGGTTTTCACGACGGGAGAATCGCCTACGACCGCAATGGGCTGTTGCGGGCCTGTTTGTCCAACCGTATCTAGAAGAACCGTGGGAAAGACATTGACCGCACTGTGTCAGCCGCTTTATCAGTTTGTGGGAAGGATGGGGTGGTATTTGGTGGAGCCTAAAGTTAGCAGAAATAATGATGCCAGGGGCTACCATCGATAATGACTATTTTTGTGTGTTTTTGCCGGGTATGTGATTTGTTATTGACAGTGCTCATGTCAGTGACAGTCGGAACGACATATATGCGATGCCTAATTGCATGACATATATAACATTCATTCAATCCACATGCGTTAACACGCGCACTGGAGGGGGGGCGAAATCCGCCCACCCCTCCGGTTTTTCGCAAATAACTGCAGATTTTACCGGTCGATATACGCGATTTTCGGTGTACCTGCTTAGAAATGAACGGCGCGTCGTTTAAAGCAAGAAAAATGGAAATCGGCCGAAAATTTTTTCAAGTTAGGGGCCGCTAAAGTCAAAAAATGTTATAGCGCCAGACCACAAAAATCGGCGCTGATGCGCTTCCAATATACTGACAAAAGTGAAGTGTTCTAGGCAACACTAGCGACTTGTTTGATGCATATTGATATGCTGTATAGTTTCATGGTCATGTCAGGTCACCAAGGTCAAGTCAGGTCAAGTTCATGACAGGTTAATGGAACCAAACTTGATCAACTGGAATGTTGCCATAAATGCACTACTGGTTGTCATTTGTACTGTTTGTCATTGCGTTTCCATACTTTATTCATGTACTTCACTCCATTCTTCACGAAGCCGATTGCTCCGAGCTGCCCGACGGAGCAGTCGGGCGGGCGGCCGGTTCCGATAACTGGAACAGGTAACTTACCTGATAAAGTGGTGCTATATAGGTGACCTGAGGTCAAATGTTGGGTCTAGCATCTGCATTGCATCATTAGTAATGTCCAAAACATCATTGATGCCCATTTTTGAGCATTTAAACACAATCACAGCAATCCATATCGATGACAAGCCAAGCCACGCAAAACCGGAAAATTTTGCCAATCTGACCTCATTTGACCTTGAAGATATTGACCTAAGGTCACGAAAATTGCACACAATAGAGTTCACTACCGTGCACATCCACCCTGCGAATTTCGTTCCTCCAGCTTTACTAGGAGCCGAGATCTTATGGGGAGGCGGAATCCGCCCCCGCCCTCCAGTGCGCGTAATTCTCAGAGGCCCTCCAGGGCGCGTGTTAAGAGGGATCAAGGGAATAGGGCTTGATAGCTGGGATAGATAGGCATTGATAGGTATGTAGGATGTTGGTGGATGGTTTCTTTAAGAAGTGGTGATGGTTCGGGTGGGTCTTTTTACCAGGCTTATGGTATCTTCCATTTATAGACATAACTGGATGAGCCCGTGTAGCTCATGTTAAGTATAAACACTTCATGACTTTATGACTTTATAACCGGACCCGGCTGGACGCCGCCGAAGTTTGGCGGTGCCAAATGGACCCACTGGTCCTGAGCGCTGGCCGCGGAGGGGAGACTGGGCGCGCGGGAGGGAAGCGCAGTGCGTGTGTGGGAATGTGCCAGCGATGTAACAGAGTTCATATAAAATTATACGTTTGGCTGTCCCGTAACTGTAATTGAAATAATCCCGTAAGCCTACCGATTGTCAAAGTATATCGTAAATGTCAAATCCCTAACACCACTAGAAGCCAGCCAACTTCCGCTGTCTCGAAGGCACTAGATCATTCCAGAACCGGAGGTGACGTAAAAGGGGCGTCTTAAGCTTTTTCAACCAATGAGCGGTCGAAGGCCTCCGCGCGTCACCCGCGCCCCGGGAGTCGCTGTTGGACACTCAAGGCGAGCGGACCTCTGTTGGACGGTCCAGCGCGCGCTAACTTCCCACCTAAATTCGGCCTCTAAATTCATAGAAAAGGCTAAATTCTAAATCTAAATTCACGGCTTTCCTTCAGAGAAGAAAGTTCTGTACTACGTCTGACTGTCTAGTGTGTGCGTACCTTTCCTTCAGAGAAGAAAGTTCTGTACTACGTCTGACTGTCTAGTGCGTGCGTACGAGTGCTGCAGTGCAAATACAGGCAGCTGTAAGGACATTGGTTCCTTTCACAACCGAGTTATCGAAACGCGAGGTCATTAGACCGATAGGAGGCGATATAGGAACTTTCCTACAACGACATTTCGTTGGCGAACAATTTGGTGCTGGTGTGCGCAGGAATCGCCAAGTTCAACGTTATGTCATGAACAACGAAACGGTGCGTATCTGCGAGCGAAGTGATCGAAATGATCGGCGACATCTATGTGGAGGATGAAGATAAGTGGCTGGCGTAAACGTACCACCTGACTGATCTCAGTGATGCAGACGAGCTGGATGACGATGCCACTCGACCAGCAGAAGTGCACGACGTTCTTGGCACCCTGGAAGTGCAAATCAATCGTGACCTGGATGAACCCGAACAGGCAGATCCTCCAAGTCAAACGTCAAGAGCTGATAGCATCCCAGCAAAGAGGCGACGCAAGGAGAAAACGTGCCAGTGTGGCGGCATGTTCTACCCGAGTACACTAGATTGGAGAATGCATGCAATTTGGCTTGTTGCACCTCCTGTCAAAACATCACTGGATGGATGTACACCACTGGAGATCATGGAAGAGCTGCTGACTCCGGATATATTTCAACATGTTAGGTTAGGTTAGCTCACGTTAGGTTTTTGTCATGATTTGAACAATTTTGAGATAATAAATTGTTTGGTATTTTCCCAATTCCATTCTTTGAATTTGTATCCAAAGGGAGGTTAGGCCACACTAAGCTAAGTTATATTGTATTCATTTTTGGAACATTCATTTTTTACACCGTTACCGAACTCAGTCCACTTTTTCGTGCTATTTTGCTTACAAACTGAAAAAGTAAGCATTTGCACAAAAGATGAGTGATCCCATCATCTTGGTTGCATTCATAAACATTGCATTGGAAAGATAAATCCCAAGAATTCATAAAACACATTAAAGCACACATTTACAAACTGAACCTTTTAGGGCAACAAACATAAAGAATCAGAAAGCATTTAAACCCCAAACCAACATTTGCAATGCAAGCCTAGCCAAACTGAGCCTAACCTGCTTTTGAAGAAAACAATTTCTTTTAAATTGGAATATGACAGAATCTAAAAATGCTTCACCTTAAAAACCCTGACCTCACCAAACGTAGCATAACCAAAACATTTTGTTTGTGGTAGAGGAAAAATATCAGCAAAACTGATCTTGTGAACCCCCTAAACCACCATAAGATATTATTCAAGTTCAAGGTAGCTACAAGACAAGTTTTACACACAATTTACCTCCATGAACCAAGCAGTGGTAGGTTTGGCAAAGTTAAGTTGGTTTATGCTCTTGTCGTAAGCTATAATTTTATAACTGGAGGGGAATTATGGCCTGGCTTGACATGTGTGGTGGGCCATCACAAGAAACATTAATTACCTGATCATATTTTGGCATTTATCTGTACCATCGTTCCTATCTTCCTCCAACACCGCGGGACATCTTGACGCGCAAAAGCTGTTCTCCGTGCTTCAACTTGGCTTGCTAGGCTTCTTGGCTGGCTAGGCTTCAACTTGTACGCGTTGTACCTCATTGTCACGCAATTCTGCTTTATACTTAGCACAGCCACAATTCACCTTCCTTTGGTATAAAGTGGGCGACTTTCCCATCGTTCCAGCTGCTCCCAAGGGCGAAAAAAAATAATCTCCTTTATACCTACCGACGAATTTATGATTGAAATCAGTCGTCGACGCGTGTGCTAAGGCAGTGTTAAAATAATGGTTTTTCGTTAAGTGTGAGATGTCGAAACGAGCACAGTAGGATGTCGAAATTTGACATTGAATTAGTGTCATTTCAAATGCTTTTGATGTCTTTCAGACTTAAATTTGAGCCAATGGTTGTACCTTCATCGGTTGTTTTGATATGCATATGTTAGGAAGAGCTATATTCGGGATAGCGAGAACAAAAAACTTCTTCTTTACACTGGTGCTATATGCCATATCGCATTATGAATATTCCCTTTACCTGAAATTTCATTGCGAAATGTTCGTGTATCACCATCCCTTATCGAGAGCGTGATCATGATACTTAACAAACGAGGTACTGTTAGAAAGGAGACACGAAGACTTCATAAGCGCGCATCAAGAAGCAGGATGTCGATACTTCTTGGAGAAGGATGTCGATTGAGTGCTCAGAAAGTGGTAAATTCCACTCTATTTTACAAATAATTCAACACTGTGCTAAGGTCATGGGCATCCATTTAAGCCATCAGTTATAGTTTGTTCTCGACACCTCGATGACGTCACAGAAAATTATGCAACTAGCCGCGGATCCACTGATGTAAGTGGTAATATTGTGGGTATCCGTGGTGATATGTGTGACGAAATTGTCTTCGTGTTGATTTCCTGTTCTATTTCACGAATGATTACGCTAATTACGGGCAAGCAGTCTTTTACTTCCGTGACGTCATAGTCCGGGACCAGGTTCTCTTTGGTTCAGACAGGTGATTTAGTAAGGTTGACCGCGCCACAATTGTCATACATGAAACAGCTCGCTGCTGTCTCATCGACATATCGCAGACGTCTATGGGAATTTAGCATTGGCCGCCACCTGCGCCGCTGATTTTTTTCAGCCGGTGGCTGACTCAAAGGGACGTCACCACTATATAAAATGTGCCGTTTGCCAATGTAAACTAGCCTAGAAAGGGACCTTGTCATGATGAATTCCTGCACAAATGTTTGAATAAAAAGCTTGGGAAGAGAAAGCCATTAGAAGGCTGTCTCATTAGAGCCTTCCGTGGCCCTTTAGCTGTTACCGAGCGTGCGTCGGCGTGGCGCAGGATTTTTCACCTCTGGTCTCCGACGTGACAGAGGACGCCCTGGATCGCTAAGGAGGGCCCCTGAACCGACGGAGAGGGCCCTAGCCACGGGAAGACACCCGGGCCGTCGGAGAGAGCACATATCCGGTATGAAGGGCATCTGGGCCGATTTGGGTCGGAATCGCACAGTGATAGAGGCCCAAATTTGTTTTAAAGGGGGACTCCGGACGGACGGAGTGTCCTGAGCCGTGAAAGAGGGGCTCTGAGCTGACGGATGGGGGGCCCTGGCCGGATGTGCAGAGCCACTGGGTCGGCTTTGGCTCACGCTGATGATGAGGTGCTCAGACCTGACAGCGGGCTTCAAGCCGATAAAGAGGCCCCCGAGATCCGGAGACGATCCGAGCTGAAGCGAAGGGTTCCCGGTGCTACGTAAAGGGTTTCTGAGCCCATGGAGGGGCCCGGACTGTTAAAAAGTAATGGCGTGTCCAAGGAATAAAGGGGTCCCACCCTCCTGGCGAGTCTGATGTGACCCTCCAGGCGACCGCCCTGAGGGGCAGAGATATAACCGAGGACAAATTTAAATGCATGTAACAGCTTTTGTGGAAAGGGCCCTTGAGACCTGAAGACGACCACCCTGAAAGCCAGCAAGGACCGTGAAAATTAAGAGATGACACGCCTAAGAGCTGGAATGCTCATACCAGCTGGAAAGAGTAGTCTCAGCTGGAATGGGCACCTAACAGCTGATGAATAAATAGGGCACCTGGGGTCAGAAAAGGATGGGATGCTCTTTGGGCTTGAAAGGGCCCCGATGGATGAACAGGACCACTAAGAGCTGAAGAGGACTAGTGAAGGCCCATCTGAGATCTGAAATACCCCCGAGATGAGGGCTAGACAGGATTATTGAGAACTGTGTTGGGCCCCTACAAGCAGGAGAGGGCCCAGAGGGATGAAGAGGATCTCGTGAGAGCCAGAGAGGACTGGACTGGGATTATTCTGAGGTTGAGAGCAGCTCCTAATGGATGAACAAGGTCCCCTGAGATGTTTAAAAAAATTACATGTTCGCTGGAGATTAAGGTGAGGAATGTCGAGTGCCAGCATCAGGGCTAGAATGAGCTAGAATGTTGTTGAAACCACAAGAGCTGTCGATAACATAGGAAAGGCCCCTAGCGGCTAGAGAGGGCCCTTGAGAGCTAACAGAGCCCCTGTGAGCTAAGAAGAGTCCCTATGGCTAGCGATGGTTAAGAGGAATACTGATAGCCAATGTCAGTGCAAGAAAGACTATCAAGGACTGGGAAGGGCCCATAGCAGCTGGAAAGGACCCCTGATGATTAAAAATGGACACTGAGTGCTAGAGAGGACTGGGCTGGGATGCCAGAGACTTGGATAGGGTCGGAGTTTCCATTCGGAACCTGGTGGTTCAGTGTCGTTTTCCTCGTGGTATAATAGTCCAAATTGTATTAACGACTGTCTTACTAGACATGCATAGATTGCCGTGAATAATCACGGTGCATTCTCAGAAAGTCTCAAGGGGTCTACGCACTAGCGGATCTAAAGGGCAGGGACACTGAGGCCATGCCCTCTCCCCACTCTCCAAGCAGCATGAAGGGGATCAAACTATCTCACCACCCAAAACGGTACCGTAAAATGACCTCAAAATATTGATTTAATGACACACCCAATATGACATGTGAGTAGGTATGCTCATATTTTTTATATGGTAGATGACATCACACAGGATCACACAAATAAAAACCTCACACGTCTATAACATGTTCAATCATTTTGTGGAGGTTTCATAATGATCAGATGAGTAGCTTCTAAGATTAGCCATGTCTGCATGTAAAAAAAAGAGCTTTCCCAAAGAATTGCACTCTTATGGCAGGCCAGTCACCCAAATTCAAGCTACATGCACTTGGCACACTTGGTAAACTATGCACATTTCACACATGCTTCATCCCTTGATTAGACATAGTGGCCCCTCTTGTCTGTTTACAGGTAGGTACATTACAAGTATTTACCTCATTACATACATACAAGTACCTCATTACAAGTAGGTACAGAGCACGACCAGGCTATATCTAAAGCTGTACAGGCCAGTTAGGTAAAAATAAGTTGTGAATCCCAAAAAATGCTACTACACTTGATGAAGAAGCATAGCACATATCTTCCTACCAAAACATTTTGACAACAACTATCAACAAATTTTTAATTGTTCTGTATATATTTCACTGGTGCCTGTATATTGCCTTGGCTGGTGCATAGGCCTCCTTCCCATGCCAGAAATATAAATAGGTTATTTTCCCACAATAAACCAAGATGCAAGAAGAAAATAGATGGAACAGATTACAAATAATGGCACACAGTCTCAGAGCAAGTCATTTTTCCTTTAAAAAAACATTAAAATAGCTTTAAAATCTACATATGTACAATCCATTTGAACCCTGCCTGACAAAACTCAGACAGTAGTGTACAGGCGACGGCTCACAGATCTGTGCAGACCACAAAGCAAGAAATTCAGCCAATCAGCAGCTTAGGATCAGAATATATGATGTATTTATGACACAAACGGGCACATCATTGGCCATCTGGCAAATGACGATCATCTGGTACAAGTCGCAGTCAGATACCTTCCAATCAAACTAGAGATGAGTGAAGTTGCCATTTGGTAATCTAGGTTGAAGGTTAATTGTAATGGTTTATGCTATTAGTTACTTTTCCTTTGTGAGTTATCCATCCATTCAGTTAAATAACATTTTCTATATGAAACCAGTATCAACATTTGAACTGCTATTTGTTTGTATTTTCTACCTAACATTATTGTATGTCGGGTCACTCCATCTCTGAGAACGAGCAAAATCTGCTGTAAAAAACCTATTGGCCCTCTCAAAAGTATACAAAACAACACCTCTGGCTATGAAGGCAATAGGACCTGGGGATTGTGGGGGGATTTCTGGGGGAGGACTGAAATGTTTGCATTGGATGGGTTACATTTGAGCAAGAGAGGAGTTGAATTTCTCACCAATGGGTATGAGGAGGCTCTCAATAGGAAACAGGGAAACTAGGCAGGTCATGGGGGGATGTAGCTGATAAGGAGAGAAGTCTTGCAAGCAAGGGAAGGAATAGTTTATCATGTTTTTATGTCAATGCCAGAAGTGTTAGGAATAAAATTGGGGAACTACATGCATATATGTTGTCTGAAAAGCTAGATTTGGCATGCATAACACAGGCATGGGTTAATGAAAGCATTTTTGGAGACAACTTGCAATAATTTGAATTGACAGGCTACAACATGCATGCTTATGAAAGGAAGGCAAGGATAGGAGGAGGTATACTCTTGTATGTCAGTCAAGTAGTGAAATGTCATTCCATAGATGATAGTGTACATAATGAAGGAGTAGAATCCTTGTGTTTAGATATGATTCTGAAGAATGGAACAAAATTTAGGATTGGGGCATTCTATAGACCTCCAGACCAGAATGAAAACATGGACAGGTTGATGCAGGAAGAAATAAGTAGGAGAGCGCATGACAGAACTGTTTTGTTGGGGGATTTCAACATAACAGGGTTGGGAAGCAAAAATATGGGTCTAAACAAATCAGGACGAAGTTTCATGGATTGTTTTGAGGAAAATGTATTCTTTCAAATGATACATGAACCTACAAGGGAAAATGAAGTATTAGATCTTGTGCTTACTAATGAGGAAAATTTTGTACAAAATGTGAACATAGGAGAGACCTTGGGTAACAGTGATCACAACATTATACGCTTCTCATTGTATGTTGGGAATGTAGGAACCAATAGGACATTGATTCCAACTTTTGCTAAAGGGAATTACAATGAGTTCAGGATCTTCCTGAATTAAATTAATTGGGAGGACTTATTGAAAGGCTTAGATGCTTATGAAAGGTAGAGAATGATAAAATATAAACTATTTCAAGGTCAGGATAGGTTCATTCCCAATAGGCGAATTAGATTAACCAGGGTTAAGCACCCTTCATGGCTGACCGGGGAAGTAAAGCATTTATTGGAGTCAAAGAAACAGGCATTCAGGAAACTAAAATATGCTAACTCTGAGGAAAACCTCAAATCATGTAAAATAGCTAGAAATAAAGTTAGGTGTGTTAGGGCATCTAAAAGACTGGCTGAAATCAAATTAGCTCGGGAATGTTCAGCAGGTAATGCTAAGAGATTCTTTAGTTTCCACAAATTTAAGGCCAAGAAGTGTAGTGTAGGACCACTGGAGGTAGATGGGGAATTAGTGGTTGAAGATTGTGATATTGTGGAATCCCTAAGCAAGCAATTCTCATCAGTCTTTACTAAAGAGAATTCTGGTAGAATAGAAACAACTGAATCGTATGCCATGATAGATGATAGGTTGGAGTATATTACAATAACTACAGAAGCTGTAGAAAACCTGTTGCAGAATATAGAACCTAATAAAGCTTCTGGACCAGATGATATATATGCTAGGGTTTTAGTAGAGTGTGATAAAGCTTTAGCAGTTCCCCTAGGTATAATTTTCAGGCGGTCTATGGAATATTCTAAAGTGCCTGAAGATTGGAGAAAAGCAAATGTAGTACCAATTTTCAAAAAGGGAAGTACGAGGTGTGTAGGGAACTACAGGCCAGTCAGTTTGACATCAATAGTTTGCAAGGTACTAGAAAAACTGGTTAAACAGAATGTTCAGATTCATCTTGATAGGCACAACCTTTTAAGGGATACTCAACATGGATTTCGATCTTGAAGGTCTTGTTTAACTAACCTTTTGGAGTTCATGGAGTATGCTAATAAAGAGGTAGACAATCAAAGCAGGATGGATGTTGATACTTGGACTTTAGCAAAGCTTTTGATAAAGTTCCACATGGGAGGCTAATTCATCAACTACAGCAACATCAGATTGTTCGAAAAGTTACAGGTTGGATTGAAGCATGGCTGAGGGAGAGGAAAGAAAGGGTAATGTTAAATGGACGTAAATCTGATTGGAAGGATGTTCTGAGTGGAATACCACAGGGCTCTGTTCTAGGGCCACTCCTTTTTATCATCTTTGTTAATAACATTGAAGTAAAGCTGAGGAACAGTGTTCAAATTTGCGGATGACATCAAGCTGGTAGGAGTGGCAAACAGTTGTGATCAATCTAGAAACATTCAACTAGACTTGGAAGACCTAAAAAAGTGGGCTGATCAGTGGCAGATGTCTTTCAACTACGACAAGTGTAAGGTTATGCATCTGGGGTCTGGAGGTGAGACTTTCAGATATACAATGGGAGGGAGGGAACTGGATGTTATTGAAGAGGGACGGGGCTTGTGTGTTGGTTTCAAAATACCTTAAAGCAGAAAAGCAATGTAGCTCAGCTAGGAACAGGACACTCAGAATGCTGGGACTCATTAATAGAAGTGTGATGTATAAGAGCAAGGAAGTCATGAAAAAACTGTACTTAGCATACGTGCCTACGACCCTACTTGGAATATTCTGTACAAGCTTGGAGCCCCTACCTATAAAAAGATATAGACAAGTTAGAGAGAGTGCAGCACAAAGCAACTAGACTCATCGGTGGAATAGGGAACCTAGAATATGGAGAAAGGCTTGTGGCATTAGATATGTACTCACTCAAGTATAGGAGATTAAGGGTGATGAAATGAACATGATTGAAATGAACAAAATTGTTAAAGGACTAGATCAGGTCAATTTAAATGGCGCTCTTCAGTTTAGAGTATCACATAGGGGTCATCAATTCAGGTTAGACAAGTTGAGGTGTAGGACAGTTAAGCGACAACAGGTCTTCAGCCAAAGGGTTGTTGATCAGTGGAATGGGCTGCCTGCTGATGTTGTGGGTGTTCCTCATTGAATGCATTTAAAAGTAGGGTGGATAAATTTTTTAGACAGGAAAATCTTGTTTTTGAGTTATAATTTGTAATGGATGGGGTGAGATGTATGTTAAGTAAGTGTGCATAGCACAGACCACTTTAAGCAGGCATGGATGCAGTTTGAAAATTATTGATAAGGCATTCAATCCACATGTGTTAAGAGAGACCAGGGGAATAGGGCTGGAAAGCTAGGGTAGATAGGCATTGATAGGTGTGTGGGATATTGGAGGACTGGTTCTTCAGGATGTGGGATGGTTGTGGAGGGTCTTTTTACCAGGCTTATATTATCTTCCATTTACAGACTTAACTGGATGGGCCCTTGGGTCTCTTATTAAGTCTAGACGCTTTATAACTTTATATAGGGTGTACCTAGCAGTGAATTCAGCACCTTCCTTCGGGATGTGATACTGATGAGATTGGCTATGGTAGCACAATGGGTATGATGGGAGGAGTTTGTAATTGTTGACTGTGTTATGCAATAGCAAGTGAGTCTCTTATTAAGTCTAAATGCTTTATAACTTTATATAAGGTGTACCTAGCAGTGCATTCAGCACCTTCCTTCGGGATGTCATACTGATGAGATTGTCTACGGTAGCACAATGGGTATGAGGGGAGGAGTTTGTAATTGTTGAGTGTGTTATGCAATAGGAAGTGAGTCTCTTATTAAGTCTAAATGCTTTATAACTTTATATAGGGTGTACCTAGCACCTTCCTTCGGGATGTGATACTGATGAGATTGTCTATGGTAGCACAATGGGAGTGTGTTATGCAATAGCAAGTGAATTGGTGCTAGATAGGCTGCGATATATAGCTTCCTAGGAACTTGAGGTAAGGGATTGATTGGGGTGAGAGTATGTACATTTCTAGTACCTTTTCCAGATAGGCTTAACCCAGATGGGCCCCTGTGGCTCTTATTAAGCCTTAACACCTCATGACTTTATGACCTACTTCAGACCAGGAATCAGCTGTCTAGTCATCAGATTAGACATAAAGACATAAAAGATCAGTGCAACTATGAGCCGCAAGGGCCCTTCCTGGTTGCACTTTAGACACTGAACCATTTGCCCACCAAGACTATCGATCAACCCTCCCTGGAATACAGAAAACACGGCCCCCCCTATTCTTGATTGTCTATGCCGTTTTTAAAGATGTTCAGTGTGTTGCTACTGACAATTGTTCCTGGCAGTTCCAGGTTCCAGTGTTCTACTACCCTGTCGGTGAAGAAAGACTGTCTTAACCCTGTCCTGCTGCGATTAACTTTAATTTTGAATTGATGACCTCTAATTGCATCATTTCTGTTAAATTCAAACATTTCCTTGAGATATCCCTGTTCCTGACCATGAACAACTTTAAAAACCTCTGTGTTGTGGTTGGTTATTGGAGTTTAGGGGCGCATCGACTGCGTCGGTCATGCAGCGCCCATTTAAAAACCTCGATGAAATCTCCTCTCAGCCTTCTATATCTAAGTGAAAACATATTAAATTTCTTCAATCTATCCTCATATGCCAGGTTGCCTATACCATTAACCATTTGTGTTGCCCTCTTTTGTACTCTCTCTCTAAAAGCCAACAATCTTTCTCATAACTAGGGGACCAAGCTTGGACACGGTATTCCAAATGTGGCCTGACATATGCACAGTAAAGCTTCCTGATGAACTCACTTTTTATGACACGTTCCTCTGTATTGCCCCAAGCATTCTTAGTGCCTTCTTCCTGGCTTCTTTAGTCTGTTCTGATGTCCACAATTTTTGTGTTCAAAATAACACCTAAGTCCTTCTCCTGCTGAGTCACAGATAGTACTTGGCCACCCATCAAGTATGGAGCCTTCATATGCTGCCTACTTACATGCATGACTTTGCACTTATCAAAATTAAACTTAATTTTCCATTTTTCGGCCCACTTCACAAGTTTGTCTAAGTCTTTCTGCAGCAAAACCTGCTCATTGTGCCCTGTTATTGCCCTAAAGATCTTCAAATCATCTGCAAATTTCAAAACCTTACTGCTTAGGCCACATTCAATGCTATTCACATATATAATGAACAATAGTGGCCCCAGTACCGATCCCTGGGAGACTCCACTAAGAACATTTTGCCATGATGACTTTGTACCATTTAGCATCACTCTCTGCTGTCTATCTGAAAGCCACACCTATATCTATTTTAGGATGCTACCTGCAATACCATGGACCTGAAGCTGCATCATTAACTGTTTATGGGGTACCTTGTCCAAGGCCTTACTAAAGTCAAGATATGCTACATCAACCTGATTTCCCTGATCAAATTGTCCTGTAGCAAAATTCAAAAAGTCCAAGAGATTTGTGAGACACGATCACCCTTTTCTAAACCCATGTTGAGTATCTTGAATCCATCTGTTTCCTTCCAGAAAACTAACTATTCTATCCTTGATAATTGATTGAAGTACCTTGCAGACTAGGGATGTGAGGCTTACTGGCCTATAGTTTTCAACTTGCCCTCTTTCTCCCTTCGTGAAAATAGGAACTACATTTGCCCTTTTCCAATCTGTTGGAATTTCATTTTGTGAAACTGATCTACAAAATATTATACTAAGTGGAATTGCCAGTTCCTTTTCAGCTTCCTGCAATACCCTAGCATAAATTCCATCAGGTCCTGCTGCCTTGTTTGGCTTTATTTTTATGATATAATTGAAAACAACATCACTACCAATGAAATCAACATCGTGTATCTGATCACCTGTCAGAAGAGTGGGAAACTTACTTTCCGGGTTGGGAGTCGGAGTGCACACCGATTTCTTCCGGAGTACATTTTCATGGACATTATTTTGTATGCATGGAATCTATTTACCGACCAGAAAAACCTAAATCAGTACCTACATGATATGCATAAGTAATATCATTCTCATTTTTGGTCAAATCAAATGCCAAAACATACAAACAAAGAAGTGAACAATGGATGGCACCGCCCGGCAGTGACCGATAATAATCAGCACTGATTTGTTTCTTATAACTCACAGGAGAAATGCATTTTCCTTTCACTGTTGGTCTCAGTACAAGGCTAGCCATATGAAAAACAAACAAAAATACTTCACACTTCACCCTCAGCTCAGAACGCATACCTACCTACGCAGCCAATTTCCAGTGTAATACGAACGCAACTCCGCTACCACACACGCCACAGTTGGATGTGATCAAAGCAAAGGATCAGTCAAGGTCTTGTGTTTACTGTTAACTTGTGTGGACACTGTTAACCATGTGTTCAAAGTTGCTAATGGTTATGACGTCATATACAAAATACCTTGCATTGATTGGTTGACAGACAGATTTCAGAACAGAAAACGCTAATGCAGCCAATTCTGATCGGTGGCCTCCGGGACTCAGGAGACATCTCTTAAAACTGTCAAAGTTTCCCACTACTGGGTGGCAGGAACACAGGTATTCCGAGACATGGCTCCATAGCCAGAGAAGTGTTCTCAGTGCTCATGCGGTTTCACTCACGGTTCTGCTCTTGCCCCAGACGGACATGTTCGCGCAGCTCCGAGGCCCGGGGAGGACTGGTTGAGGACACCGAGGGGAAAAAGAAGGTTGGACTACAAGTGATTAAGATAAGTTTCTGTGTTTATTTTGTAGATAGCTTGTGGCTTTTAATCTGTGTGTAGGTATTATAAGTTAAGTCAGGGAATAGTATTTTTGTTCTTATAGCTCACTTTTTCTTATGGTGAATATTGTATACATTAGATAACCTTGAATTTGTGGCGTTCACGGTGTAGTTTCGTTCGTAAGATAAGTGTTCCTTTTCTATTTTGTAGATAGTTTGTTACCTTCTTTCCTGTGTGTGGATATTATTAGTTAAATTAGAGCATACAATTTCTTTCTTAACTTAATGTATTAGTATTGTGGTGTATAGTTTTGTCAGCAGGTTGAGCCATTTTTATAAATTTTTTCTTCTTCCTTTGTAGAAAGCTTGCTGCCTTCTTTCCTGTGTGTAGATATTATAAGTTACATTAGATAATACTAATTCTTTCTTAACATCATTTATTTAGACTTGTGTCATAGTATTTTTGGTGTTTAAGTTTAAGATAGAGTTTAAGACTAAACTAGTGAGCTTTGATCACACTAGTCATATCTTCATATACTGGAGTAATCGTAGAGGTACCTATATAGGCTTTTTGGGATTATATTAGTATTTAGTTTCATTTAGTTGGAGTTTGTAGCTGATGGGAGTTGGTATAACTAAGATTATATTTGCTTAGTTTAGCTTGCGAAAGCAGATATTTATTTTGTTGTTTATTCAGTGTGAGTGTTATTCTATTTTCTAGTCTTGTGGTGTAGTCTTTTTGGTGTTTAAGTTTAAGATTTAAGTTTAGAGAAGAAAAAAATGCAAGGTGACTGTGGGAAGTGTAAGTGTATGGAAGTAATTGGGGACTTGAGTAAGAAAGTAGATATGTTAGCAAGGCAGGTGGAGCGCCTGGAGTGTTTGGTGGCAGGGCCCACCATAGGAAATGTCAGCCAGGCAAGCCAGGTGCAGGAGCCTAGGAGTGATAGGGGTGGAGATAGTATGGACCATGATAGTAGAGAGTGGAAAGTAGCTAGACGCCAGAGTACGAGACTGGCTTTAAGGAAAATGGACAAAGGCATTGAAACTAATAATAGGTTTGAGGTACTGCAAGAGAGAGATAGTAATGCTAAAGAGGAAGGTAGGTATGACCAGGTAGCTGAGGATAGAGAGGGGGAGGTTTTAGTTATAGGGGACTCAAGAGTGAGGTACATGGACCGTACTTTTTGTAGCAGGAACCCCAACAAACGGATTCGTGTTTGCTTCCCAGGGGCCCAGGTAAAGGATGTTGGTGATAGGATAGAAGGCGTAATGAAGGGTAGTGGAGAGAGCACAACAGTAATTGTGCAGGTTGGTGTAAATGATGTAGGAAAAGCAAAAACCGAGGAAACAATACAAGAGTATAGGGCTTTGATAGGTAGGCTAGCTGTAAGTAGGAAACGAGGAATGGTAACTTCCATCCTCCCTATGGTTAACGCAAGCATAGAGTGGTACTCGAGGGCCATTGGGCTGAATACCAGGGTGGCCAAGATTTGTAAGGAACTTGGGGTGGGGTTCTTGGATTTGTGGGGGGAGTTCTGGGGGAAGACTGAAATGTTTGCATTAGATGGGTTACATTTGAGCAAGAGAGGAGTTGAATTGCTCAGCAATAGGTATGAGGAGGCTCTCAATAGGAAACAGGGAAACTAGGCAGGTCATGGGGGGATGTAGCTGATAGAGAGAGAAGTCTTGCAAACAAGGGAAGGAATGGTTTATCATGTTTTTACGTCAATGCCAGAAGTGTTAGGAACAAATTTGGGGAACTGCATGCTTATGTGTTGTCTGAAAAGCTAGATTTGGTATGCATAACAGGGGCATGGGTGAATGAAAGCATTTTTGGAGACAACTCGCAAGAATTCGAATTGACAGGCTACAACATGCATGCTTATCAAAGGCAGGCAAGGATAGGAGGAGGTATACTGTTGTATGTCAGACAAGTAATGAAATGTCATTCCATAGAAGATAGTGTACATGATGAAGGTGTAGAATCCTTGTGGTTAGATATCATTCTGAAAAATGGAACACAATTTAGGGTTGGGGCATTCTATAGACCTCCAGACCAGAATGAAAACACGGACAGGTTGATGCAGGAAGAGATAAGTAGGAGAGTACAGGAGAGAACTGTTTTGATGGGGGATTTCAACATAACAGGATTGGGAAGCAAAACTATGGGTCTAAACAAATCAGGAAGAAGCTTCATGGATTGTTTTGAGAAGAATTTATTTTTTCAAATGATACATGAACCTACAAGGGAAAAGGAAATATTAGATCTTGTGCTTACTAATGAGGAAAATTTTGTACAAAATGTGAACATAGGAGAGACTTTGGGTAATAGTGATCACAACATTATACGCTTCTCATTGTATGTTGGAAATGTAGGAACCAATAAGACATTGATTCCAAATTTTGCTAAAGGGAATTACAATGAGTTCAGGATCTTCCTGAATGAAATTGATTGGGAAGACTTATTGAAAGGCTTAGATGCTTATGAAATGTGGAGAATGATAAAATATAAACTATTTCAAGGTCAGGATAGGTTCATTCCCAATAGGCAAATTACATTAACCAGGGTTAAGCACCCTTCATGGCTGACCAGGGAAGTAAAGCATTTACTGGAGTCAAAGAAGCAGGCATTCAAGAAACTAAAATATGCTAACTCTGAGGTAAACCTCAAATCATATCAAATAGCTAGAAATAAAGTTAGGAGGTGTGTTAGGGCATCTAAAAGACTGGCTGAAATCAAATTAGCTCGGGAATGTTCAGCAGGTAATGCTAAGAGATTCTTTAGTTTCTACAAATTTAAGGCTAAAAAGTATGGTGTAGGACCACTGGAGGTAGATGGGGAACTAGTGGTTGATGATTGTGATATTGTGGAATCCTTAAGCAAGCAATTCTCATCAGTCTTTACTCAAGATAATTCTAGTAGAATAGAAACAACTGAATCATATGCCATGACAGGTGATAGGTTGGAGTATCTTACAATAACTACAGAAGCTGTAGAAAAGCAGTTGCAGAATATAAAGCCTAATAAAGCTTCTGGACCAGATGATATATATGCTAGGGTTTTAGTAGAGTGTGCTAAAGCTTTAGCAGTTCCTCTAGGTATACTTTTCAGGCGGTCTATGGAATACTCTGAAGTGCCTGAAGATTGGAGAAATGCAAATGTAGTTCCAATTTTCAAAAAGGGAAGTATGAAGTGTGTAGGGAACTACAGGCCAGTCAGTTTGACCTCAATAGTTTGCAAGGTACTAGAAAATCTGGTTAAACAGAATGTTCAGATTCATCTTGATAGGCCCAATCTTTTAAGGGATACTCAACATGGATTTTGATCTTGAAGGTCTTGTTTAACTAACCTTTTGGAGTTCATGGAGTATGTTACTAAAGAAGTAGACAATCAAAACAGGATGGATGTTGTGTACTTGGACTTTAGCAAAGCTTTTGATAAAGTTCCACATAGGAGGCTAATTCATCAACTAC
This sequence comes from Ashinkailepas kermadecensis, assembly GCA_034440615.1. NCBI lineage: Eukaryota > Metazoa > Arthropoda > Thecostraca > Neolepadidae > Ashinkailepas > Ashinkailepas kermadecensis. The sequence goes on along the minus strand of JAOTOM010004520.1, from coordinate 46,190 downwards.
AGCAACATGGGATTGTTGGAAAAGTTCTAGGTTGGATTGAAGCATGGTTGAGGGGAAGGAAACAAAGGGTAATGTTAAATGGATGTAAATCTGATTGGAAGGATGTTCTGAGTGGAGTACCACAGGGCTCTGTTCTAGGGCCACTTCTCTTTATCATCTTTGTGAATAACATTGAGGTAGGGCTGAGGAATAGTGTTCAAATTTGCTGATGACATCAAGCTGGTAGGAGTGGCAAACAGTTGTGATCAATCTAGTAATATTGAACTAGACTTGGAGGACCTAAAAAGTGGGCTGATCAATGGCAGATGTCATTCAACTATGACAAGTGTAAGGTTATGCATCTGGGGTCTGGAGGTGAGACTTTCAGATATACAATGGGAGGGAGGGAACTGGATGTTATTGAAGAGGAAAGGGACTTAGGTGTGTTGGTTTCAAAAGACCTTAAAGCAGAGAAACAATGTAGCTCGGCTAGGAACAGGGCACTCAGAATGCTGGGACTCATTAATAGAAGTGTGATGTATAAGAGCAAGGAAGTCATGAAAAAACTGTACTTAGCATATGTGCGACCCCACTTGGAATATTCTGTGCAAGCTTGGAGCCCCTACCTAGAAAAAGATATAGACAAGTTAGAAAGAGTGCAATGCAAAGCAACTCATCAACCCAGCTTGCAAAACTCATCAGTGGACTAGGTAGCTTAGAATATGGAGAAAGGCTTGTGGCATTAGATATGTACTCACTCAAGTATAGGAGATTAAGGGGGGACATGATTGAAATGTACAAAATTGTTAAAGGACTAGATCAGGTCAATTTAAATGGTGCTCTTCAGTTTAAAGTATCACACAGTGGTCACCAACTCAGGTTAGACAAGTTGAGGTGTAGGACAGCTAAGCGACAGCAGGTCTTCAGTCAAAGGGTTGTTGATCAGTGGAATGGGCTGCCTGCTGATGTTGTGGGGAGTTCCTCATTGAATGTATTTAAAGGTAGGGTGGACAAATTTTTTAGACAGCAAAATCTTGTTTTCTAGTTCTAATTTGGATGGATGGGGTGATATTTACGTTAAATGTGCACGGCACGGACCCCTTTAAGCAGGGGCTATGGTAGCACAATGGGTGTGATGGGATGAGCTTGCGGTTGTTGAGGGTGTTATGCAATAGCAAGTGGATGATGCTAGATAGGCTAGGATATATAGCTTCCTAGGAACTTGGGATAAGGGATTGATTGGGGTGAGAATATGTACATTTCTAGTACCTTTTCTAGATAGGCTCAACCCAGATGGGCCCCTGTGGCTTTTATTAAGCCTTAACACTTTACGACTTATGACTTTATGCGCATCATCTTGCAAGTTGCTGTTGGCGTGTTGTTGTCGGCAATTCCGGTGGTTGAGATTGATGGAGTGTGTGAAGCTGTGGTCCAGCTGCTGACTGCTACAAAAAGTGATTAGTTTGCATGGTGACCAGAAGTGGAATAACCAGTGTTTTTTTGGGTGTCGTTCTGTGTTTGTTTTTGTTGATATCTTTGTTCCCACATTTGTGTCAGAGTACATGTGAAGCCCATCCTATCCAGTATGAACCTGGAGTGCAAAAATATTTTCAGAGATAAAATCTCTTAAGAAGTGCCTTAATTCCCACCCTGCCTGTCAGTATTGCATATCAGTATTGCCTAAAAGATAAGTTCCATCCATATTATCTTCTGCAGTTGCTCTATTTATAACATATTCAAGATATATACAACCTACAATGCTCACATTGACATGTAATCCATCCCACTTATGTAGGACCTACCTGCCTTTTACTGTATCCTGCTTTGTCTTTTTCATCGTCCATCATAGGTAGATAAGTTCATTCCCTTGATGATAAAATAATATTGTCAGTTTATGTACCCCATGGAAATCACATTATATTTCCGACCCCTCCTGATCGCCATTAGCATATTCAAAACTGATGGAAATCATCCAGCAACCTACCTGGTTGGAAGCACTTCCAGGAAGCTGTCGTGCGCGCAACACACCTGTGTTAGAGGTGGAGGCGACTGGCATTCGATTGAATTATTATCCGTGATCCACACGTAAATACCTACTACCTTGTGCGTTATTGACCAATTCTTTCCCACAAGTCAATTGGAGATGCAGCTTTGTATTTTGATAGCCGTCCTGGCCGGCCCCCATGAAATCCAATTGGCAGCGTAGCGTCACAGCGGCATGAAGTTTTTCCTTCATATGGTTAACGTAACGGTGAGATGTCACTTTTTGGGAAGCCAACTGCCAAAATTAAACATTTTAAAGATAAAACGGTCTCCTTATTTGAAAGACACACCCATTTGCTATACAGAAATAGAACCTATTTTGGATTTTTGCTTATAATAACTGTACATTTATTTGCAAAGGTAATCTTGCACAGTCCCACAGCACCTATGAAGGAAAATGGTATTGGGCGAGCAAAGTATGTAGGGAGTAACGAGATTCTACTCAATGATGGAATGGGATTGCGCTAAGGAATGTGGGGATATAACTTTTGAAGGCGTCAACATGCTGTCAGATCAGGGTCTAGGCACGTAGCCAGACGTAATCATCAAGGGGGACGATCGTCTCCTTCCGGGGCTTTACCCAGTGTGCGTAGATACATCGGCGTCAATTCCGGGAAGGGGTGGGGGCACTGGGGGCATGTACCCCTGTGAAAATTGGCACCACTCCGAGGAGGCTTGAGTTCACCCCCGTCAAATTTGTCAGCCAGATTCGCACCTTTGAGAGAAAAGTGTCCCTTTCAGTGTATTGGAGTGCACTCTGCTCAATATTCATCCGGAGGTCGCTTAGCTACAGGGTCAAAACAAGCTTCGAACGAGCAACAAGCTCCACATCCAGGATTACAAAGAATAATTCAAACCATGACCTTAACTTGTGACAGGGTATCGTGGCCTTTGATTTTTCCCCACCAAACTTGGCCATAGCCTCATAGCAAATCCTCGGAACTTAACTAACGTAACCTAACATAATCTAATATAACATAACCTAGCCTAACCCAACCAAACCGAACCTAACCTATCCTAACCTAACCTAACCTAACCTAACCGAACCCAACGTAACGTAACGCAACGCAACGTAACCTAATCTCCCCCCCCCCCCAAAAAAAAAAAAAATCGACACCCATGCTGAGGAGTACCTTTCGCCGAAGAAAAAATTTCGCGGCGTGCGTTCGGACTCCCAGAGGACTGCCGTTCCCAGGCCGAGGAGCGCGTTGCGCTGAGAAATTCGAGGGAGGGGTACACTGGAACCTCCAAGGGAGGCGTCCTTCGGGTCATAAGGGGCGCCACCTTCGCTTCCTCCCCCTTGGATCAGACCTTGCAACATGCCCTAGCTGGCAACGCCACTACCTCTCGCCGATTTGCTACCACTTGCTAGTTGTTCGACTCAGGGGTGTTTTGAATACCTTTTATATACCTACCATACAATTGAATATAGCGTCGTAACAACCACTGACTATTTTCCACTTTGTCATAAGCAATCTGCACCCGGTACGCAGGGTAATTACTCCCATTATACCCAATTCAATTTTTAAAGGAGGGAGACAGGAAATTAGCAGCTTCAAACACGTAATTACCATATTACTGCTATTACTGGTGATTTTTGGGTGATATGGTCTTGCCTCACTCAAACGCCTTAATGAAAATATTCCCGGACTATACCTAGCTGCATCCAGTATACAAAACACAAATACAGGAAATACAGGGTGGTCCTCCGTTTTGTCTATAAAAAATATAACGTACAAAGCCATACGGGCAATGCATTAACTTCGTATGTCTTATGCGCAGCGAAATTGAAACATGTCTGATGCTACAAATTCCTGCCATATGAGAGGAAAAAGCTGTGACGTCAACAAGGCTTGAAGACGAACTTTGGTGTACCTTCTAAAGTAAAGGTATCTTGATCCGACCCATGCCAACGATTATTGGCAGCCGAAGACGTCACCCAGGCTCTGATTTCGGTTCCGCAGGCTATCATGCCAGCAAGACATAGTACTTTTTCGAGTAAATTTAACAAGTCAATTTCGAACGGTCCACGCGGGCGTCGCAATCAGACACAGCTCTTCTCAGAGCACGATCGACGCCCGCAGTCAGCAAGCAAGAAGAGCGTCGGGAAGGAGCAAGGTTTGGGTCGAGGACAAACCTGTAGCAGCAGAAGAAGTGAAGGCAAGAAGAGCTCCAGGGATCCTAAACGATGACTCCTGCCACTCTAGAAGGAAAACCTCCCACACAAAATCCACAACTTCTCGGTGTCTCCCAATTAACCTATATCCCCCGGAGGAAACCAAACGATGTCGAGCCCACTGCCCTTGGCCATTGCGTCCGGGGCAGGGACCAGAGGGCAAAAGCTCGGTCCATGGGTACAAGGAATCCGGGTATTTTTCAGTCAGGAGGGACACTTGCTTGGGGGTGGTGCGAGACCGACCCACACTCACCATGGCGCCCGCCGTCAGCACTACAAAAGGCGCCTATATATTAGGCAGTTACACAGAGGCAGGCCACAGCATCATGCGAGAGTCGCCTTTCACTCTTCAGAGGACTCTTTCGACATATTCTTCAATCGCCACACTTCACTATCAACATGCGCACCACCCACATCATCGTTCACACACAGAGCAGCGCTGACACCTAAACGCTATTATACAAACACACCTTCAACAACCAGCGCTGCTCCTTCACGCTATATCGCACTCTGAACACCAGCCGGGGCTACATTTGCGCCCCGGCTGGTGCTATTGCATGTACGCTATTTGCAGTATAGCGTACATCTCGACAACATCGTCGCACTGTTCGACGCCTCAGCTCTCCTGGACGACACGTCACAATAAGCTGGATTAGACGGTAGGCACGTTCGACACACAAAATTATAGTTCTGACATTCGACTCCCTACACCTGCCATCAGGCCACCTACGATTTCTGAATCCGACACGTCCCTAAGATCATAACCGTTCATGACGCCTTTAGAGTGGTTCTTTATCCGGTGCGGCTCGACCACAATAGGTATGGAAACATTCATCGTCCTATCTTGTTCTCTTACACAGTATTTGAATTCAGTTGCCTCGAGCATCCTCTTAGCATCGTCTACACTCCGAAACTCGACCTCGATTGATCCATCTCGTATCACATCTCACTACGTCACCTAATGTATCACACCCGCGCTTCCGCTCGAAAGGCGAAAGTGCAGACAGGCTATTTCCAGGCTCAGTAGAGTTAAATACCAGTACACGTGAAGAAGGTGACCTAGTTTCCCAACTCGTGTTTCCGGCTATATTTCCACTACGAGGAGCAGTGGTAGAGGCCGCTGTGCGGGGAGGTGGACATGCAGAGCGGTACGCCTCTGCAGGTGTCGGGTCGGTGAAACGGCTTTCAGAAGGAAGGCCGGCATTCTGGCTGGTTCAGTTTCTTTGGAATTATCTGGGAGGTTCAGGGTGTGTTTGTTTGTTTAATTCATCTATGAAAGTATGCGTATATTCCGGCTCCTCGTGGCACCCCACCACACAGGGGCCCTACCGGGGAGGACGCCTGTATCCCGATGTCGGGAGGAGCCAGATGCCCGAAGAGCGATACGGGCCAGACGGTGAGTCTGTCTCTCCCCGACCGAGAGAGAGAGACTCACCACCCCGGCCGGGATCCAGCACCGCCCACCCCTTGACCCCTGCCGGCCAGGTCAGCAGGCACCGGGACGAATCCCAGGCCCCTGACCCGAGGCGACAAGCCACTTGGTCCGTATGTGGCCATGCGAACCCGCCCGCCCCTCCGTGATATAAGATAATGGGATGAATTTAGGCCGATTGCAGGATGTATATTTCTGAAAACACTACTTTTGGTGCAAGCAGTTAAATGGGCATAGTACAGTCGATTTTGTGCAATGTACTCCATAAACGTCATTGTTAAGCTATAAAATCATTGGGGCATGCACAGGGGAGGGACATACCGAAGGGGGCATTGGAGCAGTCCCCCCACCCCTGAGAGGTTGTGGGCCTCCAATAATCGCGCCGGAGTTCAGGAAAATAGCGCCCAGCTGCCTAAGAATACTGCTGGTGTCCACAACAATCGCACCGGGCCCCAAAAAGTCGCGCAGTGGCCCCTGAAAATGACGCTGTGCCCCCAAAAACCCACCAAGGGCCCTGCAAATCACATTGGGCGCCTAAAAAACGTTCTGGGACCATAAAATGATGCTGTGGGTTTCAAAATGTGGGATCAGTCCCCTGAAAATACCGCTGGGACTCCCAAAAAATCGCGCCTGGATCCAGAAAAGTCGCGCCAGGGCCCCCGAAAATCACGCTAAGGCCTTAAAAGGTCAGGCCGTGCTCCTGGGAATCACGCTGGGAGCCAAGAAGTCTCGTCGGGGCCCCCGAAAATCAAGCTGGGCACCAAAAGACTGGCCGGGTTGTGAAAATCACGATGGGTGCCAAAAGGTCGGGTCGGAGCCCCTGATAATCGCACTGCGGCCTCCAAAAAGTCGGACCGGGGCCCCTGGACATCACGCTAGGAGCACAAAAAGTCGTGCCGTGGTCCTTGAAAATCACGATGGGGCTGCAAAAAGACCGGCTGGGCCCTTGAAAATCACGCTGGGGGCCTCAAAAGTTCGCGTCTGGGCCCGGAAAATCACGCTGGGGGTCAAAAGAATCGTGTCGAGATTCTTGGAAAACACAACGGGGACCTCAAAAGGTTGAGCCTGGGCACCTCAAAATCACGTTGAACCTGAAGGTACCAAAAAGTCGCGCCTGGGCCCCTGAAAATCACGCTAGGGCCTCGACGGGTCGCACCGGGGCCCAAAAGTCTCTTCGGGAACACCTAATAAATGAAGCCGGGGCAACGAAAAAAAACAGTCCGGACATTGAAAATCATTCTGAGGTCCTAGCAATCGCTCCAAAAGAAACACCAACGTGTAGGGCCCCCAAAGACGTGTCGAGCCCACTAAAACTCACGATAGCATCCCAACTAATGACGACAGGGTCTAAAAATCGCACCTAGACCCAAAAACGTCGCACCGCTGTCCTTAGAAATCACACTAGGGGCCCAAAAAGTCGTCCCGAAGCCCCACATGTCGCAGCTGGCTTCCAAAAATCAATTTCTACCCGGAATGTCAATCTGCGGCCACGCAAATTGCGCCAAAGACCACAAAAACGCGTCGGGTCCCGGAAAAGAAAGATTTGGAGCACCGAAAAAAATGCACCTGAACCCGAAAATATTGTAACGGGGCCCAAAAATATCGCGCAGAAGGCCTACACAAAAATAGAAGTCGACCACAAAAATCAAAAAGGGACTCCATCGGGACAACCCGAGCACCGGAATATTCAGAACAGGTCCCGAAAGAAGGTTTTCCTCAAGGCCTTTCTACTCTGAAGGGTGCCATTGGCTGAAAAAAAAACCTCGTTGAGCTGCCGCAGTGGCATACCAAGGAGGACCCCCCCCCCCCCTTCCCCTCCTCCATCCTGAAGAGGTGAAGTCCCAAGAACCCAAGAATCTCGCCGGGGTGTCCCAAAAAATGGTTCTGGGGCCCCATAAATTCGCATCGGGGCCCCAGAATTAGCGGTTATAAATAAATACAGCGGGCACCAAAAACTTGAACCGTGCCCGAAAATTTGCGCCGGGAACGCCGGAATCGCGCTGGGGCACATATAATTACAACATGCTCCGCAAACTGGCACTAAGCTCCCCCATATATCGCGATCGGGACCAAAATTATTGTCGGTAGTCGTATAAATTCTGGTCTGGGCATCAAAAATTCCCTTCGGGGCTCCCAAAAAATTGGTGTCGATGGCCCCAAATAAGCACGGCGTGGCCCCGAAATCTTATCGGAACCCGACAAGAATCAAGCCCAAAATAAAGGAATCTCCAAATCTCCAAAATAAAGGAAGATTTCTAAAAATAAATGTACGAGCCAGGAAATCGCTTCTTAGCCCAAACGTACCACCAGATGCCTTAACAAATAGCATACGGCACCGAAAAACGTGCCGGAGCTCGAACAATCGCGGCGGGACGTAAAATTGTCACCGAGGGCCGGAAAAATCAGGCCGTGGCTCGGACTTTTTACATAATTCAGAAGTCATCAAAACTTGCGTCGAGCACAGAAAACTGGCATCGGGTCTACCCAGAACCACGCTGTAGGAAAGTCCCTATATTGGCACGCGAAAGTCTAGCAACCTCGTCGTCTCGATAACCCCGGTCACGAAAGCACCAATGTTTTCTAGCTGCCCTGTATTGCACTGCAGCACTCGCACCATCACACGAGACCAACAGACACCGTACAGAACTTTCTCCTCTGAAGGTAAGCCGTGATACTGCCTTTCCTATGAATTTAGAAGCCGAATTTAGTTGGGAAGGGAGCGCGCGCCGGGCGTACAAGCACAGATGCGCTCTCCTTGAGAACCGAAGCGTGACTGCCCGGCCGCCCGACGTGGGCCCCTCACGGGCACAGACCCCCGGCATTTCATTGGTCGTTGAGCCAGAACCGCCCATTTACGTCACTTCCCTGTTCTAGAAGGTTCTACTGCCGTCTGGAAGGGGAAGTTGACTTCATTAGTGATGGTTGCTATGTTATATTTACGTTATACTTTTACAATCTGTAGGTTTACGGGATTATTTCAATTACAGTTACGGGATAGCCAAAAGTATGATTTTATATGAACACTGTTACATCTAATATTTAACGGCGGCGGCGGGGCGCGCTGGTCGGATAGGGAAGGGGAAGAGGCAAGGTCCACTGACCGGCCCCGACTGGAGCGGTTGGCTTGCTTACGTCGGCATCAGACAGGTGGACGCCAGTCTAGGTGCCTGAGACTTGTCGCGCCAGGAACGGAGGGGGTAGGGGGCTGAATTTATGGGATTAAGACACTCAAAAACTAACTCTATTACAACGCGCCTGGGCCAGAAAAGTAGCACACGGGATCCCGAGAAATTACACCGAATCGCACGATATCGTGTTGGGGTCCCACAAATGTGAGCAAGAAACCCCAAATAAAAACAGTGGGACCCTAAGAGCACAATTGAGGACGAAAAAGCACCGGGCCCTCCAAAGCGTACCGAGTCTGGCAAAAAGCGGCAGGGCCTTAAACATGCGTTGCGGCTCTAAATAACCACACCGGCAGCTAAAAAAAACAACACAACGGGTCCCTCAAAACACATCGGGGCTTTGAGACCTCATGAGGTCCTCAAAAACAGGCTGTGGCCCTAAAAAATCGACATGGTCATAGAAAAGGAACAAAAAGACCGGGCACTAAAGAAACACTTCGGGGTTTGCGAACACGCGCCGATACCTAACAAATATAGTCGGTGCACAAAAAAAAACAATAAAACTCTAAAAAAGAGCTGGGGTCACAAAAATGTGCCACCGCACAACAAATAGCCGTGAGTGGCATAAGTATGCCCGATTCGGCGACGGCACAGCGTGACCTCCTCGTGTCTATGTTTACGACAGGACGAGCTCCATGGTCTTAGGCGTTGTTTAATGGTTCTCAGTTTGTTCGCATGTGTCGCGTCCCACACTGCCTACCACTTGTCTTGGAGAAAGATTGGCACCTCTCTGTACTGGTCCGTGGCAGGAAGTGGCAGCGTCCGAGACCGAGTGCATGGCGCGCGCTGCCCGCTTCGCCGCAGCATCCGCCAACTCTTTCCCAGAAATACTCACATGGCTGGGAAGCCAACACAGTATCACCCGGTGTTTCATTTTGTGCTATTGGTCAGACCAGCCCTGGACAATAGCAATCAGCTGCTGGGATGTCGTTTAGCTACATATGTGACGCTTCTAGGCGATTATGATCAATGTCATTTTTGTACATCTACGAGCGCCAAATTTACCAATCAGAGTACAGCGTTATTGTGAAAATAGCAAGAATAGCTTTTGTCGAATGCTTCGTGTATGGGTGAGTCGCATGCATTGCAGGTTGGATAGGATGTGTTCTGGAATGGTTATTATTGTCGATGCGATGCGTAATTGGGCCGGCATGTTGGGCATGGTGATTTTCGCCTCCCTGAAATAGGATTTTGTTTTGTGCCAGAATACAGCCATCAGTCTGGCACAGCATGTTGCAGCTTTTCCGGTTTCCGAAAAATCCGAGGATTGCCAATGCATGCATGGAAGCTAGCTGTGAGGTATGCTGCTTTTGGTATCTTCAATAATACCGCTGCTTTTATTTTATTTACCATAAATAGGGAGGTAGATAGGCACCTGCCTGTTTGTTATGCATCAAGTAGTTACACACCTATATGTCACCTGTCTTTTTAATATTACTTTAAGCCGAAACTTTTTAAATTTAATCCTATACTTTAACAAATGACAAGTGGCCATGGTCCAGACTGCGAAGTATGGCAAAGAGGTCTGGTCTGTGGGACAATTATGGGTGGAGCCTTGGATATATTTGTAGGCCTCATGCTCAGATCATAACCACCATATGCCATTTCCACCACAAGCCTATGGGCATATATTTATTTCTTTATTAATTTCACGATACATGCCCTCCACGTATAGTGGCTATTATGGACATGTTGGCTGTGGGTATGCACCATACATATGCTGTATACCCAGACTGCAAAGTATGGCAAACAGCTCTATGAGGCCCACCAGCTGTGAAAAAATAGGCATCCAAATGCACAGGGATGACAAAAACCTGCACCGGGGAGATTAAATACATGCACGAAATGCAAAAATATAACTTGAATAGGAAAATTTGTGAATGTCCAGTTTGGTGTAATTTCTGATTTCTTGGAGAAAAAATAAATAACGCAATGTTTATAAATGTGCTCAACATGATCTGACCGCTCTAAGAAAATTTGTGAATTTCCAGTTTGGTGTAATTTCTGATTACGTTTTCAAGTTGTCACGTATTTTGCATGGAGGACACATGAAAACACCCATGTAGTGCACAGCTAAAGGTTCAATATAATATGAGGGCATAGGTAGAGTTGCACTGGACTGCCTGAGTTGGTGTGGAATCATCTTGTGCCATTTGGCATACAAATAAAAATAAAAATGTACATTTCTCTAGAACTGAAACATTCCTGTTACAGTTTTATATGTCACAGTAAGAGTGTATCTGCAACAGAAGTGGCTGCATCAGTCTTACCTGTTTGAAGTGTATAATAACTATTTCTCCAAATTTTGGAATGTAGTTTGTTTCCAATGTTTGCTCAGCCATTTATGGAAATCCTTTGTGGCATATGTTTGATTTGTCTTGACTGCTTATTGTTAACAAACTTAAAAGTATTTGCATTACACCAATATTATGAATAACCAAAGCAGTTCAATCTGATTTTCTTATCTGTGCATTATGTGTGACACTGTTTAGTTCATTAGTATTTTGTGACGATATTATGTTGATGTTTCAGTGCTTCTGGAAATCCTGAGCCAGCAGCAGAGCACACTAGAGAAAGTTATGTTCACTAGCCTGATGATGATGTTCTGCTTGAACCTAAGGATGCTGATGCTGGTCCCAATCCCAGCTGTCCATCACCAACACAGGGTGACATGAAGAAGCAGTTGGAACTACTTCAGCAGGAGCTCAGCAAGTTTCAGGGTCCATTGATTGTGGCAAAGGGCACTGCCGCTAGGGAGATGGTGAACATGTTCAAAGGTCTCACAAAAAGAACACCAGCCCGTCACCAGTCGAACTGCTGCATCGGTGCCGCCCCGGCCGTGTCATGCCAGGCGCCGGTGCGACCGGAGGCCGGGTCGTTCGCAGATTTCCAAAGCTCGGCTCTCAACCAGCCCAGCGGTACTAGCCGGGAGGTGTCGACCGGCAGCGCAGAAGGTGACCTGCGGTGCTTCAGAAGCAGCTGTGGCTCGATCATGGAGAGGACAGAGCTGGTCGGAGGAAAATTGGGCGGTGGACCGGAGATCGTCTATCTGCAATAGCTGGGTGTGCAGGAGATGGTCGCAACAGAGCTATCTGAGGGCGAGCAGCAGGCTGTTCGATATGGCATGGCATATGTCGCCGGCTAGCACGGCGCCAAGTGCGCAAAGAGGAACCTCAATTACCGGGCTCTATCTGCTCTACAAGAGACAGTGCAGAGGATGAGGTGCTGGTAGCCGCCGAATGGATCAGGCTGCTGAGTCACGGTGCACTCCACATTCCGTCCGCTCAGTGGATGGGGTGCCTCGACCAGTTCCAGGTCGTGTTTTGCGCCTTGCGTGCTGGCGTGCCCCTAAACAAGCGATGAATAAGCTTAGTCGGGCTCCTGGGGTTACCAAAGGCCTGGCCTAGTTGTTGCAGGAGAGGTGGCCAAGTGTCAGCACTGAGCCCCTGGCGCTCTACAGCCGACTGCGCAAGCTGACGCGGCGCGCAGAACAGCTGAGGAGCGCTTGCAGAAGGCTGACATGCTCTCTGTAACTGACCCCGTCAAGACGCCGGAAACCCGACGGAGTTTTGTAAGGCGAATCTGCACAGACCGCTGCACACGTATAATGGTGGACTATGCGGACGACACGGTTTTTCCCCAGTGCGATGTTTATATACAGATACATACATACCTATATATATATATATATATATAAATATATATATAAATATATATATATATATATATATATATATATATATATATATATATATATATATATATATATATATATATATATATATATATATGTATTTATATATATATGTATATATATATATACATATATACATATCTATATATATGTATATATGTATATATATGTATATATATATGTATATATATACATACACATATATACATATATATATATATATATATATATATATATATATATATATATATATATATATATATATATATACATATATTAGGGTGGTCCTTATTTTTCAATTTTTGAAAAGTTTGCCGGGCAGCCCTCAAAAACGTTCCTTTAGGTGTAGAAACAGCGTGGCTAAAATGTTATTCAAATTGAATGTTGTTTACTGGTGGCGCCGGGTGTCCAGAGTTTATCCCCTATGGGGGTTCACTATTAATTAATGATAATAATAATGTCTCCATTTGTGGATAACTGGACGACGGAATTTTATTCACCATGCATTTTTTTTCTCTTCCACAGATGGCATCAAATCGTTTGTGTGATATTTACTTGTTAGGGAAGCCTTCCCCAACCATTACCGGGAACAAGCTCCCCTCCAAGAGAGAGGTTCTTCAAGTCTTCTTCCACCTTCACAATGAAGAGAAGAAGACCGTTCGTAAAGCAGCTACGGGAGCAGTTAGCGCTGCTCTTTCCTTCTGGGATAAGGCCAGAATTCCTGTACGTCTAAAGAAACACCTTATCGAGAAGCTGGAGGCGCTCTTGAACTCGTGGAGATCTCTCAGGAAGGGAAAGAAGGAGTCCGCGGTCCAGCACCAGAGGAAGAAGGATTTCGAGGATGACCTGGACGACCTCTTCGATATGGCTCACCAGGATGCTCTGCACATGAAAACCATTCAGGAGGACAAACAGTTCCTGCTGGCGCAGCGGGAGAAAGGAAAGAGGGGATCAATGGCCGGTGTGGACACGGTCCTGGCTGGAAAGGAGGCCCGAGCACGGAAGAAAAAGGACCTCGAGGAGCAGCGCCGTCAGCGGAGCAAAGGGAAGGAAGGGGAGCCCTCAACGGCTGTCTTGGCATCATCAAGCAACAACACCACCTCCCCTGAGCCCTCAGAAGCGGAAGAGATGCCAGGACCTTCTGGATATGTGCCGCCGCCAAAGAGAGCTCGACAAAATATCATGTCCCCCATTGGCTTCAGCTCTGGATCGCACTAAGATGTCTGATAGGAAAGCTGCCTTCGTGATCTCGGAAACCGCCAAGAGTCTCGGTGTTGATATCGCCGACTTTAACATCAATCGGACATCCATCTCTCGAGGTCGCAAGAGCAACAGGAGCCATTTTGCAGAGGTGGTCAAACGGGACCTCCGTGCAGATGTTCTCCTGGTGGTTCATTGGGATGGGAAGTTGATGGAGGAGCTCACCACCAAACAACATGTGGACAGGCTCCCAATCGTTGTGTCGGGAGAGGGTACGGAGAAACTGATTGGAGATCCCAAGCTGCCTGGAGGAGGGACGGGGGAGACCCAGGCCTCAGCCGTCGTCACAGCCCTGGAGGAGTGGGGGATCTTGGAGAGAGTCATCGGGATGTGCTTCGATACGACTGCCTCCAATACGGGGAGGCGATCGGGGGCTTGCCTCCGCATTCAGCAGAAGCTGGGTCGGGAGCTGTTCTACTTCGCCTGTCGCCACGACATCCTGGAGCTGGTCCTGTCCGCAGCGTTCCAAGCTCAGATGAGCTCGACGACGAGTGGACCCGATGTCCCCCTCTTCAAGAGGTTCAAGTCTCAGTGGGAATTCATCGACAAGACAGCCTACCAAGCAGCACCCGAGGATGAGAGCCTTCGCCAGCACCTGCACCCCAGACCTGATCCAGCGGGTCACGTCATTTGGCACCTCCCAGCTGACCAATCGCCACCCCCGAGACGACTACAGGGAGTTCCTGGAGCTCGCCCTCATTTTCCTGGGGGAAGTTTCCCCGCGAGGTGTTCGGTTCATGGCACCCGGAGCGTACCATCATGCCCGCTGGCTGTCCAAGGCCCTCTACAGCATCAAGATCTGGCTGTTCCGAGCACAAATCCAGCTCACGGCTCGTGAAGAGCAAGGGATGAGAGAGGTGGCTCTTTTCGCCGTGACGGTCTACCTGGAAGCTTGGTTCTCCAGCCCTATTCCGACGGAGGCTCCTCGTCGAGACCTGGCCCTGATGAAGAGTCTGATTCAATACGCCGGGGTTAACCCAGCGATCCCTCTGGAGCCAAATTGCTCCTGACCAAGAAGGAGGATCAGCTCCAGTTCCTGCTTCAGGTCGTCTCCGAACATCGAGCTGCGTTCCCCGATAGCCGGGAAGGCTACTCTTGCCCGAAACAGGCGACAATGAGTTGGATGGGCACCATGAGACCCCTGCCTTCGAGCAGCTAATACTCGGTTTAGACAGGGGGGGGGGGGACCTGGACTACCAGGGTTCAGAGTTGGGGGACCGGGCGCCACCAGTAAATATTAACGTATCGAAATGAAATTTGCACCACCATGTTTTCTCACGAAAAGGAAAAATTGGAGCGGGTGCCCCATGGAAAATTCGAGGAAAAAAAAACAGTTCCCCTATAGGTAAGGACCACCCTAATATATATATATATATATATATATATATATATATATATATATATATATATATATATATATAGCAACAGGTGCTTCCACCACCCCATTCCGTTCGGGAAGTGGCAACCCTCTAGAGCCAAATTGGTTGAAGTCTGACTAATTTGAATGTTTATACTATGAACTAAAACAAACCGTAACCCCCCCCGGTTCCACGATGCGTGTTCCTCTCGATCAAAATGTATGGATCTAAGCCAAACGCGCGTCACCAGTGCGAGGGGAAAGCACGAGAAGAAAAATTGAGACCTGCAGCTTCCCCCCCCTCTCCCTCCACACACACACACACCCTGGGCTTCCCATGTTTAGCATGGGGGTCGATAAGGATCGAATGGTAGCCCTCTCGCAGCCTCTAACCTTTGGGAGCAAGGGTGGCGGGATCTAGTTTGGTCATGAGGCAAGCACTCATTTTGGACTCGTTATTTAAGAGAGGAATACGCTATGCTTATGGCATCAGTCATTCATCGTCGATGCATCCACCATGGTTTGCGGAACGGCAACCGGGGACATCTCGATCCCCTCACCGGGATACTCTGACTTCAAACGGGAGTCAATATGGACCGCTCGATATAGCCCCTTTGAAAGCAGTTCTAGCGCCCAGCTATGCTGGCACCTACACGGATCACGGATACACGGGAAATCCACATGCACTGAATACCCTCTCCCCCCCCCACACACACACACATACACGGAAAATCCACGTAATAATAATATTATTGGAATATTCACTATTCGCGCATGCATAGTTTTAAGTTCCTCCACAAATTGGTTGTAAGATCACCGTTGCATGCCATGTGTGTGAATAGACTAGGGCATGAAAATAATTGTTGTGTTAGACGGCCTAGTTCAAGTAAAATAAGAGCTAATTTCATGTATTTATTTCAAGACCGTATCAAGAAAACACTTTTTAACAACAATCAGGTAGTTAGTTCCCAGTCTCTAGCACCTTTTGTTTTAGTTATATTAATTTGTGTAACACTGCACCTCACGCATCCCGCGCTAAGGCAATGAGAGTTTTTCAAGGTCATTTTTGTTTACGTTTCGGGCCGCTCTGGAGGCTAGTCAGTTGGCGTTATTGTCCAACCTGACTCGATAGGCCTTGGGTCAGACTGCTTAAAATATCACGCAAAAGGGGGTTTGACGGGTAAATGTTTCAGTGCCAAAAGGCTGCTTGAAGCATCGGTGAAGATAACATGTCCATCTCCTTCCGACACTTCAATGTAGCATAAAGCTTTCAAAATAGCGATAAGTTCTGATGAGTACACAGATGCGTAAGTCGGGAGGGAAAAGGATCTGATGACAGAGCCACAAAAGAAAGCACTGTCCGCACCGTCCTCCGTTCGAGATCCATCCGTATAGGTTGTCGCCCAGCCTTGAAATAATTAAATGTGTTCCGGGGCAAGTGCGCGAAATTATTATCGAGAGACGTCTGTTTCTCTCGTTTTCGCAAAGGATGTATCCACTTCTGGTGCGATCAGCTCCCATGCTCCCATCAGTCTGCAGGTCCTCATCTCTCCGAATTCCTAGGAGGCTGAGCTGACTTTCCTGGAAAAGCTTACGAATCCGCATGCCAAAAGGAGCAACACTCAAATTTCGCTCCGTTGAAAATAGGGTTGGTAGTCGTCGCGAAAAAAAAACATGCGAGTAAGCCGGGTGGTCAGGAAACTGGCGAAGTTTACAAGCGTAGCGCATTCCCAGTCTTTCTCTGCGCAGACAGAGAGGCGGCTCGTGTGCCTCTACTAAAATGCTAATCGTGGGCCAGGTGCGGAACGCTCCGGTTGCGATACGGATAGCGGTATGGTGAACTGTGTTCAATGTTCGTGTGGTGGATTTTCGTATTCCATCATAAATAAAACACGCGTAATCCAGCTTTGAGCGTATCAGCGACCGATATAGCAAGACCAGGGAGCTCCTGTTCGCTCCATAGCTGGTATGCGAAACACATTTTAAGATGTTGAGGGATTTAAAACACTGATCGCGAAGTGTATTAAGATGTTCCCTATAGGTAAGACGCGAGTCAAAAGTTACTCCAAGAAATCTTACCTTAGATTGCACTGGAATCCGGTTCCCGTATAGATTAAGCGAGCTATCTGCACAGTTACGCCGGCGACATAACTGCACTGCGGTTGTTTGTATAGTTGAGAAACGAAATCCATTCATGGCACTCCACTCTTCAAGTTTGTTAACGGCCAACTGGAGACTTCTCGACATATCCGTCAGCCTAGCTGTGTTGCACCATATGGCAAAATCGTCTACGAAGAGTGATCGGCCAATTCCTGGTGGAAGTCAGTCACCTATATTGCTAATCATTATCGCGAACAGTGCTACACTTAAAACCCCTCCCTGTGGAACACCGTTTAATTGCAATAATCTATTCGATAGTTGGCTGCCAACGCGCACGCGGAAGTGTCGCTCGGCAAACAAATTCTGGATGAAAGTCCCCATTTCCCCACGAATACCACATTTGTGCACTTTCGTCAGAATACCTTGACGCCAAGTCGTATCATATGCTGCCTCGATGTCAAAGAAGACAGCGCCGACGTGTCTTTTCTGTTTAAATGCTATACGTACTGCCTTGTCCAGGCTTAAAATGTGGTCAATAGATCCCCTGTTCTTCCTAAAACCACTGTGCTTCTGAAAAAGAGTTATGCTGTTCTAAACACCACGTTAGTCTGCTAGTCACGAGCTTTTCCATTAGCTTACACATGCACGAAGTAAGAGATATAGGGCGATAGTGGAGCGTTTCGAGTCCGCTATTGCTCGGCTTCAACAGTGGGACCACAATTGCCTAGCGCCAGGCTACCGAAAATTCACCTCGCTGCCAAAGCTTGTTGAAGATGCTTAGGAGGGTTTCGAACGCACATGGAGAGATATTTTGTAGCGTTTCGTTGTGGATGTTGTCTGGACCTTCGGAAACACTTCGCAGCTTTGATACGGCTGATATCATTTCGGCCATTGTGAAAGGCTGGTTATAACATAGGTTGTCAGTGGTGGTGAAGTCAATCGGATATCTTTCGCAGCGGGACCTTTGGCGCAATAATTGTGAGTCCCGGTTGCTACCTCGGCTACGATCAGAGAGGGCGCGAGCGATTTCATTGGCTGCCTCGGTGGCATTAGTGATGTCTCTATTGCCCATGCGTAGCACGGGTAGGGGCACGGATGACTGTTGGCCTGCCAATTGTTTGATTCTAGACCACACTTGCCCACTCGGGATATGTTTGTTTATTTGGCTCACATATTCTTGCCACAATAGCTGCTTCGCCGTCCGGACAGTGCGTCATGCTAGGGCCCTGGCCCTACGGAAGTTAATTATGTTTTGTGTGGTACTGTTTTTACTGAACTTTCTGTAGGCTCGCTTTCTCGCACGTATGGCGTCCCTGCATTCGTCCGTCCACCATGGGACTGGAGTTCGGCGGGGGCACCAGAAGTGCGAGGTATGCAAGCTGATGCAGACTATAGGAGCAGTGAGGTGAATTATTCCACACATTGTGGTTGTTCCTGGCCATCGGGTAATCACGCTGCTTCAAGCTTTGCTCTGTAGTTCGTCCAGTTTGCTTTGCGAAGGTTCCATCGTGGTGGCCTCAGTCCAAGGACTGGGCTATCACGGAATTCGTGCCAAACTGGGAAGTGATCACTTCCCAAAGGGTCACTGTCCACCGACCAATCAAAATGTTGTACCAGCTGGGGACTCGAGATACTCAAGTCCAGGGCAGAGGTTCGTCCGGATGGCAAACTAAAGTGAGTGCTGGTACTTGTACTTAAGATATACCGGGTCTCCTCATATAAAAAATTGTTCCAGAAGAAGTCCACGACCGTTGACGTTTGTACAACCCCAAACAGTATGGTGTGCGTTAAAACCGCCCAGAATCCCAGGAGGTAGATAGACGCTACGCAACGAAATCAGTCGTCGACCGAAGTGCACCCTGGCAGCAACGGCTTGGAGGGGAGTGCTCAAATGTAATGGATGCGCGGGAACACTATGATGAATGCCTATAATTACGCCACCGTGGGGGATAGTGTCACTTGCCACTTCTTTTCGGTAGAGGGTGTAGCATTTCACCTGGATAGCAAAATCTGGCGACAGCTTTGTCTCCTGCAAGTAGAACGCCACCGGACAAGACTTGTTGATCGCCACCTGGAGGTCATGGACACTGCTTTTGAATCCTCTGCAGTTCCTTTGTTGAATAGCCTGTATAAAGGGCTATTTTAAAAAGGGGTAAAACAAGTCAATTCATGTCGAACTGGGCGGAGTCCATGGGTCGGATGACATGCGCGCTCGCGCCCTCGGACTAACCCCGCCGGTTGGCGAGACCTGCCAGGGCGAAACTCGTTTCCGGCCTGTTGCAGGCGACCAGGAGGACTGGTCGCCCGCATGGGGAGGTGAGGGAGGTGGACCCATCACTCTCCCAGTCTCTACGTTACGGTGAGAGTTGTCCTTGGGTATTTGGAACGGTGCGAGGCAGGCTTTCGGGGCCTGTTTTCCAGCGCTTGGAGACGTGTTCCTTGAACCGGTTCGGGCTGTCCCGCCTGACGCCCCCATGTTGGGAGCCCTCGGGCAGACCTCAATTGTGAGACTTGGTCGGGTCGTCGAGGGCGCGACTACCGGCACCCGGCCGGAGGTCACGCTCGTCTCATCGGAAATGGTTGGTGGGGTGGGGGAGTTGGAATGGTGCAGGGATGGGCTGGGTGGGCTCGGGGTTGGTGGCGGTTGTGGTGGTTAAGGATTGGATGTTGGCTTGGAATTTCCCCGTGCTTTTCGTCGGTTGGACGAGACTCTGCGACGTTGGTGCCACTAGTCCCAGGCCCGGTGAGCTTCTGGACACTTCCCCAGAGGGGATGGAATGTTGGGTCGCGGAAGAGGTGGGTAGGGGAGAGATGGAGGTAGGGATTGAGGTGGTCGGGGAGGGGTTGGGCTTGGATGAAGAGGGACGGGCAGGCCTCTTAGCTCACTGGGCCTGAGTTCACTCGTCTCCTTGAGGTGTCCCTACGGGATCCTCAGCTGGGGACCCTCTCGTCCCTGTCTGCGGGGATGAGGAAGCTCTTTTCTCTATCGGATTGTACTCAATGCCAAAGGCACGCATCAGGGCACTGAGCTGAGTTAGAATATCGGATGCACTCATGTGTGTGCGTGGTTGAACCAGAGACTGTTGTACGATGTTAGAATTCAGCTTTGTCTTTGGAGCATATGATATGTTTGGATGAGCTGCCTCGTAGATCTCACGCGCCTAACGAAATGTGATCTTTTTTTACTTTTTATAGCAACTATTTCCTTTTCTTTCCAGAAAATTGGACAAGAGCGGTCATAGGCAGTGTGGGTTTTTTGGTCTGGGCCGCAGTTAGAACAGTGTGGACTCTGCGCTTCACACTTTTCTCGCACATGCTCGACGGGTCCGCATCTCCCACATGTATCGCGGTATCGGCAATGCTGCGATGTGTGTCCAAAACGGGAGCACCGGAAACGCCTGATAGGCTTGGGGATAAACACACGGACCTTCACGCGCACATACCCGACGAAGATGACCTCAGGAAGATCCGTAGTGCGAACAGTTAAGATAATGTTGTTTGTTGGTTGCATTTCTTGGCATTTTCTAATTGAAATTATTCGGGCCTCTACTACTCCCCAATATGGCAGACCATCTACAATGTCGGCGTACGAAACGTCCCGCAAGTCGTAGCAGTTGATAACACCTTTCGAGTAGTTTTTGGTGTTGTGGGGTCGAACTTCGATGCGTACGGCGATTATTTCATGTACACTGGTACACTGGGACGAATCCCAGTGGAAGCCTTGAGCAGCATCCAGCACTACAAATGAATAATTTTTTGCGAAATCGTACTAGACAATCACCTCGCCCTCCTTACCAGTAGCCTTGGCGTAGGTTAAGTGCTGACCTTGTTTGTCAGCCACAAGGTGGTGTCTGGTGGGCTTCACGGTTTGTTGGCTCAAATATCGCATGCTTTCCTCTTTGGTCTATACCATTTCTGCGAGTGTACAGCGATGATTGCTCATCCACCGTTTGCACCTAATCTTATTATCCATGTCATCATCTGGTGCTAAATCACCTTCACTCTCTTTTCCTGACTTTTCCGCGAGGATAATCCTCAGAAAGTGCATCAGTCTTCACCAGGGCAGTCCTCACAGTTGTGCATCACGCAATCACGGTTTTCCGTGCCACATACAGTATGATCGAGGAGGTTACGGTATTTGAGACCGGGAAGGTCGAGAGCGGATATGAGCAGTTTTTGGTTTTGATAACAAGTGCACATGCACACCGAATGCGTCCCACTGTTGCCTGCAAAGACGCAATGCTTCGGTCGAAGGGCAGAAAAGGTTAAGGGGCCGGTGCGAGGGTTTTGAGGGTTCTGCTTGTACAGATCATATATCTCACACAAATTTGCCAAAGCAAGTCTTTTCTGAACTTTACTTTTGGTTCCATCAACATGTCGCACCGTGTCACGGTCAATCTTCTCGAGACGCATTCGGCTGATCTGGTCCGACTCATAAAATAGCTATACTTTCACCTTGACTGCGTCCAACACCCTCAGAAGTTTCCTCACTTCACAGGCGCTTCACACGTTCAGCGAGAGTGAGCAGTGAGCACTGGGCACCCAAACACGGTGCCACCCCTTGGTGGTGCCCTTCCTGATATTTCACTACGTTCGCAGATTTTTAATTTCGCGAGGCAACAAATGGTTATGCGAATGGTTCCTCGGTTATCGGAATGTGATTGTTATATTATATGGGGGGGGGGGGCGCCCCCCCCCCCCCCCGGTTGGTTTTTTTTTTTTTTGGGGGGGCTCCCCCCCCCCTCTCCCCCTTTGAAGAGGGGGGGGGGGGGTGTGGGTGTGGTGGGGGGAAGAAAGAAGGACATCCTCCCCCTCTTCTTTCCTCCTTTGTTGTTTTTTTCGCGCGGTAGCAGGAACGGTGGGCTCTTCCTTCCTCCAGCAACCCCGGGGCGTCACCACTCCCCGAAAAACGTCCCTGCCGTTAGGTCAGCGCTCTGCAGACGAATGGTGACGGCATATGGCTGCTCTAGGATGTCCGCCAACTGCTGGACTTGTTGCCATGTTCTCTCTGGCATGTGGAGGTCGTGTGCGGCCGCGGCGTAGTCCTGCACTACATCTTTCAGGGCCAGGAGTCGCTTAAGCATCAGATAGCTGCTACCCCATCGCGTTTCGACGTCAATTATGGGAAGCAGCTGGCCTTTATTTTTGAGGGATGATAACATATTTGGTGCTCGTAGTTTTTCACCACGTTGCGAGCCTGTGCCAAGACTGTGCTTGCCCCCTGCTGCTTCAAACCGTCACGGATAGCCAGTTGCAGCGTATGCGCCGCACACCGCACCGTGTAGATGGTGGCGTCCGATGCAGTGCTGGTAGACTCTTCAGATGTATCTACAACCAAAGCCCTGAGGTCGTCGTCGTCGTCATCATCATCTTCATCAGCGTCCTCTTCCGGTGTCACGTTGATGTTTTCGTGTTCGTCACTCTCCTGCTCTTCGGCCTGGTTCAGCAGCTCCACGGTCTTCAGCATTGCCCTGGCGTTGTCTGTTACTATAGCCAATACTTGGTCCTTGTTGAGCTCATACCTCTCCATCACCTTCTTCACCAGTTCCATTGTCGCCGCTGCCGAGTGTTTTCCCGCGCATTCTACGACGGCCAGCGTTTTGATCGTCGACTTGCCGTTTTGGACGAACTGGACGTTGATGGCTAGGTAGCTCGATCCCAGCCGGGTGGCCCCATCGATCTTCAGGAACACCGGCTTCTTCTTCATCGCGCGGATGAGATCCAGTTCCAGTCGACGGGCCCTGTTGACGACCATCTCACGGACCGCGTCCCTGTCTAGACTGACGTTCAGCTGCTTGGGAATGGGTCCAGCGATTTTTCCGAACCCAGCAGAAGAAGAGAAGAATGAAAGAGCCAATGAATCATTGGCCACCATGCTCACTAGCGCGTCCGTATAGTCATTCTTGGTGATGTTCATGATCACCTTGGATGTTTCATAGTACCTGAGAAGGACAAAAGGAAAAGGTCTTCAGTATAAGTGCTAGAAAGACTAATAGGTACGTGAAAAGCAATAGAAGCGTTTGCCTAATATTAATTTATAGTAAAAAGTGAAATAAGATACATCACCTTCACGTTCACAGCTACGAATGGGCATTGCTAAAATTGTATATAAACGGCCTTTGATAGATATATAGGTATCTGTATTCCAATAAAAAATATGTTAGAACGGATATTTATCAGCGGAAAACAGTGAGAATATTGAAAAATAATGTTGTGCATTGACAAAAACTGAGATTTAGTCACAACATTTACACCGGAATGATTGTCACAATGGGTGTTCCTGCTCGTAGCTGGGACATTGAATGATTTCACCAAGTTGTTTGTGGCCCTCGGTATTTTTCACGGAAGGCACAATAAGGTGACAGTCACATTGTCACCCCTAGGCAAGGACAATATTTCCCATGGATGCTATAGCCCGATTTGTTCCGTCTCCCGACGTTAAGAAAAACCTTTGAACACCAATGCACGTTCAAACACCTTGTGCCTTCAGCCAAAAATTTTCATGTGTTTGCATCTCGGTTAAACGTTTCGTTGGGGAAATGTCGATTCGCCCAGATTGTTTTGCGTTTCTTCCTGTCTGCACGTGCATTGCTATTCATAGGTTTATCCTGCCATGAGAAGACTGAAGAAAATCAGACTTTGGTTTAAATCATATCGCATTAAAAGTTTAAAACAATTTTCACATAATAGAAAGATTGAGCCGAGGGCGGGACAACTTCAGTTGGAAATGGAAGCAACATATCTTTTCCCATACATAACTACAGCATTGCACGCCTAAATGGAGAAACACAGGCATTAAAAAAGCACGTGGATTATGCCAAACTTTGAGAGTATTCAAATAATAACTATGAAAGGCTTTCAAAAGGTGTGGGATTTTTCAGAAAATTTCGATAAATAAAGCAAATCTACACGTTCCTATTATAGTTGTCTCTTCCTTCAAAACACGACTTTCTACACTTTTTAAACTCTGTACTATTAACCACGAAGGCATGAAACCAAAATATGCGAACATGCAAAAAACGTTCCTGGAGCCGCCTTTGGTGCATTTCTACTAAAAAACAAACAATGGAATGCACAACAAAAATAAATCAGGAACAGTAACTCACTTTGGCGGTCTTTGATTTAATAAAAACGCGTGCAGTGCGCGGAAAGCTTCAGGGGGGGCGGCACTGGCCCACTTCTCGGACCGGGATGAGGTAAAATACCCGGGTTTCTCCTTTTAAGCGCGCAATGTTGGATGTACAGGTGAGGGCAATAAATAAAGAACCCCTTTCAGGCGTTGACCGGTCACCATAAGCAGGGTAGACTGCACAGCTCAATGCTGGTGTTGGTG
Organism: Ashinkailepas kermadecensis; assembly: GCA_034440615.1. Taxonomy (NCBI): domain Eukaryota; kingdom Metazoa; phylum Arthropoda; class Thecostraca; family Neolepadidae; genus Ashinkailepas; species Ashinkailepas kermadecensis. The sequence goes on along the minus strand of JAOTOM010004520.1, from coordinate 21,631 downwards.
TTTGTTGTGCTGGTGCTGGTGGTGACGCTGGTGGTGTTAGTGTAGAGCGGTGCAGTCTACCCTGCCAGTGGTGACCGGTCAATACCTGAAGGGGTTCTATATTTTTTACCCTCAGCTGTACCTACCTATGGGATAGTAGCTTTTCGAACTGTTTCGTTACATGCGGGGATTTCATTTCATTTCATCAATGCAGTTTTTTTCATTTAATAAATGAAGCACGATAAAACTGACCTGTGCAGAGACTGTTGACTGTTTTCCCCGGATGCAGAAGCTTGGTCAGTGCGTGCGCTCTTCGGTGGCGGTGCGTCGGCGTCCATGACACGTCGGTACACTGCTGCATGATAACGCTTCAGATGACGTTTCATGTTGTAGGCAGGAGTGCTTCCACTTCCATCCTTCTTCCGGCTGACGACCTTTCCACATGATTTGTCAGCATCATCAGTGACACCACACTTAAACGACCCGGTATCATCCAGCACGAAATGTTGATATGCACTACTCTTCGTTGACGCCATAATCACTCCTCAGGCAAACGCACTTCAGAGAGAACTGACACAGGACAAAGGAGACGACGATAATGCGGTCGCCGCGAATCGGAAACTGGCCCTCGTAAACTGACGCTCGCTTCGTGCCGTATTGGGGAAATCAGAAGCGGGGAGACTGGAATCAACAACACTCCCCATCCCGTGAACGGTCCAAGGAATACCATTGTTGTAAATTGTAATGTTTGACCTCGTCTCTAATAAGGTACAACAACTCGTTGATGATGGAAACAATGAACTTAACTAAACTAAACATGGAACTATTGCATTGACTACTGAGGCTAGAATATGGTTATTGGTTATTCTACCATTATTTGATGATATTTTTACATGTTACTCGTATTTAAACATTTTGGCTTTTAAAAATGCGTTTTCATACCATACCATACCATACTCGGTATAATGTGTTCATTTCACGTTTGCTAATTTTGTTTAATTTACACCTCTTTCGGAGTCGGAGCCGCCCTGCTTTTGACGGCTCCGGCTCCGACTCCGGCTCCGAGTAAAATGTCCCGGCGGCTCCGGCTCCGGCTCCGGCTCCGGGCAAAATGTTCCGGCTCCGCCGGCTCCGGCTCCGGCTCCGGCTCCGGCTCCGCATCTCTGGTTGAGAGGGATCAGGGGAATATGGTTGGATAGCTAGGGTAGATAGGCATTGATAGGTGTGTGGGATATTTGTGGACTGGTTTCTTCAGCACCACGATGGGATGAGCTTGTAATTGTGAGGGTGTTATGCAATAGCAAGTGAATTGTGCTAGATTGGCTGGGATATATAGCTTCCTGGGTACTTGGGGTAAGGGATTGATTGGGATGAGAGTCTGTACATTTCTAGTACCTTTTCTAGATAGGCTTAACCCAGATGGGCCCCTGTGGCTCTTACTAAGCCTTAACTCTTTATGACTTTATGACTTCAACTAAAACATTCCAGACATGAACTGAAAAAGTGCATTGGAGAACATTTAATATTAATAAGAATTGATTTCAATCAATTTTGTAAGCTTTTCCATTCGCAAAAGTTATTGCTGGTGGTGGGATTAAAAATATTTTAGATGAATTGTTTTTAGTATACTTTTCTGTAAGCCATTATATGTTACAAAACCCATATCCCAATAGACAGCAAGTAGCAAATCCATCTGTGCACGAGCATCCTGCTTGTGGGGTGTGTTGTGAATATCTATTAGTTGTGTGGTGTGAGCATGTCTAGAGTATCAGGTATGGGTTTATGAACTTGGTTGACATTGATTAAGTATACTCTTGTTATCATTTTCTCTACTGCTGCTCAAGAAGTTGGCTTGTAACCGCATCCTTCGCTAATTTAACCACAGCGTCAATTTGTCATTTGGCAGTCATTCGTCAGCTTCCAGATGCAGTAGAGCTGAGTGCAGTCTCCACGTAAATCAGAAAGCATATTGGAATTTTCTGATGTTTGTAAGTTTAATTCTACTTGTTTCAGCAGCATCTATAGTAAAACCTATTTCATTATTAAATTGATGTGAAAATTAGATCTGGTGGTCATTTTTTACTTATGAAAATAATTATGCCAGGTCTTCTCTCTCTATCTTTTTCCTGAGACCACATGACCTGGGAGCAAAAAGCAGCTGTAAAACCGCCAAGCTATGCTCAGCAAAACTATCCTGGTTCATATAGCCACCTCAGCAAGAACTTTGGTGTTTTTTTTTGTCTAGTTGGTTGATCAGCAAGCTAAGTCAGTTGTGCTGAGGTTATGCTGGTGATGGTTCAAAGTAATGACAGTCTGCAAGACTGTAGAATGTGAACTTGCATGTTGCAAACTGACTGCACTGAGATTGATTGCTGGACTTTACATGCCAACTCATATATGCAGTAAATTTGTTCTGCAAGTTTTTTTTTGATTTGGGGACACATGTCCAATGCAGCATTTATGAACATGATCATGCTGATATGGCCACTCATTTCCTCTGTGAATGTTTGCTTTTCAGTTGGTAGGCAAAATAATATGAAAAAGGGCTTTGAGTTGGGCAACATAGCATGCAAGATAATTTTCAAGAAATAAAAATACATTGTAGCATTACATAGCCAACCATGTAATTTTTACCTTTAATGAAAAATGTCATGCCATTTATCCTAAAATGTTGTGTACTTAAAAAACCATGACCTAACCTATGCTCACCAAGCTGACCTGTTTTGTGGAAAAAATGTATTTATTAAAATTGCTTTTTTCCAAGTTTGAAACCTAACCTAACCTAGCTAAGTCCATTTGCTTGCTTCCTAAAGGTAAAATGTGTGCACAATTTGTCTTGTGAATGTCCTGAAGTACAATAGTACCCTTTTAATTTAGAGCAAAATAGCACCAAAATGAGTTGTTCAATGAGGCTTTGAGTTTTGTTGTATACCATCACAAACAATGTGTTAAAAATGTAACCTAGCCCTGGCAAAATACCCTTAGAAAAGTTATCGTCCCCCAACCAAGGGTAAAATTTGAAGCATAATTTTATTTCTTCAAAATTTTACAGATTAAAAATAACCTGAGCTAGCTTAACCCCTTTGCTTTATCAAGAAAAACGTGTGTAATGCTTATCTTGTGAATACATCAATGGAGAATTGTACCATATATTTGTATTTTTATCCACATTGCCCATCTGTTATTTTACATTTTCAGACATAACTTTTGTCTGAATTCTTGCTGAGGTGGCTTTATGAACCAAGGTCCTATTGCTCAGCAGGGCTTGTTGCATGAACCCTTACCCCACCACCCAGTCCATGAATTCCAGTTCAATGACAGAATTTTGACCAAGAGTTTAGCATGCTGTCAATGCACTGACACTGCTGCCCTGGTAGATCAGCCACGGCCCTATCGGGCCAGTTGCCAATTGACCCTCTCAGTTGGTGGCTAAATTAAAGTGTGTGAAGTGACTTGAATCCTGTCTTGCTGGGATAGGGGAGACCAGTGCAGGTCAGGACTCTAACCAGCTGAGCCCCTGACGTGGTCCTTGTTGTTGCAGTGGAATTATACATTGAAATATTGGCTGAATGCCACTTCTTATTTGCTGTAAATAAGGTGTAAGCACTCTTGGAATGCTTTTTTGTATAACATTTGTGCCAGGACTACAGTCATACAATCACAACATGGAAACCATCTGCAGCTTTAATGATTTGTTTGTTAGCAGATTCAGACGTTATATAAAAATTGCCACCATTGGTTGTCAAGGAGCTTACAATGTGGTCATGCAACATAAACATAACTTATTGAATCCATCTGTAACTCTTCCTTCATCTTTGCAACAGGGAGGAGATAACAGCTGCTTCGGAGAGGTGTCTGCACCATACTCACAGGGAGCAGAAGCAGGCTGTTGACAGTGTGGTTGGTGAGAGGTCAAGTCTCACTCTACAGACTTCTGAAGCTGAGACTGCTGCTGATGCACATACTGATTCCCTGGTGTGCTAAGTTATTATGGTGAAATTTCCACTTCTGTTAGCACCACAAGACAAAAGCAAGCATACACAATCTTTAATCTGTCTTGCAGCCAGTTATGAAATATGATTGATACAGATGCACACTAATGTATGACTTCATGACATGTGTTGTTGGTCCTGTTGTGTGCCTATTTATGGAAATAATGAACAAAGTATCTGCTTGATCACAAGATGTCCTGAGGCCAATTTCACTAACACCACAAGCTGTGTAATCACATCGAATTTGGTGTGAATACACCTTTAGGTAGACCTATTTTGTTATATTTAATGCAATAAGATGTATTTTGTTAAGTATATTTAATCTTATTTAATATTTTGGTCATGAACAGATGACTGGCAGTCAGCTGACTGTTACTTGAATACCTTCTTGATATAAAGCATGTGTGAGGGGTAATACTTGAAGATTACCTAAAGGGATATTACACCAAATTTGGTGTGAATACACAGCTTGTGATGTTAGTGAAATTGGCCTCTGATTGTTCTTAGAACTGTGTGCCATACTTATTGTGTTCCAGTATGTTCATTGCGAACAAAATGTTCTTGATTTTAATGGAATCACTAAGACTGCTTTTAACATTTATAACTCACCTTCACCTCCAAAGGGCTCCTATTATCTGACAGAAGCAGTTGCAGAGGGGCTGTATGATCTCAGGAGATGAACAGCCATGTTAACCTACATGTGGGATGTGATTCTCCAGGCACATTGGTATAGGTGGTAATTAAAAAGTGACACTGCTGCAAATGCAGCTACATACTTCCAGTGATATAGTGCCATTTAAAATAATAGCTGGGAACAATTTAAACTAATTGAAGGTGATGGTTTCTAAATACCTGCACATTTGAGGAGTGGCAGTAGTGGTGAGATGCCAAGAATAGCCCACTGAGCAGTTTAAAACCCTGCATCAAGAGACATTCAACAGTAGGAATAGCTGGGAGATGTATGATGTAGGGTGTCAAACTCCACAAGGGAAAGAGGAAGACAACCTACGGTCTGCTTCAGTTGGGAGAAGCATTGTGTGTACGCTGCTTTTAGCCCATACATATGCCACGCATGCATGTCATTTACTGTGCATGCAAGTGCCTTCATGTGAAGAGACTACACTACACTGCACTTGTCATTTGGCACATATTTGAAGCATGTTTGCACTATGCAGCAGAAATATTATGCTTGATATGTGAAGCATATCAAGCATATCATCTTGTCTCAGCTGTTGGTCCATTACTCATGATGTGTGACAAATATCCCTTCAGATATGAGTAGTTGTGTGATATGCAGCCATTCAGCAACTTCACCACTGTATAAATATGTGCGTTCCTGTCTTACTTTACTGACATTCCTTGAAATGAAGGACTGCACCATCATTTATAGCATGTGTGAGGAATAGTCAGTGGCCCACAAGACCCATAAATGCAAGGGCATGAGTTGGGCTCAGCTGCCATTCTGCTCTTGAAATGGTACTGGTATGCACAATTCACAAGCATTATGGTAAGACAACAAAGCGAATGGTTTAGCTTGTTCAATAAAAATTTGAAACATTTTTAATGTAATGTCTAGAATTAATGCTTTAATTATGAAACTCGGATGCAAAAGGTACACACACTTCTGCCAGCCTTTCTATTTTATCTGTCAACCTTGGATTTAATCAATTGACGTTTTCATCTTGAAAACGAAGCATTCTCTTTTGCCGTGATATATTACATGCCCGCCTTGTTTTCTGATTGCAGTGATCTCTGAAGTTGAGGACGGAGTCGAAGACGCAGTAGACGACGTCCCATCGCTGCTTTAACCTATGACAGATGTGCAGATTTTGACGCCTCTGGAGAAAGTCTGCTGACTGCAGAGAAAGGTGGATCGCTTGCAGCGGATCTGTCGTCAGAGACGTCTGACGTGGCGGCGCCAGAAGCCTGGTCTGCTCCGCCGCAACGTCATCCTGGCGAAGAAGGCCGCGACCCTGGACCAGCTGCTGGAAGCGGGGGTGTTGTCGGCAGAGCAGGTGCGCCAAGCGGCCACCGAGCGCCGAATCTGTGTGTGGGGGGGGAAAGGCCGTTGCCAGAGCGCTGGGCCTGCGCTGTATTTCGAAGAAGGCCTTCGCGTACGAGATCGATCCCTACCTAGATGGGGAGCGGATGCGAGATGGCGGTGACGTGTCTTCACGGTTCACGCGTATTTGTGTCGCCACTGCGGCGCTGGCCTCCCGAGTGGCCATCGCGTGGCATGCTGCTGTCCCCGGCCCGGTGCTCCACGTGGGCACCGCGGCTGTCGAGCCGCGCAGGGAGGCCCGCACTGTTCGGGGTGCGATCCACCAACGCGCGCTGGCTGACCTCCTGGCCAAGCCCCACCAGGGCAAGGTCATGGACTGTGTCACCAGCCAGCCTGTGAGCTCCCACTATATGTATAGTGGGAGCTTCACACTAGCCCTTTTCACGACGGCCAATAAGCACCGGGATGCAATGTCAATGACTTCATCTAGTATGAAGGGCATGTTATTGAAATATATGTACTTTATCTGTATATATGGAATGTTCAAGAAGTTTTAACTATGAAGTAATCAATTCAATATTAAACTTAACCAAAATATTCAAATTGTGGCACTGTTTGAAACAAGCGCTCAATTCACAGAAACAACTAGCCAATCTGGCCGCATTTGGCACCATGGCCGGGAGGTAGGAGATGTCGGATAGAACATAAATTTACCGTTGGATTACCAGCAAATATGCAATATTAGGGAGAAAGTAGTAGTATATATCCTGCGGTTGAATATTTTTCCTTCTACGTTTTATTTCATGGCTGTGAAGTACCTGTATTATGAATAAATATTGAAATACATCATTTCCAGATGCTACGATTCCCTCTTGACGCTCCCGAAAATATTAAATTCTCTCCACTTTACAAGCGGGTTGTTTACAGTTGTAATAGCATCCGCTGTACCGCACCATACGTGGCTCCGTTTTTTTAAATGTTGCTGTACTCCTACCTGAATAACCCATACTGTGGGGGGAGGGCAATTGATCCTTGCCTGTGAATATCATACACGCAAGAAAGAACAAAGCATGAATTGTTTACAGCACCCAAAAGACCGCAACACGTCCAAAATATGCGCATCTGAGACAAACTTGTTTGTGGCTCGCCTGACATATTTCAGCCGTAAATGATGCAATCTGAGCACAAATAATGACGTCATTTTTTTAAACGTGGATTATGATTCGTCCCAGCTATCATAAAGGGCCAATCACTTACTGCAGTTGAAGTTGGCTGGCGATATTGATCAGAATGGTCGAGTGCTCGGAAAATTTGGAATTTGAATACCGCTGAATTCGACAAACAGCTGTTGTCATCGAGTTTACTTCCGAAGTCAGGCTCGCTTGGTCTGACTTCCAGATTTCCGACTAGATGACGTCCCAGGCGCGGATGTGGGTGTACATTTTGAGGGTTTGTGCATAAACAAGCTGTTACTAGTCCACAAAACTTGTGTACTAGGTAACTGAACCTACTCTGTTTGTTTATTGATATCATAAATTGGTCCAATCTACAGACTAAAAGCTTTCTGATCAACGTAATTATTATGCCCTGACCTCGCCATTGGGATGTCATGACGATTACTTCCCGCTAGTGCACGCGTGAAACCGCCTACTGTTTGCCGAGTGGCGGTTCGTGCGCCGGGCAAGGCTCGTCCTCGTGCCGCTTAACGGCTACTAGCGCGGCGCACGGGACCGGCGTTGCCGGCGGTGTGGCTACACCAAAGAGACGCTGCCCCATGTTCTTAACCACTGTCGGCCGCACAGTGCTGCTTTTCAGCTGCGCCACAACGCAGTGCTGTCCCGCCTCACAAATGCGGTGCCACAGCGGGGTGGCACGGAGCTGCGCGTCAACCGACGGGTGCCGGGCGTGGATTCTGTCCTCCGCCCGGACCTGGTTGTGACGCGCGGCAACGAGGTCTCGTTTGTCGATGTTACAATCGCCTTCGAGAACCGAGTCGCGGCGCTGCGTGCCGCCGCCGACGGGAAGCTGGTGAAGTATGCCTCCCTCGTAGAGCAGCTCCGCCAGCAGGGAAAAATGGCCTCAATCCACGCCTTCGTCGTGGGCTCCCTCGGTACTTGGTACCGGGGGAACGAGGCCGTGCTCAAACGGTTGCGTGTCAGTCGCTTCGCGGCCAAAGATGTCACATGCGTCTTTTTTCCTTTGCACGGAAGTGATGGCAGTGGATACTTACTTGTTTGCATAGCCAAAAATCCAGTTGGGAAAGGTACCCAGGGAGAGGTGAAAAATGATCAGGGCAATCAAATTCTCAATACAACTGCTTTCTTGATCTTTGTACTCAAACTACGAAAGCGTTACTGAGGATCACATTGGATAGTCCTGAACCCTGATAACAATGTCGATATATCCTAGGTATGCAATCTAGATAATTAGTTGAACTTTAAACAACATTGAATACAATTTGTTACATTTAGAACTGGCCTTATCTGACCTGTGTTCACCTTGAGATGTCATGGTGACTTGGAGAACTTGGAAGAACAATTCAATTTACCCGTTCGGTGTGCGTCGTCCGCTTAACACCCCATTAGATTCACCGCGGCGGTTCAGCTTACCTTTCCGGGACAGCTGCCCCTCCCCCTTGTTACCAGAAGTTAGCTATAGGCCTGTGGCACTGCGTGTCCATTATCGACCTTTATATCCTCCTACGGGTGCAGTTTTCTGGAAATTATTGGGGACGCAATACATGAAGGCAATGGGAGATCTCAACTTGATGGGGGGGGGGGATACACTCCATAGGGTCCCATGTTAAAAGTTGAAATTATTGGTCGGGAGAAGTAAAGACTGAATGGACAAGTGTCTCCTCAAATGTGCATGAAACAAAACCCCTGTATCCTTCGCATAATTTACATAAGTTCCACCCCACGCTCCTTCATTATGAGCATTCGTCGGCGGAAAAGTCATGGAACTGTGTCAACTGGGGACGAAGTCTGCGTGGTGTGATGACCAGTTTCGGCTCGTATATCGGGTTTCAGGTAAGTTTCAGGTAAAAACGGTAATGAGATTTTTAATGGAGAAAGATGTGTTCTATCACGTGGTCTTCGTTTTATGGCTATAGGTCTATTTCTTAAGAAAATATTACATTATAAATTAACCACAAAAAGCATTGCGGGCAATGAGGACTTCGGCCGTTTAAAACTTGTGACGTCACGAAAAGTTCGAATCTCCGGACGGTTGCACCTTATGTAAAGGGCCTTGATACAGTCCAAGATCAGTGTCTGGCAGCCCGCATTTTCACCCACTATTACCTTAGTAGGTACATCAAAGTTCGCCTTCAAGCTTTGGTGACGTTATAGCTCTTTTTTCTCATATATTACAGAAATTGGTAACATCAGGCGTGTTTCAATTTCATTGCGCATGAGACAGTTAAAACATTTGTCAATTTTCAATTTTTAAAGTTTAAAGAACCTAACACAGCCAAACCTAACCTATCATAAGTTCCTGTTGAATACAAAATGATTGGTAAATTTGCAGTTTAAGATGATTTTTTGTTTGTTTGAATTTTTATTCAGAATACCATGCTCATGACGGTGACTAAGATGATGGGACCACTTATTTTTGGTGGAAATACATTTTATTTTAATTTCAGAAAAATTGACAAATTTTCCAACTTAAAAAACCTCAACCAACCTAGGGTCTGTTCCCGTCGCTCCACTAACCTCCACAAACCTCCAGTGGTCGTTCCCGTCGCAAATCCGGTGGAGATTTTTCCTCCACCAACCTCCACCAGTGGAGCAAAAGCTCCAGCAGCCCAGAAGCAGGGTCCAATTGTGATTTTTCAGTTGAACTCAATCACGGCGCACTTGCGCCATTTATTTGCGCGTAAACAACGTCCTCCATCATACGAATCTCATCTTAGTGCATCAACTGAATACCAGGATCATCCTTCGCAAAGGAAATATGAAATTACTACAACTATGAACAATAATCGAAGTAACAGATGCATACCACAAACATGATTTTTTTAGGCCTTTGATCTACGTCATTCGGCCTAAGGGAAGATGTTACTTTACCGGCCGGATCCGCCGCAATTCCCGTGCCCAGAAGGACCGCCGTTCTCCTGGCGCCGACTAAAATCCTACTCGAACCCGATCGACGAGGTCGGGAAAGTTGAGATGAGGAAAAGTCAGCATCGGGTAGAGAATCGCCTCGGGGCCGAGGGAGCCCGGCGGGTCTAGACACGAGATTATATGCTGTACGTTAAGAAGGCAGGCCAAACCGCAGAACAGGGGGAGACGATGCTCAACCGAGAGGAAAGAGATTGCCTGGTTCATCCCATATGCGAAAAGGAGGTGTGCTCCCCGCAGTCTCTGAGGACACATACATAGCCAGAAATAAAGACAAATTTGGGACTTTGTAAAGCAAGGCATACCATGTACATTGTGCGATCATCTGGACAAACATTGGAAAGGCACTTTGGACAATTTATGATACAGCGCCAAATGCTTCCTGTTTGTCGCGAAATTCACACCGCTGTCAGCTGATTTCTCCACCAAGCTGTACCGGTCGTTCCCGTGGGCCAGTCTCAACTAGCCTCCACTAGCCTCCACTGAGTTCCTTCTGGTGGAGCCACGGGAACAGACCCCTATCCTAACCAAACCTAACCAATTTAATAAAGTCATAAAGTACTAAGGCTTAATAAGAGCCACAGGGGCCCATCTGGGTTAAGCCTATCTAGAAAAGGTACTAGAAATGTACATACTCTCACCCCAATCAATCCCTTATCCCGAGTTCCTAGGAAGCTGTATATCTCAGCCTATCTAGCACCACTCACTTGCTACCGCATAACATCCTCAACAATCACAAGCTCCTCCCATCATACCCATCGTGCCACCATAGACAATCTCATCAGCATCACATCCAGAAGGAAGGTGTCGAATCCACTGCTAGGCACACCCCACACAAATTCATAAAGCATTCAGACTTAATAAGAGACTCACTTGCTATTGCATAATACACTCAACAATTACAAACTCCTTCCATCATACCCATTGTGCTACCATAGACAATCTCATCAGTATCACATCACATAAATAAAGTATTCAGGCTTCATAAGAGCCACAGGGGCCCATCTGGGTTAAGCCTATCTAGAAAAGATACTAGCAATGTACATACTCCCACCCTAATCAATCCCTTATCCCAAGTTCCTAGGAAGCTATATATCCCAGCCTATCTAGCACCACTCACTTGCTACCGCATAACACCCTCAACAATCACCAGCTCCTCCCATCATACCCATCGTGCCACCATAGACAATCTCATCAACATCACATCCCGAAGGAAGGTGCCGAATCCACTGCTGGGCACACCCCACACAAATTCATAAAGCGTTCGGACTTAATAAGAGACTCACTTGCTATTGCATAATACACTCCACAATTACAAACTCCTCCCATCATCACGAAGGAAGGTGTTGAATCCACTGCTATGTACACCCTATATAAAGTTATAAAGCGTTTAGACTTAATAAGAGACTCACTTGCTATTGCATAACACACTCAACAATTACAAACTCCTCCCAACTCCCAACTCCTCCCTGTCAATCAACCCTCCATGGAATACAGAAAAACAAGCCCCCTATTCTTATGATGATTGTCTATGCCGTTTTTATAGATGTTCAGTGTGTTGCTACTGACAATGGTTCCTGGCAGCTGGTTCCAGTGTTCTACTACCCTGTTGGTGAAGAAAGACTGTCTTAACCTTGTCCTGCTGTGATTAACTTTAATTTTGAATTGATGACCTCTAATTGCATCATTTCTGTTCAATTCCAACATTTCCCTGAGACATCCCTGTTCCTGACCACGAACAAATTTGAAACCTCGATGAGATCTCCTCTCAGCCTTCTATATCTAAGTGAAAACATATTCAATTTCTTCAATCTTTCCTCATATGCCAGGTTGCCTATACCATTAACCATTTGTGTTGCCCTCTTTTGTACTCTCTCTAAAAGCCAACAATCTTTCTCATAACTAGGGGACCAAGCTTGGACACAGTATTCCAAATGTGGCCTGACATATGCACAGTAAAGCTTCCTGATGACCTCCTCACTTTTGTATGACACATTCCTCTGTATTGCCCCACGCATTCTTAGTGCCTTCTTCCTGGCTTCTTTGGTCTGTTCTGATGCCCCCAATTTTGTGTTCAAAATAACACCTAAGTCCTTCTCATGCTGAGTCACAGATAATACTTGGCCACCCATCAAGTATGGAGCCTTCATATGCTGCCTACCTACATGCATGACTTTGCACTTATCAAAATTAAACTTCATTTTCCCTTTTTCGGACCACTTCACTAGCGCGTCTAAGTCTTTCTGCAGCAAAACCTGCTCATTGTGCCCTGTTATTGCCCTAAAGATCTTGAAATTATCCGCAAATTTCAAAACCTTACTGCTTAGGCCACATTCAATGCTATTCACATATATAATGAACAATAGTGGCCCCAGTACCGACCCCTAGGGGACTCCACTGAGAACATTTTGCCATGATGACTTTGTACCATTTAGCATCACTCTCTGCTGTCTATCTGAAAGCCACAACTCTATCCATTTTAGGATGCTACCTGCAATACCATGGACCTGAAGCTGCATCATTAACCGTTTATGGGGTACCTTGTCAAAGGCCTTACTAAAGTCAAGATATGCTACATCAACCTGATTTCCCTGATCAAATTGTTCTGTCGCAAAATTCAAAAAGTCCAAGAGATTTGTGAGACACGATCGCCCTTTTCTAAACCCATGTTGAGTATCTTGAATCAATCTGTTTCCTTCCAGAAATCTAACTATTCTATCTTTGATAATTGATTCGAGTACCTTGCAGACTAGGGATGTGAGGCTTACTGGCCTATAGTTTTCAACTTTCCCTCTTTCTCCTTTCTTGAAAATAGGAACTACATTTGCCCTTTTCCAATCTGTTGGAACTTCATTTTGTGAAACTGGTCTACAAAATATTATACTAAGTGGAATTGCCACTTCCTTTTCAGCTTCCCGCAATACCCTAGCATAAATTCCATCAGGTCCTGCTGCCTTGTTTGGCTTTATTTTTCTGATATAATTGAAAACAATATCACTATCAATGAAATCAACATCGTGTATCTGATCACCTGTCACTGAACTGTGGTTCAGGGTTGGCAGATTAGTCACATCCTCCACTGTAAACACTGATTTAAACTGCTTGCTCAGCTCCTCAACCATCTCACCATCCTCACTCAATATAGTCCCATTTACTTCCAGTGGACCAATTGTGCTTGAAACTTTACTTAGCTTGTAGAAACTAAAGAACTTTTTACTGTCCCCATTACAGTTCCTAGCCAAATCCAATTCTTTTGCTGGCTTTGCTGCTCTGATTTTCTGCTTCACAGCATCTCTATATTTTTTATACGACCTTAGATTTACGATATTTGAAGCTTCCTTAAATACTCTAAATGCATCTTTCTTAGCCTTAATTGCTTTCATCACATCTGGTGTAAGCCATGCTGGCTTTCCTACCCTTCTTTTGCGCCTTTGCTTTTGGGGTACATGTCTAATCTGAATTTCCCTCAAGTAAGATTTGAACTTTTCGCACATTTCGCAGGCATTTAAATCAAAGAATTCTTCTTCCCATTTTATGGCACTTAAAGCCTCTCTTATGCAGTCAAATTCTGCCCTGTTAAAATTTGGAATCTTTGCCAAATTATCCTTGATTGTCCCTGCTACCTGTGCCTTGAATCTCACTATGTTATGGTCACTTCTTCCCAGAGTTTCACCTACTGTCAAGTCTTGAACTAAATTACTTAAATCTGAGAAGACAAGGTCCAAAAATGAGCCCTGCCTGGTTGGTTCCGTTACAAACTGGTGTAAGAACAAGTCCTCTTCAAGGCATTTCCTAAACAGTGTACATGATGGGGAGCCAACACCAACATTTTGATATCCTTTTAGATTAAAGTCACCAAGAATAAGGCATTTCCTCTGAAAGTTTCTACTGATTTCCTCACAAATCACTTTATCGAGCTCCAGTTGCTGAGAAAGTGGCAATGTTCCTGATCGATACAAAGCTCCTATCCTCAGTTTATTGCTGTTGCCTTTTCCCACAGCAACATGAAGCCAAATGGACTCCACAGACACATTTTTTACCCCATCTGCTACTTTTTGAGAACTGTATAAGCTATTCACACAGACAGTGGAGTATGATAGCTGGTTCAAATGTACACACAGCCTCTTTACAAAGAAGACTCTTGACATTGCCCTGCTATGGTTAACTTTACTTCTTAATTGAGGATCTCAAATCGTTTCATTCCTGTCAAACCTGAACATTTCCCTGATATATTCCTGTTGCTGACCATGGACAAAAGGCCTCCATGTACTCTCCCATCTGCCTTATATATCTGAGTGAAAACACTGTTTTCGTTTCATTTTTTTCCTCATGCATGAGATTGGCCACAGCATTAACCATTTGTGTTGACCCCTTTTGTACTAAAAAAAGAGAATATTTTAGCTCTAAAAGGTAAAAAATATTCTTCAAAGCTTGTGAACCAAGCTTGAATGCATTACTCATAATGTGACCTGACATCAGACATGTGCCAGAATCCTGGAACCTGAATCTTGGCTTGAATATTTGGACTATCTGGATATGAGAGATGCAAGATTCAAAGTTGGCAACTTTGTTAAAAGATTCAAAAGATACCAAACAGTAAGGTTTGTTCCAGAGTCAAAAGATTAAAGATTCAATGTTGCAACTTTGCTTAAAAGATTCAAGATCCCAATGTTAAGGTTTCTGAAAGATTGAAGATTTCCAAGTTCTCAACTTAGTTGAGAGATTAAAAGAATCAAGATTCCGAACACTGGGTTTCCGAAAGAATCAATATTCAAGGTTGATCGCTTTGTCGAAAGATGTCAAAGATGAAAGATAACAAACTGTAAGGTTTCTTCATGAGTCAAAAGATTCAAGATTGAAAATCAGTGACCATCAAAAGATTTCAAATATTCAAGATTTCAAACAGAAAGGTTAATTGAAGAGTCAAAAGATTCAAGACTCAATGTTGGCAACTTTGTCTAAAAATTAAAAAGCATCAAGATTCCAAACATTAGGTTTGCAAAAGATAAGACTAAAGATTACAGTTTCGGAATCTGGTACATGTCTGCGTGACGTGTGCATAGTAGTTGTCTGAAAATTTATTTGCTTTTGTATGATGCATGTATATATTTATTACCCCAAACATTTCATGCAGAGGTGTGACTTGATTAAATATGTTGGGTGCAATAGGCTATTGGCCTATCCTACATCCAAAACCAGATTTCTCTCCTGGTTTGGGCCATGCTTTTGCCAGCATTTGTAGTGTCCTATAATTGCTCGTAGACTTTCAAAACATCAGTGAATTGCAAAACTACTGTGTAGGAAATTGTTAATGCTATTAAAAAATACAATGAACAACAGTGGCCCCAGTACTCCTAGGGAATACATGAAACGTTTAATGTCACCATCTTTCTTTGGCCCCATAACAAGCTGAGTAGTTTAAGCTGGAAATTTATCTTGTTACTGAAGGGTGACTTGTGAGCACAGAAGACAACAACATATCATTTCAGATTAAAACTATTTGTTTTCATTTATTATGGTGTGATAAATGTCAGTTTGTTTAGAAAGATGCATGAGGTAGGAGATCACGATCAGGTAAGCTAGGCAAAGAGTGCACCACTACAAATATCCTGACCTTTTGGAGTGATCCAAATCAAGCTAATAAAGGACTATAATATATGTGATGTCTTAACCTTTCAGACATTTGCCATACCTTTCAACAAATTTGGCAAGTCAAATGTATGCCTCCAATTAACCTGCAACAGGTAAGTCATAAAAGTCATAAAGTGTTAAGGCTTACTAAGAGCCACAGGGGCCCATCTGGGTTAAGCCTATCTAGAAAAGGTACTAGAAATATACATACTCTCACTCCAATCAATCCCTTATCTCAAGTTCCTAGGAAGCTATATATCCCAGCATATCTAGCACCATTCAGTTGCTATTGCATAACATCCTCAACAATTACAAGCTCGTCCCATCATACCCATTGTGCTACCATAGACAATCTCATCAGTATCACATCCCAAAGGAAGGTGCTGAATCCACTGCTAGGTACACCCTATATAAAGTTATAAAGCATTGTTAAGGTAGCATTGTTAAATTTATATCTTCAAAATCATATGTATGTGTTTGCTGTATATTCATAGTGGTGGCATCAACAATGATGTACACATATGTAGAACTTAGGAATTTATATTGATTAATATTTATTGGTGCTTTACAGCTAACAAACTACTAGAGCTAGACGCAAAACCACTGGCCGACCCATGCTTCACTAATGCAAACAAAATATGGTTCTTCATTGGCAATATCACGGAAAATCAGCAAATTTTCATAAAATACTGAGAGTGCATTGAACATCATGCACCTGTTTTGGCTGTGTCATGTTCAGAATCTGTATTTCTTGATGAATTACCACTCTGCACCCTTTAACTACAACTATCCCTGTTGGCTAAATGTGAGGTTATATTGCCAGGTATATCACAATTTACAAATATGTGAGATGCCAGTGTCTCCTCTACCCTATCAGCTACCAAGTCTATTTTCCCTGAAAGACACACTTGTATTCCCCATTCATCATGTGCAACCTCTTGTCAAATAAGTGCAGCCCATCCCTCCGATATAATTCCCAGGAGCCAAAGAACCTGTCCCACTCATTGACCTATATAAGACTAGACACACTACTCCCATTGGCGCGGTACCCGGCCGGCCGTTCCTACCTCGCGACACTAGCGACGCCAAGCGGAGAGTGGCATGAGTTAGCGCCGTAATGTTATTCCTATGGCGGATGGCCGATGTTTGAAGGTGCACGACTAGAAAATGATCCCAGCCAGTGTTTTGAAACTTTCTGAGCTATTAAAGACATCAATTTAGTGCAATCCGGACCAAAAATATTTGCTCTCAGGGCACGAGGAGCGGCATAATGGACCGGTCCGGGAAACCCTACTTGTTGATTTTGCGTGGAAATCGTGGGTCTGTTCCCGTGGCTCCACCAGAAGGAACTTAGTGGAGGCTAGTTGAGGATGGTTGAGACTGGCCTACGGGAACGACCGGTGGAGCTTGGTGGATAAATCAGCTGACAGCAGTGTGAATTCTGCGACAAAAAGGAAGCATTTGGCGCATATATCATAAATTGTTCAAATTGCCTTTCCAATGTTTGTCCAGATGATCGCACAATGTACATAGTATGCATTGTTTTACAAAGTCACAAATTTGTCTTCATTTCTGGCTATGTATGTATCCTCTGAGACTGCGGGGAGCACACGTCCTTTTCGCCTATGGGATGAACCAGGCAATCTCTCTTTCCTCTCGGTTGAGCATCGTCTCCCCCCGTTTTGCGGTTTGGCCAGCCTTCTTAACGTACAGCATATAATCTAGTGTCTGGACCCGCCGAGCTCCCTCGGCCCCGAGCGCTTCTCTACCCGATGTTGACTTTTCCTCATCTCAACTTGCTCGACCTCGTCGATCGGGTTCGAGTAGGATTTTAGTCGGCGCCAGAACGGCGGTACTTCTGGGCACGGGAATTGCGGCGGATCCGGCCGGTAAAGTAACGTCTTCCCTTAGGCCGAATGACCAAGATTAAAGGCCTAAAAAACATGTTTTGTGGTCTGCATCTGTTACTTCGATTATTGTTCATAGTTGTAGTAGTAATTTCAAATTTCCCTGGTATTCAGTTGATGCACGAAGATGAGATTCATATGATGGAGGACGTTGCTTACGCGCAAATATATCGCGCAAGTGCGCCGTGATTCAGCTCAACTGAAAAATCACAATTGGACTCTGCTTCTGGGCTGGTGGAGCTTTTGCTCCACTGGTGGAGGTTGGTGGAGGAAAAATCTCCACCGGATTTGCGACGGGAACGACCGGTGGAGGTTTATGGAGGTTAGTGGAGCCACGAGAACAGTATTGCTTTGCTGACGGTAAATGGGGACAATATTCCGGGGTTATTAATGAAATACAGAGATGACTGGAACAATGAACAATGTCTCTGAAGATTACTGGCCTAGGTAAAAACAATTGTGCTTAAAATTGTGTGCGTGATTCACAGATGAAGCAGCAGGATAGGGCCGGATACATTTACTCAGGGCTTCAGACTTCGAGGGCGAAACCGTCCAGACGAGGAAATTAAATGATTTCACATGTGACACTGCATTCGCTGTTTCAGTACTTCGCATGGATCTGAGCACTTTTAATGTTGGCATACTGTATGTCCATCTTATATTGCCCCATTGTGTGAAAGAACAATAAGGTCATTGAAAATATAACCTATTGGTGCGCAAACAGCACCTGCTTACACAAGTTGTGCTTCTTGTGGGCACTGTGCAGTCCACTCAAAGTAACATTTTTCGCATAGGCGTAGAGGCAGACACGCAAGTACCTCGCTACGATCTGGTTCACCATTACCACGGCATGGCACTGACCCACTCGTGGTGCAAACATGTGGTCCTGTACTCCAGGGAACAGGTCGTGGGTGCTCTCCGTCATGAACTTTGTCAGAACACTACAGTGAATTCTCAGTGACAGATTCGGTCCATCCATAGCACCACACTTCCTTAAAGCCGTCAAATGCCGCTCTGCTGACACTACGATCGCGTACGTCGACGCCGAAGGGATGAGCAGCCCACCATTGTCCCGCACCTTCACAAGACCCATCACTTCATGCGATGGAGGGTCGTCCTCGTTGCACAGGAGTGCACCGATGCACTCACCGCACTCGATCGCGCCAGTTTCCAACAGCTTGCGACACACATAGCCGGAAATGTACTCAACACAGTTGTCCACGAACGACGACCCGGTGTCCCCCGTCGTGAGGAGATGCTGCACTACCGCCGGCATCGACTCATCTTCGCTGAGCGCCGGCCGTTGTGGTTTTCGACGACGGATTTGAAGCAGGTCGTCGTCGCTGTCGTCCCGTGCCGTGCAGTTCCCAGTGGCAGATGGCGATATGAAGTTGTGCAGGATGAGTCTGCGCATGGCGTGCTGCGGTTGGGCCACGTTTGGGTTGTTGTTGTAGCCACCCATGCGTCGGATTCGGCCGAACAGCAGCTCCAGGTGGTCTTGTGACATCTTGTACGGCAAGACGTAGCTGAATCCATCCTCCTCCAGCAGGGCCTCACTGACGTCCATGACGGTTTGCGCCGCGAGGCAGAGACCCAGGACCGGAGTGAAACGCCGGGTCTGCAATATCGGTTCCTCGGATACTGTCTGCAACCGGAACAGCGTAGAACTGAAGTTGGCCAGGAACTCCTGTCGAAGCCTAACAGAAATACCAATATGTCAGCACACTCAGAATGAAATACTAGTGACGTAGGCTTTACTGTGAACCGATTGCATGGCCATCAGGCGCACGCGCAAAGTACTGTTCATACGCTATTTGCGGACAATTGGCGATAAAACAAAACAAATACATGATTATGGTATGTGTCTACGCCAATATTCGAGAATATTTATCTGGTATGATTGCTGACACCACGAATACCCAAGAATACTGACACGCCCATCGGGCGTGTTGCCGTGGGCTCATCTGAAAACGGATGAGTTGAGTTGAGAGGTCTGAAGCTGACAGAATAACTCTACCTGCACTGGAATGTTTTTTTCTTATCATTCGGTTTGTCATAGTGAATGACATCCTTTTAATTTTAGCAACAAGAAAACTAGTCACTCATGCCAAATTAAATGATATCCAAAACGAAACTGAGTCAAACATCAAGTTTTGGCCTTTTCGTTGCGAACCTTTCAACTCAGCCCATTCGTTTTTTGATGAGCCCATGGGAGCAGATCCTATGGTTGGGAAATTCATTCATGTTTGATGCACTACGAGAGATATGCTGCCATGCCTTTGATGACAACTTTGATATGGAGGATGGTGCTTGCTAAAATACGTGGGAAATTAGCCGAACGCGTCATTCAAGCATTGCGATTTTCATCAAATATTAGAAAGTGACTCGGATCGTCCAGGTTGGTTCTTAACCCCTAAGCCGTCCGGGGAGTCACGGTGTCCCCTCACCTCCCGACATGACAAAGGGCACGAAAATCTGCAACGGCTTGAGGGCTTTAATGCTAATATAATTGAACTCACTCCAAGTTGTTCGCAGTTGTAGGAGCTTTGAAGCCCTTTCCGTATGGATTGCTGCTGTTAAGGTAGTCAAAAGCCTGATCAATAAGCAGGACGAAGCGCGCCGTCGCTCCAGCTCCGACGAACTCAGAGTGACCTGAATCTTCCAGGTACAGCAGAGCTTTGCCCACCGAGCTGCTGAACAGCTGAGCAGCGAGCTTAACCTTCATTTTGTTTTTTCGTACTGGATGTGCAGTCGAGAGAGCTTGTTGGCCGCCCGGATCCCATCACTCTGTTGCAGGTCGTACAATGCCTGTAAATATACACACAATGGGCATATTAAGACAAGGTTAATATGGTCTATCTTCACCAACAGGGTAGCTCAACCTTGGAACCAGCCATAAGACTACATTGTTGGCAGCAGTTCTCTAAACATCTTTTAGAGCAGCATATACAGGTATTATAAGGAGCGACAGGTAACTTTTGAGTATTCCTGGAATAGATAATTGACAAATTTTGCAGGCAACTAGTTTTTGGTGTCCACAAAGTGTCCACCACGGATTAGCCGACGCAGCTCCCCTCCCACTTCCCTTCGGCCCTGCGGCGCTTTCGAGTGCCGTCGGGAAACCGACTAGTATCGGCGGACAACTTTGACTGTTTTTTACCCATCCCACCCAATAGTTTAGAGCCGACAGAGGGTACCTTTCTGGTTCAAAGGATCGGGCTAGCGGCCACCAGACCGTGACTGCCCCCCGCCTCTGCCGGCTCCCCTCCCTCCAAACCACCTTTCCTTTCTCTTCTTTCTCCACCTTTCCACTTCAGGCCTTTTCACACCTTTCCTTATGGCACCCCTTCAGGGTGCCTTTCTTGGCCGCACCCCTTCAGGGCGCTCTTCCTCACAAACTCAAACCTCTCACTCCCCTCTGGGGTCAGCCCCCCCCACCCCCGCCACGGCATGCCCGGGGACCCCCCGCCGCCCTCGGAAGCTAGTGAGCGCCGGAACCGCCCGGGAGCCCGCCTGCCCCCTCCCCAGCGACCCCCTGAAGGGGAGTCACTGATCCTAGTGATTAGGAAGCAGGGGACATGGGCACGGACGTCCCCATTCGCGATAGCGAGAGAGATCGACTGGTGGACGGGCGGAGTCGTCACCGCCAAGGTCCTCAGGTCGGGGCCCTACTGATCAGAGTCAGGGAGGTATCCCAAGCGCGATCTCTCCTGAACATGAGCCAATTCCTCGGTGTCGACACCACCACCGAAATTGCGGATAGACTAAATGCCACCTACATGACGGCCTATGCTCCCGACCTCGTGTACATCACCGAGGAGAAGCTTCTCACCGAACTGATCCCCAAGGGGTATGCGAGTACAGAGACTCGGCCGCCGACCGGGACCGGTCCTGAAGCTCGGCTTCAGGACCATGCACCCTGCCCACATCATGGCGGGATACCTGCGGGTCGCATTGCGCCCGTGGACACCGCCACCCGCACGTTGCGCTTTTTGCCAA